>CM076584.1:1646529162-1646928723 GCA_034641835.2 Pinus albicaulis | reverse complement strand
TTTTTTTGTTTTTTTCTGCCCAACTTGAACTTGCTATCATGACTAAGGGAGTGATGGCGAAGAGAAGTGGTTGCTATTGTTGAAATTTGCAACAAGAAACAATGAAATTGGCATCCAGAAAGGACAAAAATTGACCACATGCTAGTGTGGGATTCCAGTCACACATGAGTGAGGAATTCAGTTACACATTAGTGCTAAATATGGGCATCTAATTTATATATCCCTTAAATAAATTTGAAAATAAATTGTAATTTCATCTCATAACAACTTGTATCAGTTAAATAAGTTAGAAAGACTGAGTTATCTCAATAAATTTGAGTTGAGGGTCAAAGGTGAGGCATGTAGAGAAATTCTAATATTTTTGGGGTCCAGTTGCAGTTAATTCACTAGCGAGGTGCATATGTAATTAGTTAACTCAAATTAATTGAGTTAAAATCAATTTAACTAGTTCGAACCGAGTGATGAATTAGTGAGAGGTCCAGTGAATTAAATTAGATTTAATTCAAAAGTAGTGATCAATCATATAACTGATGATTCGGTATCAATAGCTGCATGCATGTCAGTTCTGATGAAGACCCAGTTGAGACAGAGGTTAAAGGGAAGATAACTATCAGTTGTATTATTAGCAAATTGCCCGGGCGCAATTATAAAGTCATAGGAAGGCTCATGATGGATTGCGCAGTCAAGGAAGGTTTATTATCCTATGTAATAGGGATTAATTTCCTATGGATTGCGTGAGAAATGCTAGGCTAAGCAGGGGTTGAGAATTGACTAATTTTTGGTCAATTTTGCCTAAGAATTACTAGTCAGTTTTGAGTAGGATCAGGGTGAGACGATCAGTACAGTGGATGCTTTTCTCAGTGTGAGAAAGCATTGTATTGTTTCATGATTCTTTGACTATGTACAATATATGAGAGGGGTTTTGAGTAGGTGCTTTACCCAAGAACATCTTGTGTTGTGTGATTGATTAATTTCCTTTCTCTTACTTGGATGTGATTGAGCAATCGTGTTTTATATTCTGCAAATATAGTAGAAGGATTCAGTATCTTGTTTTAGTACATTACATGATTAGATTGAATCCATTGGTATAGAGTTTCTATATAATTTATACATGGTATCAGAGCGCCAGGAATCATAATAGAAGAGAAGAGATTTAGTTTGTCTTGAACATGTTCAAATTTTCATATTTATTCTTGAGGATCCACCAACAGATCAAGATGTCTTTCAATGGCTTGATACTCGAATTTTCACTCGAGGCCAAATAAAATTATATTTCATGGAAGAACAGGATGGAGGCTGTGTTGGAGGACAATTGGTTGAAGGAATTCATAGATTTTGATATTCCCAAGCCCACATCAGTAAATTCCCAACTTCTTGATGCATGGAAGAAGAAGGTAGAAAAGGCAAGAAGGATCTTGTTAGAGGGAGTTTGAGATCATATTGTCTCGAGTCTCCATGGGAAGGCGATTCCATATGCTATGTGGAAGGCCTTGAAATATCTTCTTCAGAACAACTATGACCAAAGGAAGTTGGTCCTGAAGGACAAGCTTAGAAAGATCAAGAAGGAGGAGGGTGATATGGTACCAACATACTTGGCGAAGTTCACTCAATGTTGAGATGAGCTTGGAAGTGTCGGTGTTACCATATTAGATGATCACTTGGTGAGCCTAGCACTTCTAGTCCTTCCCAAGAGTTGGCATAGTTTCCAGGACTCTATGAATGGGAGGGAGAAGTTACCAGACTGGGAGCATTTGTGGTCTGACTTGGTAATAGAAGAGATAAGGCGGAGCACCAGAGATGGGAACTCCCGTACCAACAAAGAAGAAGATTGTGCATTGGTCAAAAAAGGAAATAAATCCCAAGTCGAGGAGGGAAAGAGAGACATGTCCAAGATCATATGTTTTCGCTGTCACAAGCATGGGAACTATGCTTCGAATTGTCCCCAGAAGAAGGAAAGCAAGAATGAGTATGAACTTGCAACGAGTGAAGTGTTGGCTTCACAGTCTCATTGCATACATGGCCATCACTGTAATGGGATGAATGTGGTATCTAGATAGCGGTGCCTCGTTGTATATGACGGGGAATATAGATATCTTCAATGACTTCGAGGAGAAGGACCTCTAGCAAAACATAGAGTTTGGAGAAGACAGGAGGTATAGCGCGACCGACATAGGTACAGTTACCTTTCAAAGGGAGTTTGGCTCCCCTCTCAAACTAGTAGATGTTTTGTATGTTCCAGGCCTAAGGAATAATCTTGTCTCTGTAGCGGTATTGGAAGACTGTGGTTATGAGGTGGTGTTTAGAAAAGGAAAGGTGTTGCTTAAACACATAGCCACGGGACAAGAGAAATAGATCAGTGTAAGAATCAAGAACTTGTATGCTCTCGAGGTTGAGGATGCATGAAAATATTTGAGGAGCAAAGAAGTGGTTAATGTCTTAGTGGTTGAGAGGGAGTAGTTATCTCTCAACGTGTAGCCTCAGAAGTAGTCTTAGAAGGTTGTGGAGCAGCTACAATTGGAGAAGTAGAGAGGAGACCGATTGGAAGAGTCCACTCAAGCAGAGACCTCCATGAGGGGGAAATTTTGAGCCAAAAGGGAAGAGGAAGTACATGCAGCTATACCTCCAGGTGTGAGGTGGGGCGATGTGCAGATATAATCCCAAGAAGAAATTTGGCCAGGGTCCATTGAGATGGTGTGTCTCATGGATCGAACCTGGCTAAAAGGAGCCAACAATACAGAATTAGAAGGAAGGATCAGTTAGATTAATGAATTCAGATGTCAGGTAGATAGAAATCAGAGTGACAGATGTCAGATACTGGAGCACAGACCAAATTTGGAAGCAGTGCAGAGGGCACAGATGCAGATGTCAGCAGCAGCGCTAAGAGTCCAGTAGACAGGTGTAGTAACTAGTAGCAGTCAGAAGACTCTGATGAAGATAATTTATATTGATTCAGTTGTTCGAAGGCTATTTGGTTTCAGGAGTTGCATGTGCAAACAATACTAGAGAAGTGTTTCATGCAGAACATTCCAAAGGTGTTGGATTAGGATAGATTAATTCCTTTCTTGATGAGAGGGAGTGTTGAAATTTGCAACAAGAAATAGTGAAATTGGAATCCAAAAAGGACAAAAAATGAACACATATTGGTGTGGGATTCCAGTCACACATGAGTGAGGAATTCAGTTACACATTAGTGTTAAATGTGGGCATCTAATTTATTTATGCCTTAAATAAATTTGAAATTAAATTGTAATTTCATCTCATAACAACTTGTATTAGTTAACTAAGTCAGAAAGAATTAGTTAGCTCAAGAAATTCGAGTTAAGGGTCAAAGGTGAGGCATGTAGAGTGCTTCTAATATTTTTGGGGTCCAGTTGTAGTTAATGCACTAGTGGGGTGCATGTGTAATCAATTAACTCAAATTAATTGAGTTAAAATCAGCTTAACTAGTTCTAACTAAGTGATGAATTAGTGAGAGGTCCACTGAATTGAATAAGATTTAATTCACAAGTAGTGATCAATCAGATAACTGATGATTCACTATTCATAGCTGCATGCATGTCAATTCTGATGAAGACCCAGTTGAGACAAAGGTTAAAGGGAAGATACCTATTAGTTTTATTATTATCAAATTTACCGGACGCAATTATAAAGTCATAGGAAGGCTCCTAATGGATTGTGCAGTCAAGGAAGGTTGATTGTCCTATTTAATAGGGATTGCATGAGAAAGGATGGGCTAACAAGGGGCTAAGAATTGGCTAAGTGTTGGTAAATTTTTCCTAATAATTTCTAGTCAGTTTTGAGTAGGATCAGGGTGAGACGATCGGTAGAGTGCATGATTTTCTTGGTGTGAGAAAGAATTGTATTTTTTCATGATTCTTTGACTATGTAAAATATATGATAGAGGGGTTTTGAGCAAGTGCTTTCCGCAAGAACATCTTGTGGTGTGTGATTGATTAATTTCCTTTCTCTTACTTGCATGTGATTGAGCGATCATGTTTTATATTCCACAAATATAGTAGAAGGATTCAGTATCTTGTTTTAGTACATTACATGATCGGATTGAATCCATTGGTATAGAGTTTCTATATAATTTCTATAGCTATCCTAGCATTCCTCTTCTCATAGGTAATTTCTATACTTTGTAAAATTCATGGGTTTTTAATTTGTTCCTTTACACAGTATATGTGTGTGAGTATTCCTTTGCTCACCAGCGTAGTTCCTTTCACGCACATGTGGAACAATTCACCATGGTGATAGAGTATTCAGGTAATTTCTCCCACTTTCCTCATGCAGTAAAATTTTCGGTGTGATAGCATTTTTCCCTTTCTACGAATTCCTAATTATCGTGTTCCTCTTTTCGCAGGTACGCCTCTGTTGTTCTGGGCCTGTGTGAGTTTCGTTTGTTTCCACAATTTGTCCATACTTGAAGGTTGCTTCCTTTCTCAAGTTGGTAGCCCACTTACTCCTCCATGGTTCTTCATCAAGCAAGAATTGGGGTTTCAAATTTGGCGATGCTACTTTGGGATGATAGTTTTAAATTTAGATGTCAATTCCGTAAATGGCCTCTGAGCCTAATAAACTTGTAATAAATTTTTCTTCTTTATAAAACAGATGACTATGTAAATTAAAAAGAGTCAAAGGTTATTTTTTTGTATATGGACATATCAATCTTGTTATTATTTTTCTCTTGGTAAATATTTATATTTTCTCATCATCTACTTTGCTGAATGTGTTATGCATTTCCTCCTCTTCCCTGCCGTATAAAATGAAATGTCTCATTAGTCTAATTTTGATACCTTGGAGTTGTATATGATTTTACTCATATATATTCTTTTAAGGCTTCGTTTGCATTCTAGTGTCAGTTTGTATAATGGCTACTCATACCATATATTAATCTATGATATAATAACCTTAATGTATGTGAATACATTTAACTATTTGTTTATGATCTCGTTGTATATAATCATATATCTATTTATCTCTTTATGTAGCCAAATATTTTTACTAATTGTGTTGGCTTTAAAATAAATTTGTCAATTTTCTTGCTTATGTTCATGATATTAGTAGACAAAGTAGTGTAGGGATGTTTGTGAGATTAGGAATACAGTTTCCTTCCCAACATCATCGTGGGTTGTGTATTTAAACACTATGTCGAAATGCTAATTTCAACTTAGAGATTCTGAAAAAGATTTTGTTGGTTACATCGATTTATTTCTATGTATTTATATAATTATAATAAAAAAATTTCTTTCGTTCAAATCTAGAGTTGCATCAGTTTATATTTATCCCACTATTGGGAGATTACTTCTTATATAACCACACCTATATCTCCTAGAATTATCGAATGGTTGTAGACATTCTCTATGAGATTATAATATGACGACATACTAAAAGTATCATCCATACCATATAGATCTAGATTAAAATTTCAATTACATTTATAGTATTAGATTCTCACTACATGACTATAGAATTTTGTACTACCTCCAGCTTCTTAAAGGTGGAACCAGTACTAAATCCTACCTATAAAATCCCAATAACCTTCCTTCCTCACTAAGATAAAAGAGAATAAAAAATTAAAGCTTATAGATACCGCGTACCAGTTGTATAGATACCACATACCAATTGTAAATACTATTTTCCTCTCATCCATGAGCTTCTCCTCAGAGCTCTCCCCTGAGAAGATATCCCTCTTTTTCCCGAGTGTTGACAACCCCTTGTCAAACTAGTGAAGGCACTTTTAAGCCAACTTTCCCCAGCAAGTTTCCATAACGATGTCCCGTTATCTTGGGTTGTTGTTTCTCATAGTCTAGGCTTTTACATTTTTTTTTCCACAAAAGTTTTGTTTTAAAACTCACTTTTCCTCAACGTTGTTTTTCTTACCTCTTCCTAGTAACTTTCCTCTTTCTAAGGAATCCTTAGATATTTTCTTTTATATATTTTTTTTTCAATTTTATTTCTCTCCAAAGGATTTTTTTGGAGAATTTGGGAAAGTATGAAATTATGTCTTATCCTCATGGATAAGAATTTCAAATCTATCTATACTTTGTCTTTTCAATATTGGTATAATTTTTCTTCAATAAATATTAATATATAAAAAGTATAATTCCTCGAACAACATAATTGTTTCATAGGTCCACATAGTATTTGTCCTATCTAGCATAAAAACATAATAGTTGTAAATCAGGGGTATTACTTAGTCCCCCCCTAAAACCAAAATATTGTCCTCGGTGTTAGTAGATAACTATTCATTCTTTGAACAGTGTTGGGTAAGATTCTTTCATGCTTTATTCTCGCTCCCATGTATCCTCCTCAGGTGTAAAGTGCTTCCATTTCACTTTCAACCGAGTGATTGTTCTCTTCCAGAGCATGGTTTCTTCCCACGGCAATATATGAATTGGTTTTGGAAGAAAGTCCCCTTTGGTTTCCGCCTGTATCAAATTCTAATCAACCACGTGAGAAGGGTCATGAACATATTTTTTCAACAACAAAACATGAAAAACATTATGTACTTTAACATGAATAGGAAGAGCCAATTGATATGCTACTAGACCCACTCGTTCCAAAACCTCAAAGGGCCCACAGTACCGGGGTGATAACTTAGCACAACTGCCGGTGTTAGGGGTACTCTTGGGAGGTTTTATCTTCAAGTACACATGATCCCCAATCCTAAATTCTTTGTGTGTTATTTTTTTTATCTGCATAAATCTTTTGGCAGTCTTGGGTTGCCTTGATGTTCTGTTGAATTTTTTGTGTTGTTTTTTCCATTTCATGTAAGGCCTTGGGTCCAAGTACCAGTTTTTACTCTGGCCCGGCTCCAACTAAGTGGAGTATGGCATTTTCTACAATATAAGGCCTCGAATGAACTCATCTTAATATAGGTTTGATAAATGTTGTTATATGCAATTTTTGCTAAATGCAGAAAATCCTCCCACCTGGTGGGTATATCCATTACACACATGCAAATCATGTCCTCTAATATTTGATTTGTTCTTTCAGTCTTCCCGTCAATCTGGGGATGATAGGCTATGCTAAAATTTAGTTATATTCCCATCCCTCCAAATAATTTTTTCCAGAAGGTTAATGTGAACTTTGCATCCCTATCTAAGACGATCATCTTTGGTATCCCCTGAAGCCTAAAAATTTCCTTCATAAAAACATTGGCCACTTGGGTTGTCCCAAAGGTAGATTGTATCAGAATAAAATGTGCAACCTTGGTCAACGTGCCAACTACTACCATAATGGAGTCATGTTGATACTTAGTTCGAGGTATTCTTGTTATGAAATCCATGGATATTACTTCCCACTTACATTCTAGAATCAGAAGGGGGTTTAGCAACCTTTCAAGGTGTTGATGCTCCACCTTGACTTGTTGGCACTCTAAACATCTTTCCAGATAATCAATTTTTTCCTTCTTCATTCTAGGCCAAAAACGATTTTTTTAAAAATGTTGTCCCCATATTTTGGTAACCCATATGACCTGAATAAGGTCTCTTATGGTATTCACCCATTATCATATGTTTCAAATAAGGTATGTTAGGAATGTACAGTATTTTTTTACAAATGATTAATCCTTTCGGATTTATGGTATACCTTGAAATTCCTAGTTACTATACTTTTTTTTGTAATTCCAAATACCGGGGGTCTTATGACAAAACTTCTTGAACTTGTTCTTCAAATTTTTTTTTACACTGCTACCTATGTAAGACACAATTTGATGAGAGTGTTTACTTAATTCATCGTCAATTATGTTTTATTTTCCCTTAATATGTTTGATTTCCATATCAACCTAGCTAAGGAAAGATAACCATCTAGCTTGTATTGCATTCAAATATGGCTAGTTAAAGAAATATTTCAAGTTAATATGGTCAGTCATTAACACAAACTTCTTACCAAATAGATAGTGTCACCACATTTTCAATGTATCTATGACAACGGCTAACTCTAAGTCATAAAATGCAATTTTTTCTCATGTTTTTTCAGCTTCCTAGATTCATAG
Organism: Pinus albicaulis; assembly: GCA_034641835.2. Lineage (NCBI taxonomy): Eukaryota > Viridiplantae > Streptophyta > Pinopsida > Pinales > Pinaceae > Pinus > Pinus albicaulis. The sequence goes on along the minus strand of CM076584.1, from coordinate 1,646,920,724 downwards.
TCTATCACAACATTGTATTGTAGTAACACTCCTCCCAGTACTTCTATACAAGCACCAGTACATACAATAAAGTCCTTTGTTGGATCTACAATTTTTAGGATCGTGGCAGTAGTCAATTTTTTTCAGCCTCTCAAAGCTTTCTTTAAATTTGGTTGTCCACTCAATATTCACCCCTTTTTTCTATAAGGAGGTAATGGGATAAGCTCATTTAGGAAATCCCTCCACAAATCTGCGATAATACCCTCCAATACCCATGAATGAACGAATTTCTGGCACACATACTGGCCAATTTAAAATTTCTTTTACCTTTTTTTGGGTCTACCGCCAACCCCTCCTTTGAAATAACATGTCCCAAATACTGAATCTTCAGTTTAAAAAACTCACACTTGATGCGTTTTTCATACAAATTGTGTTCTCTTAGTGTTTGCAACACTATTCGTAGGTGTTCCCTGTGTTCCTCTTTATTCTTAGAATACACTAAAATGTCATCTATGAAAACTAACACAAATTTATCTAGATATTTGTTTAGGACACTATTCATAAGACACATGAAGGTAGCAAGGACATTCATTAGGGGAATTTTGAGATCTAAAATATGCCTCCTAAGGAAATTATAAAATAATAGTGGAAATAATAAAATAAGATTTGATTACATCATCAAATTTCAGAGGGAAAAAATAAAAAACTACTTTTTCAACTCGTATTTTCAACTTATCTCCCAAAGTTTTTACTCAAATTTCAGGCGGGAGTACTCGTTGGGAGTACCCATGTTTCATAGTTTCAATGGATCCCGCTACATGAAAAATGAGAAATACATGAAAACATGATTACAGTCACGTTTTTTCATCTATTTTCATTTTTCGTGTAGCATGGTCCATCAAAAGTATGCAATTTGGGTAATCCTTTGATGAGGAATTAAATTTTGCATCAAATGAGTACTCCCACCCTAAATTTGAGTAAAAACTTTGGGAGATAAGTTAAAAATACGAGTTGAAAAAGTAGTTTTATTATTTTATTATTTTTTAATATTTTTACCCTTTTACTTAAAAAATGGTGAATCATTCCCTATGGTTGACATCATCATCTTGAATCCTATTGGTTCTTATAAAGTTTATTTTGGTTGTACATTTTTCTTAGGAGTCTCATTTTAGACCTCAAAATTCCGCTAATGAGTGAGTTGGAATGGTAGGAATACGAACTCGTAATGTCCATACAGAGTTCTGCAAGCTTTCTTGTGGACGTCTTCATCTTTTATGCGAAGCTGGTGATACCTAGTTCGCAAATCAATTTTTGAAAATATTTTTGCTAACCTTACTTGCTCAAACAAGTCTTCTATTCACGGTAGGAGGTATCGGCTTTTTTTGGCCAGCTTATTTAATTGTCTATATTCTATACATATTTTGAGGTTACCATCCTTTTTCTTGACAAATAAAACCAAAGTTCCCCATGGAGAAACATTTGGTTTGATATATCCTTTGTTTAGCAGTTTTTGTAACTGTAATTTTAATTCTAATAGTTCAGGTGTGCTCATTCTATATGGGGATCAGGAAACTAGGGTGGATCCCTGTATCAGTTCAATAGAGAAATATATATCTCTACGAGAGGGAATCTGAGGGATTTATTCAGGAAATACATCCTGAAAGTCTTTAATTACTGACAAGTTTTCTATAGAATCATTTGTTGTTTGATGTCCCAAATCTTCAACTTATGCCTCGTAAACTGGACAACCCTTCCTCACTGTCTACTTCAATTGTAATGTATAAATTTTTCTAACAGACACATGTTTGTGTTTCCCTCTTATTACTACTAACTGTCCTAGTTCATTTGTGTAGTTTACTGCTTTTTCTAAGCAGTTTACTATTGCTTTCTATTGTTCCAACTATTATGTCACAAGATCCTAAAGGAAGGATATTCAGGTTCATATCTGTGATATACCCATTTATATTTACAAGGTACTTATGCAATTTATGGGTTACCTTTCATTTGGTGCCTGTGGCTAATTGCACCAGCTAAGAGTGCTAAAAAAATTTTGTCTGAAATTTATGCTTTTCCACTATTTGTGGACTAATATAGCTTAGACTAGCTCCAGGATCATAAAACATATACAGGTTGGTTGAAAATGATACCTTCAATTTCAATCATGGTTGATTTATGTTCATCCTGTTGGTCTTCTAATGAGGCATTGATTCGTGGAATGCTTCTGGCTACATCGTTCACTATGGTTTCCTCGTGCACTGATTTAATGTTTTGAATAGCACGAGGGTTGTGTGGATAGTCCCGCAACAAGTGAGATTCTCCATACCCCCATCATTTCAGTGGTTCCTTTGATTTTACTACTGCATCATGTTTTATGTTCCCTTCTATGGGCTTGGATCATGTATGGGAATGGGATGGTTGATTTTTCCCACCTTTGCTAATTTTTTTACGCTGGTGGTTTCTACCAAAATTCTTTAGATAGACTGGTTTGGGTCTTTTGAGCTTGTTTCTGAATTCCCATTTTCTTTATTCTGCCAGGTTTTAAAGTTATCATTCCAGCCTTGAAATTATTGGTAGCACAGTTGGGCTTTTCTAACAGCTTCATCCATAGTCTTTGAGTTATCAAACTCAATTCTTTCTTTATATATTGTGGGTAGGCAATTTAAGAACTTCTATACTTTCGCTTTTTTCTCTCTTATATATGGTACATAGTGAATTAAGTTTGTGAATTTCATCACAAATTCATCCATGGCGAGCTACCCCAACATTAGCTCATGAAATTATTTATCCCTGTCGTAATAATATCTTTCACTGAGGTATCGGGATTTAAACTCCTGTTGAAATTCTTCCCATGAAACTATCTTCTCATCCGGCAAGTGTATGATTTTGGTCTCCTCCCACCAAAGTGTGGATTTACCTTGCAATTGGAAAACCGCCAGCCTTGCCTTCAGATTGCTTCTATACTCATATACTTGAAAATATTTAACCATATTTAAGAGCCAGGCTTCTGCATCCTCTTTATTTTCTACGTCAAAGGTTGGAGGATTTATCTTTCGAAATTCTCCCTGTAACTCCTTCCTCTTCCTGGATTTAGAGTTTTCTTTCCTAGACTCTTCCCCACTCTCAGAATTTTCTGAGTTTGTTTCTGTCTCTTTTCTTTTCAATTTTTATTGTTCTTCCTCTTGATGACTAGATTTATAGGTTAATTCTCTTATCAACCTCTCTTGTGTGTTTCTAGCTTGCAGTAGAAGTTCATTGCTAGTCCTTAGTTGAACCATTTCCTGCTGAAAATTCTTAATAATTTCTAGTATCTGGGTGTTGGAATTTGGAGGAATATTCTCCTCCCCCAGTTCCACATACAACTTTTCTCTGTCTTTCATGACACTAGTTGTAAATATGTTTCCACTTTATATCTTATGCACATTCAATCATTAACATTAATAAACCATAATATTACAGTGACCATATTTTTGTAAAACAATTTTAACTATAAATTTAAGATTTCCAGACATCAGAATCTTCAAGTGTTGAGGTCCATAAGCCCAATGTTTTAACTTGGGCTCTTATACCACGTGTCATGTCCCCAAATTTTTTTTTTTTTTGTATCACTCTTTTAGTTTATTAATTTGGCTAACCACTTACCTCTATACTTCTTTGATGTTCCTATGGTACCATGGCATGTTTTTAAATGAATCCCGTGAAATTTTGCAATGATGTCTGGGTTAAACTTTCACTCCAAGAACTAGGAATCTGGTTTGATTTTCACTAATAATCATGACACCCATTTTGTATTAAGATAACTAGATTAATCCTAGCCCATTAAGTTAATTTTGTACATAGATAAGTTTGAAGTAATCTTATTCCCTTAGTTATTTTTATGCATACCAAGGTTTGCCTATAATGGTGTCCAAACCATTGAATATTATTGATGCATTTACATATATCTTTAGCTACATCATACTTAACCTTTTCATTTCCTACGAAAGGTATGATGTTAAAATGTATTAATGTCCCCACTTGATTTGTATGGTTTTCTCATGCCTGAACTTAGTTCCAAAGCTCAATATGCATTTATTAAAATGTCCTTCCTTGATGACCAGTTCTATTCCATGGTTAAAATTTGTCGGAGGTCATGTGACACCCTCCTCTCTTCACGTGGTCTCCACCATTTTCGAGGCTTAGGAGGGACAATATAGATTGATCGATGTAGATCTAGGGTCCACCATGGAGTACGCAAACCCTAAGGATATATTTGCCTTTCCTTCATCATTTTTTAATTTTTCTCACAGGGTATGGTCGCCATGGCTGGGGAGGTCGTTTCGTTGCTTGCCTAGGCTTGAATGTCATTTGAATTTTTTAAAGGTAATCTCCATTGGCACACCATGCTATAGAATAGTTAATTTTGGAGGCAAAGTATTTGTTTTTCTCTGGGTAAATGCTCCATGGTTACCACCCTGTTCTGATGCTTGCTTTACTTGTGAAATTTGTGGTAGTCATTTATGCATAGGTATTACTATGGTATTAAACCTTGTGTTTCCTCCCTGGTTTTATATTCATTAGTTGTTTCCATTCTCTTACCTGGAATCGAATACTGCACTTGCTGAAACAATTATTCCTGGAGGGGTTTCTGCGAACAAGTAATCTCTCACTTGGTTTTTTTAGCTTCAAATAGTTACAGTTTCAGTGGTTCATGGCTTTTCATTCTAGAGGATTTCTACTAATTCCATTAATTTATTTTTAAATCTTTCAAAGCACACAAAAGCCCTAAATTTTCTAGGTTTGAGATGCAACATTTGTTCCACACCTCTTCATCTTCTCTTGAGAGGACTTGATTGCTTAAGGTGCTCTGTTCTTTCCTCAATTTTTTTGTTTAGTTGTTTCTCTTTTAATTTCATATTTAGATGGGTAACCTTTTAATCCCCTCTCATACCGAGGTTTGGTTCATTGCAGGAGAGGGAACCCCGGTTTCGTAGCGTTGGAAAATGGGTAAGGCCTTTACCATTACCATTTCTTGTAGCGTTAACACGTGTTGATTTTGTTGGTTTCGATCAGTTGAATATCGTTTCACCTACCCCAAGTATGTGGGTAATTTCTATTCCTACCCATTTGTTTCCGGGTTTGATTATTTTTAGTTCGATATGCTAAAATATCGGTTTTGTTGGGGTTTTATTCTCTGGCTATTCCAGAGTTTCATTGTAATGCGTGTATCACTTGTTTATGGGTCCCTTGTTGGGGGTGCTATGAAACCCTTATTGCTTTTTTATTTCTTTCTATGCAATGCGTTAATAATACAGGGTATTTCCCAAACTTCTGTGTTTTAATTCTGAGTTAGCTTCCTCATTTATATTTATGTTTTTGGTTTTTCCGACCAGCTTGAACCTGCTATCATGAATAAGAGATTGAGGGCAAAGAGAAGCAACTGTTATCCTAGTTTTCCTCTTCTCAAAGGTATTTCTATACTTTGTGAAAATTTCTGGGTTTTTAATTTGTTCCTTTACACAGTATATGTGTGTGAGTATTCCTTTTCTCACCAATGTAGTTCCTTTCATGCACAAGTGGAACAATCCACTATTGTGACAAAGTATTCAGGTAATTTCTCCCACTGTCCTCACGTAGTAAATTTTTTGGTTTGAGAGCATTTTTCCCTTTCAGCTAATTCCTAATTTTCATGTTCCTCTTTTCACATGTACGTCTCTGTTGTTCTGGGCTTGCATGATTTTTGTTTGTTTCCACAGTTTTTCCATACTTACAGGTTGCATCCTTTCTCAGGTTGGTAGCTCACTTATTCCACCATGGTTCTTCGTCAGGCAAGAATTTGGATTTCGAATTTGGCCATGCTACTGTGGGATGATAGTTTTAAATTTAGATGTCAATTACGCAAATGGCCTCTCAGCCTATTTAACTTGTAATCAATTTTTCTTCTTTATAATATAGATGTTTGTGTAAATTCAAAAGAGTCAAAGGTAATTTTTTTGTATATGGACAGATCGATCTTTTTATTATTTATCTCTTAGTAAAGATTTATATTTCTTCATCATCTACTTTGATAAATGCGTTATGCATTTCCTCCTCTTCCCTGTTGTATAAAATGAAATGTCTCATTAGTCTAATTTTGATACCTCTGAGTTTTATATGATTTTACTCACATATACTCTTTTAATGCTTCGTTTGCATTCTAGTGTTGGTTTTTATAATGGCTACTCATACCATATATTAATCTATGATATAATGACCTTAATGTATGTGAATACATTTAATTAGTTGTTTATGATCTCGTTGTATATAATCATATATCTTTTTATCTCTTTATGTTGCTGAATATTTTTATTGATTGTGTTGGCTTTAAAAGAAAATTGTCGTTTTTCTTACTTATGTTCATGATATCGATAGACAAAGTAGTGTAGGGAATTTTGTAAGATTCAGAATATAGTTTCCTTCCCAACGTCACCGTTGGTTGTATATTTAAACACTTTTTCAGAATGCTAATTTCATCTTAGAGATTTTGAAAAATATTTTTTGGTTACATAGATTTATTTCTATGCATTTATATAATATAATAGCAGAATTTCTTTTGTTCAAAGCTAGAGTTGTGTTAGTTTATATTTAGCCCACTATTGGGAGATTACTTCTTATATAACCACACCTCTATCTCCTAGAATTATTGAATGGTTGTAGACATTCTCTATGAGATTACAATATCAAGACATACTAAAAGTATCATCCATACTATACAGATTTAAATAAAACTTTCAATTACATTTACAGTATTAGATTCTCGCTAAATGACTACAAAATTTTGTACTACCTCCATCTTCTTAAAGGCAGAACTAGTACTAAATCCTACCTATAAAATCCTGAGAACCTTACTTCCTCACTAACATAAAAGAGAATCAAACATTGAAGATTATAGATACTGCGTACCAGTTGTATAAATACCGCATACTAATTATAAAGACTATTTTCCTCCCATCCATGAGCTTCTCCTCATAGCTCTCCCCCGAGCAAAGATCTATCTATTTCCCTAGTGTTGACAACCTGTTGTCAAACTAGTGAAGGCACTTTTAAGCAAGCTTTCCCCAACAAGTTTCCATAACAGTGTCTTGTTATTCTGGGTTGTTGTTTCCCATAGCCTAGGCTTTTACTTTTGTTTTTTCCATAAAATTTTTGTTTTAAAACTCGCTTTTCCTCAGCGTTGTTTTTCTTACCTCTTCTTAGTAACTTTCCTCTTTCTAAGGATTCCTTGGATATTTTCTTCTATTTATTTTTATTTTCAATTTTATTTCTCTCCAAAGGAATTTTTTTGGAGAATTTGGGAAAGTATGAAATTATATCCTATCCTCATGGATAAGAATTCTAGGTCTCTCTATACTCTCTCTTTTCAATATTGGTCCTTTTTTTATTCAATAAATATTAATATATATAAATTATAATTCCTCCAATAGCATAATTGTTTCATAGGTCCATAAATTATTTGTCCTATCTAACATAAAAATATAATAGTCGTAAATCAGGGGTATTACAATACAATTTTGTTAGAATTATTATATCTATGATTTTTATTGATGGATGTAAAGACCATGTTCCTCGATGAAGTAATTAAAGAAAAAGTGTACAAAGATATACCTTAATTCTTTTAGGTACATGAAGAAGTCTATTGTTTTCAAACATAAGAAGGCTTTCTACAGGCTCCTCACATTTGGTACTCTTGCATCAAGGTCAATTTTGTTATCATATGAATCGTTACTAACAATATCATAAGGACTCATGTAATAGAGGGAGTAGTTAATCACTGCTTCAACTTCAGAAGGAGTTGACCTCTAAATTTGAGATGAATAACCTAGACTTGATGCATCACATTTTTGGTCAAAGAAGGCACCCAGTCATGGTGACCGAAAAGTAGTTGTGATGTTAGCTCTAGTAAAGGAATAATTGAGCCAAGGCATATGGCTCAACATGCGTTGAAGTACCAATATGGTATATTTGGTTATGCTATAACCAGTTATGGTTTGAGATATGTCTTAAATAGTGAAGTACAATTGCTAGGATACACAAATTGACTGTAACAGCCCCTGGTTAAGTTTCCATGTAAACAAAATAAGACCAAGGTGATGGGATATGTATTCCAAGATGAATGTTGGGAAAACATCATAGTGGGAATCACTTGTGGATTAATAATAGATAGGGAAATTGGAAAAGGCATTGGAACAGGAAAAGAGGAAACAATTGGTATTTAATTAGGAGAAATAAGGAAAATAGGAGAAAAGGAAGGTGAAGAGACAGGAAATTGCATGCAAGGAAAATTATAGGAAAATGAAATAAAATGAAAGAAAAAGGAGATGTCAATGATAAAAATACATCAAAGAATCAGTTCACAATTTTTTTCCATATTTGGAGTAGTCATAGAAAAATAAAGAGAACAAGCACTTGGACAAGCAAGAAAAGGAAGGAAAAAGACAAGCAAAGGAAAGAAAATGAAAGCAAGGAGAAGGTTGGATCAATAGTTTCAATAGAAATATATTACATGTAACTAGTTACATGTGTGATTTCCTTGTTGGGATGTGAATGCATGGTACATGCATTTATTCATTTGTTCCATTTTTTGTCATTCGCATGGGTTTTTCCTGGAGTGATAGTGGTTTCAACCTTGCCTTACCATTTCCTGGATAACCATGGTGTGATGGGGTTCATTCTTGGTTCAACTTTGGATTGTTGAAAGGTTTTGGAATCGAGTGAGGTGGTCTTAGGAAAATCCCAAGGGTTGGGGGTGGAGATGGTTTTCTCCAAGAAGCCCTCGACATGTGGGTGGAGATAAAAAAAATTCCTTAAGGTATGGTGAAGAAATTATGAGGCATCCAAGCTTGGTTTGGTTTTCTGATCTCAAAATCGATTTAGGTGAGATCATGATAGCTTGAGGATGGAGATGGTTTAACCTCTAGATTCCCTGTTTTGGTTTTTCCCTAGTTTATCCCATGAGATCCCACATTCATGCTTGGAATATGGCACATGGGTGATTGGTTGAAAGAAAGATTTGGTTCAACCCAATCTGTGGTTGAGTGTGTTAGTCATCAATATTTTTCATTATCTGTAGATGACTACATATTGGTTCTAGATTTCTGAAGACAACCTTCCTTGAAAATTGTGAGTTTCAGAAATCTCACTGCCTTCATTATCCTTATGGAAAATGTTTCACTATTCCATCAGCTTGCCATTCCATGGTCACCCTGTCACTCCTACAAACTCCTTGTGGGATTTTACCTATCATTTTGAGCCTCCTTCCTTGCCTATAACCTCATTGGCTTATTTTTCCCCTTGTCCATAACTCCACTTTCACTCTAGGGTTTCATATAAGCCTACTAATTCCCATGTTCCCCAGGTTCCTCAAGAATTGATGGTCTCAAAACTATCTCTGTAGGCTCTTTAGATAAATCAGGTACATTGGATTTTGGATTTTCAATACAACACTGCTTTATGAGAACACGTTCGGCCAAAACATTGTTGTTGGAAAACCTACAAGTATGAATACAACTGATACATCTGATACATTTGATATACGACATGTGGCATGGGTGCAACCATCCATAAGAGAGTTTATAAAAAATGAGATCCGAGGTATGGACACAACCATCCAGCAGTAGGGATCAATAAATAGACTCAGGTATGGTCATAGTCATCCAATCAAAAGAGTCATATAATAAGTCATACTAATCCACAAAGAGTCCACAACCTGGATTTCATCAGAAAAAACCTAGGGTCTTGCACTCCATCTCGACCCAAACATAGTACAAATTCAAGCATGTGAATATGTGAGCTGAAGTCGAACATGCAAGAACATCGTCTGATTACCAGCCGATGATGAAAGTTGTTAACATACACGAGAGAAACCACCAATAATGAAAATGGCTCTCAAGGTACAAAAGGTACAATCCACGGCATGTGAATAGTGATCTGACGTCAAACACCCGCAGAGTCAATCGATTGAAGGCCAATGATGTGGAACTTACGTCGAGTGTGAAGAACCTGCCATTGAGGCATGCAGGCTGCAAGGTACCTGTAGGGAGTCTCTAGATCAACTTCCTGGATAATGAGCTAGAGTCGACAGGAAGGGACCTCGATCGAAGGTGGGCCATAATTTTTCCCACATCATCAACATGAGACAGAGGAATATGATGTTTGTGAATCAAGACCAACAGAGAATAAGAGGGAGGTTGGAAACTAAAAAGGAAAACTTCTCTTGAATGTATTGGCGGCATGACACTAGATTTGGCAGTATTTGACATCAAGGGATCTGAGGTCATGGTGACGTGGAAAAGAGCAGATGAGCGGTCAAAAGAGATTACCAAAACCCATGGAGGCAAACAAATAACGAGATGAGATGTCCCCAACCCAACATGAATGCAGACAAGTGCCATGTTCAAGAGCGACATACTGCCAACACGACTACAATCTTGGTTCCATTTTCCCCCACCATTTCTAGCGAGTACCCCAATTATTTTTGAAAACAAGCTTGAAGGGGATAGCATGTGCTTGTGATGTAAGTTTTTCCTTTGGACAAATCCAACCTAGTACATTTTACAAGCCCTAGGAAGGAGGAACTCGAGTAACGTCATGACGACGGAGTCCGATTTCATCAGGTTTTATCAAGTCTGAAAAATGAAGAACTCGACATATTTTCATATTTAGAGAGTTTGAAAAGAAAGCAGAAAAGAAAAATCCAACAGTCCCTTTTCGTAGGTAGTCTCGCAGATTCGAAAAGGTAGAAAACTATGTCTGAGAGAACCTCTTAGTCACGATAGGCTAAGGTATTCCTTTTTCGTAAATAATCTATCCCAGCCTAAAAAAGGGGTAAAATTATACTGGGTAGATATCGTTTCACATCCATTTAACGAGTTCAAAATGAAAAGCGTCTCGACAATATTTTCAATTTTTAAGAGTCAGAAAAGAGTTGAAAGTTGACTCCTCCTGGAGGAACGAGTGGTATAAAGGGTAGCAACTGGTTCCGGTAATGGTGGAATTGCTCAGAAAAAATAAAGGTCAAGAGGCTAGCTAACAAGACCACTCTTTGTCTTCTTCTTCTTCTTCTTAGCCACCTGGTTATTGGAATCCAGACTTTCACCAAGTGAAGTAGAAGAGGAGGGCGAAGAAATAGGTGAAGAAGGGGAGAGGTCCACCTTAGAAGCAACATGATGTTTTTCAGGTGGAGGAGATGGTTGTACGATGGACGGAACACTCGGGACCACCGAGGTTGAAAATAAACATACAGGAAACCCAATAGTTAATCGAGGCAAGGACAATGTTGCCATATAAGGAGCACCAACATTCCCAAAAGTAGGAAAAGGACAAGGATTCTCTTCAGAATTTATTCCTAGGTTATTGAACTCCGAAAACGTTGCCATCAGAAACAAATTTAAAACAACACCCTAAGAAAACTAACTTTAACCAGGAATATTTCATGGGTAGTTAATTTTTTAAGACACTGAAACAAAACTCTATTGTTTCATATTTTAAGAGTCGAGAAACAAGCAAAAGGTGACTCTATCACTTTCAGGTTGAAATGAGCATGAAAGGACAAGTGCTCGATGATCTTTTCAAATTTATGGAGTCAGTAAAGATAAAAAATGACTGGTCAGGTAGTTTAGGTAAAAGGGTGTATCAGGTTCCTGTGAACTACCATATACACGTTGGTTATAAAATGAAAGAAGAATCAACCAAGGACTTGACGTACGTGCAGGTGGTCTCCCCAAATGCTGTGTTCGGTGTATCACGATTACAAGGCGGTAGACTCGACTTCCTACGGATAAAAGGATTGCAACCTAAAGGGGTCTCCCTTTATATACTCGACAATATGGGGAGCACAAGTCCGTACTTGTGTTGTCTGAAGCCAGATGGTGAGCGAAAGATGCTAGGTTTTAAGACGCTGGAACATGTCTCTAACTTAGACCACTAAATGTTTCATTAATTTTCAACGTTGCCTTAGGTTAATTGAATAAATTTTAAGTTGATCTTGTATTTATGTTTCAATTCCAAGGTCCTCCCGAATGGTGGATCTCACAAATCCCCGAGTGCAAGCTACATGCCATAAAATACCATTTCGTTCAATGAAGAGCTATCTACGAGAAGGTTAGGAGTTTTCAAGCGATAGAAAATAATGAGAACACACAGAAGCTTCCACTACAGAACCAAATGTGAACTAATGAGAACGAGAAATCTTTCCTAGAATGCCAAATGCTAGTTATGCAAAATATTTTTCAATTCCACAATGAAAACAAAGAATGCAAGCACAGAATATATTTTTTATTTTTTCAATGTAATAGAGCAAACAATTCACTAAATAACATGAAAAACAAATCTTCACACTAGTTTGAGAATTCCAATGCAAGATGTTAGCCCCCCTATAAATTCTCGGTGTGCTTCTGGGGCTATGTCATTTTGGAGACCTTCAAGTAATGAATCTCCCCTGAAGACACATCATCCTTGAAGTCTCTCTGTGCTTTGCCTTATACAAGTCCCCTCTGCTGATTTCCCGTCTAAAGCCTCACTGGTTATAATGCTGCTCCTAAAAGACCAACGTTGCCCCTCATACTCCTGCAAAACACCACATTTTTACCTCCTTTCCCCTTTGACCAAGTCCCTTCTTTCCCCTTTTATTTTCCCTATTCACCCCCTAAATCCCCTCCAAAAATCCCTACACCCTTTGTTTTCCCAAATTCCCCCTCCATCTCCCTATCGTTACCCTTTAGAGGCTTCAGAATGCATTAAAACAGCTTAAAAACCCACTTCCGACCATATAATAGGCCTCAGCCCCTTCTTCGCTAGCCCTGCGCCTTTTACTCTCCATATAACCCAGCGCCGTGACTAACGCACTAGCCCCAGTGTTTCATCGAGCGCGATTACAGCCGTTGATCCTCACAGAATGGACGGCGATCGCCGCCCCCACAGAATTCATATTTCCCCCTCCATAAACCACGGTGCCCCCGCAGTTGACCCCTCGGGATGTGGGAAGACTCAATCGAACGGATGTTATTCACTGCGGGGGGTCGCTCCAAAATTCTCATGTCCGTACACCTTGGTCCCCCGCATTTCATCTCCGCTGTCCATTTAAATCCGCGAAATCAACGGTTCATAGTCCGTCCATATTGGAGACGTTCTTGACCGTCGATCTTCATAGATCGGACGGTCCTCGTTAATCCCGCAGCCTCCGTCGTTTTCCTCGTCCACCATCTCGTCGCCGCACCTTCGCCGTCCATTTAAACGCTAGATCTAACGGTCCACATCACACCCGCGCTGGTGGTCCCCATGCGATTGTTCCAAACCCCCCAGTTTCTTTCGCACCGCCTTTGGGCGATGGGCGGTATTTCCTGATAGCCCAGCGATTCCACTCACCTTTCGACACGTGGCTCTTGTACGATTCCAAAACCGCCCATCCCCCGTGCGTTATTGTTCAGACATGGATGCCCAGCGAAATTCCTGTAGACTGTCCGATTTGGAGCAGGCCATTCGACGGCTATCGCTCGTCGAAGATGCACGGTGTTTAATGTAGTTGCACGCGCGATAACCCATGTTATGGCCCACCGTCCGTCGCCCTCCGCCGTTGATCTTCGCCACGATCAACGGTCCAGATTCGTCCACCCGCTATTGACTATTCCACTGTCTCCCGGTCCCGCCATGTCATATCCACGTGTGCAGGTACATTCTCCCTTTCCATTACGTATATATGGTTCATTTTCGTGTTTTTTCATGTTTTTCATTCGTTTTTCCACTCCACAGATCGCCACCTCCACCAGAGTGAATTTCCATTGTTCCTCTGCATTTTTTTTTCGCCATGTCACCGATTGGACGGCCATTTCCTCCATCCACACTGCATCCATGGCCCCCGTCCATGATTTTCTTCACAGGTTTCATGTTTTTGCAGGGTTATCAGAGGCGAAAAATCGCCATGATGCATATGTACCTCTTCAATGGCGTGTTGCATAGACAGGGAGCTGATATGGGAGATGGTACTCCAGTGAAATGTCAAGAAAGGTGGCGGAGGTATAAATTTCATCAAAGGACAGGTTTTGAAAATCCGTGACCCTATCCGGCGCCATTAAAGCCCAAATCTTGCGGAATCGAAACATTTATGGAGCAGTAGAAAAAACCAGCTTATGATTATATTTTTTAGTGCTCAGGACTGAAGATTTGGATCCATAATGCAGCAATTTAAGAAACAAAGCACCAATTTGAAAACCCCAAAGGTAAATCATAAGTTTAATGCACGAGAAATCGTACTACTAGGTTTTCTGTAGCAGCAGAATGTTTTTCTTCATCAGAGGACAAAGTGCCCATGCAGTTTTTATTATACATCGTGTCCCTGAAGTTTCTTACCCGATAGTAGTCCTACATGATCAGAAGCATTGGTGACTCAAGTAGGGCAGACCTCACTGTTTCTTATTTTATTATTTCACCAATAGTACGCACAGTACTGCGGTCATAACACTTGAGCCATATCAGAGATAAATGCAGAGATTTAAAACAGGATGGGTTTCGACCCTCTATTCTTTTCTGTGTTTAATGTTACATTTAGTGTTCACCTACCTCCTCAGTCGATATTCTGTTCATCCTCTGCTATAAAACGCAGAAGGAAATTATTGTAATGGTTGTTCATGGGATATAAGTAGATTGCAAGCATTTTCCTCTTGAGACAAGTTATCTGTGTAATATTGCAAGATAGGCTGAGGTTTGATGTATTCAGACTGAATGTTCAAGCTATGGGCAAGGATGTACCTGATTGGTGTTGTTTTAATATGACAAGCATATTTCTTTGGACCCTGATCTAAAGCAGCCGGTGATGTTTTCCTTTCTCTGTATTTGTGATTGACTTGCTTTCATTTCATTACGCTTCTTCTGGCTCGCATCAAAAGTTTGGCATAAGATTTACCCTTGATAGGTACCTTATGTTGCTGCTCTCCCAGCCTTCTATGTTTTCTGCTTATATGTGTATTTGAATATCTATTTCAATTGATTTAACCAGTGTAGTGGATGTTATTGCCTGCTGTCTGATGTATGAATTGAAGAAATCTATGTTTAGATGTTCTTGCTAGGATTTAGTTGGATGAGTTGAGAACACTGGGAGGTCAAGAACCCTGTCTCTGCCTCACTAGGATCTTTCCATATTAATTAAGCCTCTCTAAGATCCCTTGTATTGCCTCTGATTTTGTCCAAGCAGGTCTGGAGTTAAATGACCTCTGACCTGATCTATAGACAGAATTGGATGATTCCCCTCTTTTCATTTTTAGTCCTGAATGTCCCATTTCACCAATAATCTTTAAGATCCAGATGCTATAGATGATTAGCCCAACTGAAAGCTTGCACATTGAACACAAGTAAATCCTTTCTTGACTCCATAGCCCAATGGCCATGATGTTCTCTGAGTTATCTATCTTTGCCTAATTTCCTTTTCGCTCATCCTTGTCTTATATTGGACCCTTCTTCCCTGATTCCCAAAAACCAAACCAACAATCAAACAAACAAATCCTCTGCCTATAACTAACCTAAAATCATAACTTAGAGCCTCAAAGACATACACTTTGACTCATATAGAGAGATCCCTCTCTGGACCTAGGAGGGCTAGATCCTAAGGTCTGAAAATGGTTCTATGTTGTCTCATCTTTCTGGGCGACTCATATAGAGAGATCCCTCTCTGGACCTAGGAGGGCTAGATCCTAAGGTCCCAGTGGCTCTATGTTGTCTCATCTTTCTTGCCTTGTCAACCTCGCCAAAATAATTCAAACAACTCAAAAGCAAACAAGACAAAAACTCAAACCAATGTCACAATCTCTCAAATCGAAGAAAGATGTCGAAACAGACCCATACAAGCAATGTGAGCTATGCTTGGAGTGACAAGAAGCAAAACTGAATGAAAGAGGCAAGACTCACTCAAGACTCATTCCACCAAATGCAATCACTCAAAATGGATCCAGGGAGCTGAATGCAACCAAGCAAATAACGAAGGTGACCGCGAAACAAGAGACCCAAAACTCCTACAGGAGGCTCAGCATATCAAAGCACTAGAAAGCCCTAAAGCCATGATGTTGAAAGAAATGGACAAAACAACCGAAGGAAGAAGGCTCATCACAGTCACAAACAAACCCAAAGCATTCAAATCAAGCCAAGAAAACACCCAGAGACACCAGGATGGACCAAAAACTCCAAAACAAGGAAAACCCTAGCACCTAAAGGAATTGGCGCAACTATCTGGCTGTAATCCGTGCCAGACAGGGGATGGTGCGGGTGATAAACTGGCAACACGCACTAGTGGGCGCGACTGTCAGGCTGGAAATCACGCCAATCAAGCCAACCTTGGAAAGATTAAAATTTGGAAAAACAGAGGTCAAATCTGATCCTCTGGGGCTGAATAGGTGCCTAAGACTTAGCAAAAAAACCAGAAAAGGCAAGCTAAGAAATCAAAGACCAAGAAGAAGATATAATAGACGAAAGACAAACTCGCAATCTTCCCTAATGGAGTCGCCAATTTGTTGGTGAGGTAAATCCCCTCTACAGACAGAGGCGATCCCACTAGCCCTAGAGTGGGTCTAGCCACAAACAAGACATGCTATGACATCAATTCCTAGTTAAGAATGGACAAAGACTTGGTAGATCACTTACCGTAGGTCTTGCACTGTTGTGTTGTCTGGAGGAATGGCTGCCTCTTGCTCCTGATTCGACAGATCACTATCCGCTCATTCTCACGCCCAGATACCTGCACATACACAAGAAACGAAGATGATACACAACATACTATCTCGCATTCCTAACTATCAGTTAGTCAAAGAAGAATAAATCAAATGTGTCAAATAAACATAACACAGAGATGGAATCAATATCATAGTTGAGTATATTAATTTAAAAAGGGAAGAGTACAACCAGGCTTCGACGTTGCGATCTCCTCCAGTAGGGTTCCAGTGGAGCACGTCTCACAAAGCTCATCGAGAATTCAGATGGGGCTCTCTCTACAGGATCCTCCTTGGTTCAACATTCTCTATAGCGATTACTCAGCTACAATATCTCTTCTCCAAGTTCAGCTTCTTGGCTATATGTTCAGCTAAAAAACTAAGGCTATAGAATTGAAGGAGGCCTCCTTATATAACAATGGAGGAGGAGGTTATGGGCCCTCAAATGATGGGGAAAAGAGCTTATCCTTTGGAGAAGTTCCTATTTCTTGGGAACAAGAAGCCCAAAGGGGAATTCCTCGACCATATCCTCATAACATATTTCCATCTCGCCGCCTCACGAAGCTTCTAGTCACGAAAGCTTCCTTTCTATTTTAAAAAACTTTCCAAAACATGATCAGCGCGGGTCCAACATTAAGACAAAGCTCCAATCGACGCAGGCCTCATTGTAAATCTCTGCTATCGGCACGGGTCAAACACTAAGAAACAGCGCCAACCTTGAAAATCCAGCTTTTACAAGGAATCTTCAGAAAATTTGTAAAGGGAGATGATTTGGCAGACAATATGTGGTTCAGGGGTATGTATTCCATGCTTGGAAAGTACACAAGGGTCACTATATGGTTCCTCTAATGAAGGAATGGGGAGTACAAGGACAGTCACAAATTAATGTGTAACAGGCGGAGTCGCTAATTTTTTGGTGAGGTAAATCCCCTCTGCTGATAGAGGTGATCCCACTAGCCCTAGAGTGGGTCTAGCCACAAACGAGACATGCTATGACAACAATTCCTAGTTAAGAATGGACAAAGACTTGGTAGATCACTTACCGTAGGTCCTGCGCTGTTGTGTCGTCCGAAAGAATGGCTGCCTCTTGCTCCTGATTCGATAGATCACGATCCGCTCGTTCTCACACCCGGATATCTGCACATACACGAGAAACGAAGATGATACAAAACATACTATCTCGCATTCCTAACTATCAGTCAGTCGAAGAAGACTAAATCAAATGCGTCAAATAAACATAACACAGAGATGGAATCAATATCATAGTCAAGTATATTAATTTAAAGAAGGAAGAGTACAACCAGGCTTCGACGTTGTGATCTCCTCCAACAGGGTTCCAGTGGAGCACATCTCACAAAACTCATCAATAATTCAGACAGGGCTCTCTCTACGGGATCCTCCTTGGTTCGACCTTCTCTATAGCGATTACTTAGCTATAATATCTCTTCTCCAAGTTCAACTTCTTGGCTATACATTCAGCTAGCTTTTGTAAAGGGAGAGGGCTTGTTTATATAGAGGGAGAAGGAGAGGTTAGGATTCCTATAATCGTGGGGGGGAGTCCTATCCTCTAAGAATGTTCCATCAACGATTTCCTAAAGGAAGAGATCCGTGGCTTATCGAGTTTAACCACTTGCAATGAGTCATTCCTGAGGTGGTTAAAGGAAACTTCCACCTCCAATTTGTTAAAAAAACATTCCAAAAAATGCTAACGTGGGCACAACAAAGAGACAGAGCACCAACTGGCGCGAGCTCTAGTGCAAATCTTCCCCATTGGCACGAGGGTGAACTGGATACCCGCGCCAATGCCAAAACATAGGTTTTTGAGTGCTTTATGAGGAAACGTTCAGCAGGAGGAATCATGTCCTTATGCAGAAGGATGCGAAGAAGGTTTTTACAGAATATGACACTAATCACAGCTCACAGGAAAGACCTTCCAATATGTGGGGCGAGGGATTTCAGGGATGGTGACAAAATGCTGTGTAACAAACACTTTGACAAATACTTTGTTTTCCACATGAAGCCTCCAAGCCAATTTTCAGTCAAGAAAATTAGAATAACCCTCCTTTAGATTGATTAGTTTCATATGTTCAAAGGTCATCATTGGTGTTTTAGACACTGTTTTTCTTTGTTAGAATCTAGTTCAGAAGTGTTGGAATGTTGAGACATGGTTATTTAAGAAAAACCTAAAGAGTTTCCAAAGAAGATTATCCTTGAGTTTCAGAGTCTGCACATGAGGAAATGGATAAAATTTGGCACTTCTGCAGGAGTGTTGAAGTTTCCATCCGCAGAAGGTATTGATAAGGTAGATGGTATGTTCCTAAGTGAAGACAACTTACATCAGAAGAAAAGGAAACAATTTGTTCTTGTAGATAATTAGGGTTTTTGAGCTTGATGGTTCATTAGAATGCCAAAATAGTGATCAATTGCAGAAATGGCATGGAGAAGGTACACCAAACCAAGTATGAAGAAATTTTGTCAAAGATATTGTTGATGAGATTTAGAAAAAGGTGAGGTAAATTGGACATAAATGAATGAACTTGATTGATTTAAAGCATTCTAGATACCTAGGGTTTTGGGAAAATGGCCAACAAAGGTAAAAAGATGATGTTGAGATCCAAGGTGTAGCAAAAGAAGATTTTAAGGCTACTGTTGTGTCAAAATGAATATGTCAAATCCTCAGGACCAGAAGAAAGAAAATGTCATATCTCCAGCAAACTACAAGCAAAAAGGTGAAAGGGTTAAGTTGAACTTAAAGGTTGAGAATACACAAGAAATCGAAGATACTGTTGTATGTGTGAATCATCCTAAAAGTTGCAAAAGGAACATATCATGTCTTCTTGACCAAAATAAAGATCAAATTCATCACTTTATCAACCTGCAAGGCAAAGGTGTGGAATATTATCAATGAAAAGGAAAAAAAGGTTTAAAACATCAGAAAATGGGTTGCAAAGATAAATTGAATCCATGAGCTTATTCAAACTCATTTCACACTTCATGTGAATCATTGGTCACTGAAAAAGTGTTAGAAGTTTCAAAGAAGGAAGAAATTTTGTGTTTTCAAGTTGAAATTGAGAAAATTCTTGTGATGTTGCTCCCTTGGCTTGGCGTTGCGTGCCAATAATCAGGTGATGCGCCCTTGGCAAGTTTCTCTCACACAATTTACATGGACGCTGCACGCTTGGAAAAGTGTTGTGCTCTTTCCCAACACCCACATAAATTTTCTCCAAGCGTTGTGTGCCCAGGATTGAGCGTTGTGCGCTTAGGATTGAGCGTTTCATGCTTAGGATTGAGCGTTGCACACCTCGCTCAAGTGCTGCACTCTTGGCCAAGAGGGCTTTCAAAGAAAAATCACCACTCAAGTCACCTCAAAAGTGCTTCAAGTCATCACCAAGGGTTCTCCAAGCACTGGTAGGGGTAAGTACAGGTCATCCTCCCATTTTCAAGCATTTTTGTCATCATTAATGGGAAGAAATTGAAACCCTAAGAGGCTACCCTAAGGCTAAAAATTGACATCACTGTGGAACCTCATTCCATCTGCTTATAAAGAGTATCAGTCAAGACTAGGGTAAACCAGGGTGATGTGAAGGTTGTCATTAATCTAGGTTGGTCATAACACTTATTCATTCACCCCCTACATTGCAAAAGCTTCCATTCCATTGTCCTCTTTCATCTCAATTTCACATTTAGTCCTAGTTGGCATAAAGGCAGAATTCAACATGTCAGAGGATAGTGGCAGTGATATGGAGGCCCAAATGCCCAAGAGGCATGATCATAGGGGAGGGACCCTACCTTCTTCACCAAAAAAGAAAGGACATAAGGGAAAACAGAGGCTAGCAGAAGAAGATGTACATGAGCTAGCCATTCATGATGAATATGATCTCCATGAGACAGAGACTGATTTTGGCCTTGTTGATTTAGATGACAAGCATGATATTGAGGCCATGAAAGGTATGGTGAAACTAATGAGGAAAAATAGAAATAAAGGCTTGGTATCCTTGCTGATACATCCCTCCATGTTTCCCAAACATAATCATCAGAACAAAATCCAATTTTGAGCACATTTTTTCAATTTTGATATTTTGACTATTTTGAAGGGCCAAACGCATAGTGCCACTAGCGATGCGCTCTTTTTTGGGGCACCCATTAAATGAAAAATTCAAATTTTCAGATTCCTTAGGCCAAGGAAATCACCCTCACAAAAATTCAGGTCATTTGGAGCAAAACTAGTACTCCAAAAGTGCCAACTTATATAAAAAATCAACTTTACGCTATTTTGGTAGGCGTTACCTTGAGAAGTCTTGCAGGAGAAGTGGTTTTCAATAGGAAAATTTACACCAATCAGAAAAATAAAGGAATTTTGAAATTATCACAAGGAACGGAGGTCTTTCCAATGAGCTATCATGGAGCTCATTTGGACACTGGGAAGGCCTCCAAAACTCAGCTGCAAAAGACCTATTTTTCTAGTGTTGGTGTTGTGCCCTTGCCAGAAAGTCAACAAAAGACACTCGGAGTTAATGAAAAATATATTTTGAGGGATTTTGAGGAAAATCACTCCAAATTTGGTTGAGGAGTCATGTTAGCATTTATTTATGCATTTATTAAGTTAGATATTTTATGCCTTGGGCCTTGCATGGTCTCTTTGGACAAAAATGGCATTTACGATGTAGTTAATGAAACTTTGAAACCCTAGCTAGGGTTTTGGTCCTCCTTTGCAAGTTAAATACTGCATGGAGGCCTCGTTATTTTTGTTTTTTGATTGTTAAACTCAATAAATAGACTTGCAGTTGAGGAGAAATTGGCTTTGGAGTGTTATGATTGCTTTGATTTGGATGAAAATGGAGCAAGCACACTTGCAGTATTCATGAGCATGTCTAATGGTGATGTCTTTCTAAATTAGTGCTTTTTTTCTTATGTTTTCATTTTGTTTCATATTTCTCATGCAGTAGAACAGAAATTTTAGGTTAAGAAATGTTGTTTAGAGGCACCTTAGCTCTATCTGATTTCTATTGCTTGTATGTTTTCCTCTGCTAGGTCAGTTTAGAGAATTCTTAGTTGCTCTCTAATCCCACTCAGCTTGTTTATCTCAAGAATGATTTAATGGAGCCCATTTCAAATAAGTTTATGGTTAGCCCTGCCTTTGGTATGACTTAAAACATTGTTTTTGAGGTCTTTTCTTTGAAGTATTGCTAAATAGGGTTTGACTGAAGAGGTTTATGGTTTGCCTTGCCCTTTTATCCATCTTGAATGGTTTCTCTGAAGTTCTTCGTAGTATGATTAAGGAATTTTAGTAGTTCCCTTCTCTTTGATCATTACTATATGTTATCTTGAATGTTTTCTTTGCCTGAAGGTGAAATCACTAGAGAAATTACAAGTTATTTCTCTTTATGGTTTGCTAGATTGTTGTCTTAATGTTTTCTTGCTAGGGGTTGGTCAAAGAAGCTTATGGTATGCCCTGTCTTTGGTTATGTATTTATGCATAGTGTTATTAAAAGACTTTTCTTGTTATAGTGCATGTTAAAGGATTCTTAACTGCCCTTTGAACCTACTAATCTCACAATTTATTGTTCACTTCACTCACATAAGATTTAAAGATCCATTTGGATTTGTTATACTTGCCCTCCGAAACACCCTTGACCTATTGTTGTACCTTTCAAGACCTTTTGTAGACTCCATAGCCCAATGGTCTAAACCTCTCCTAATCTATCTGTTCTGCTTGACAAGCAACCCAACCAAACAAAACAAACAAACCCTAATCATCATAACTAGCTTAAAAATCAAAACCCTAAAATCAAGTTCACATCTTTTACACAAATATAGAGAGATCCCTCTCTAAGTCCAGGGAGGCTAGGTCCTAGGACTCCAAATATTGGTTTGATGTTACCCTTGTACATTTGGTCTTGCCAATCTGACAAATTACAGGGACCTAACATAATGGCGACTCTGCTGGGGATCTGAGTCAGTAGCATCCTAAGTACTCCTTAAAACTCAGAAAACCCAAAAACATCCTTAGATTGGTATTCATTTGTTGATGGTGGACAACAAGCACATCCTCAAAACAGTAAGCATCATCTACCTGGTGACTCCACTAGTCTTCAACAGCCTTGTTGACCCCATTATTTCTCATAGACTCCTTGCTGATGGTGGACAACAAAGTTGAAATCTTCCACTTGGTGACTCCAAAACTCTCAATAGACCTAAAGAATCCACTGGTAGAAGACTCTATACTAGTTGAAAAGATGCAGTGACCTTTTTTTATTAACAAAGATGAATCCAAGGATACAACACAAGTATGCTCCAATGAATAGAGATCACATCCCTGGATTCCCACACAAAATGCCTCTGATAAATTGGAACTCAAACCTGCCTATGTTTCATGATGAAAATTTTGATGACCCCTTGTTACACCTCATCAAATTTCATATACATACATGGAGGTTAAAAGTTGAATGGCATGAAGATTGCCTTATGAAAATGTTCATGGGGACATTAGAAGGTAAAGTAAGGGAATGGTATGAAGGCCTAGAACCTAACATCTTGTTTTCTTTGAAAGATTTCCACAAGGTATTTTATGAGCATTATAAAGAAAATTTTCCATCTTTATCATTAGTTGAACATTATTGTAATCAATCTGAAGATCTCATACAATACCTTGTAGACATTTATGAAGATTTGGAAAATTTGCATCTTGAGGATCTGTTAGAGGAAATTCATGCATTTCATACTCAAGTTAATTGTCATGACAACCAAGAGGAGTTGGTTGAGAATGAAATCAATCAGGAAATAAAGGAAGATACACAAGATCTCTTTAAAGGGACAAGTGATGATTCATCATCTCTTTTGTGTGAGGCTCAAGAAGACATCCAACCTTATGGTCTTTCACAAGATAAATAAGACCACTGTGTTTCAATCCCAGGAAAATAAGAAAGTATTGGCCATAAACACTCTCTTTCTAATACCTACTACCATAGATCATAAAATAGACTTATAGATCAACATATAGTAGATCAATCTGCTGATCTAGTGAGAATATTAGATAACATTCCTTCTATGAATAAGATGCCAAGGTATGATCAATATGATGATGATTATGTCTTCCAGACTCAAGCTAACACTAAAAAACAATCAGTGATTAGTTTGTGGGACAAAGACAGTCATTTTCAGCAGCTCAAATATAATAATCAACAAACACAAATTAGCTATGAGAGTGAAGAAGAAAGTGCAGAAAGTTCGGAAGAAGGGGAAGTATCTTTACCTTTTTGTTGTGCTTCATTTCAGTTCATCAAACACAACCTTAATACAATCATAAATCAGCAGTCTTTGGGTATGATGGTTAACAACAAAGAAGACATTTAGCCTTAGAATCAACCTTCACAAGAGAAAGAGAACTGTTGTAGTTCTACCCAAAGAAAGAGAAAAATGCCTCCTCTTTTAATTGAAGAGGAAATCAATCAGATTTTAAACATGAAGCCAGCCTCTAAACCTTCATGCAAACAAAACCTTTCTATCTGTTCTCCTTCTGATTTATGTGCTGCAGTCTTTCCTCATGAAGAAACAGAGGAAAAGATTTATTCTAAGGCTATACTACCTCTTCTAGAAGACTGGTTGCCAAAGGATGCTCCTAATAATGTATGTCAGATAGAATTTAGTCCACTCAATCAAGACACATCAGGATTTCTAGAGGACAACATTGAAATATATGATGAGGCTGCTAGTACAAATGATCATGAGGAAGGGGAAGTATTCTTTCTCAAAAGAATCCCAAGCTTAACAAGCTGGAACAAGGAATGGTCTTGGATACATCTGGTTATTCAAATCCTCAGAGCCAGGTATTATTTCAAGATCCCTTTGTTGTTTTCTTAGAGACATTTGAAGACGGAGTAAAATATGTCAAGAGCAGTTTGATGCAAGGTTTAAAGAAAATTTTAGGCACTACTACTCAAAAACAAGTGAGGTAGGAGTGGCCTTCTTATTTTTTCAGCATACTCAAAGAGCTGAACAAAGATCACTCATGGAATCATCTACTTGATTGGTTATATTGGAAAATGGAGTTCACCTAATGTAGATATGCCTCCAAGTTAGATTAGGATAGATAGATATGTAAATAAGCTCAGCACTATGAGCATCTTTCTAGCTTTAGTTTCAGATTTTTTTGACAAAAAAGGAAGAAAAATGAAAAACACAAAAAAAAGAAGAAGAAAAGAGGGCAGTTAAAAGAAGAGGTACATCCCCATACCAAAAAAGAGTATTTCTAAAAGTGTGCAAGTGCAAGTGCCACTACTTGAGAAAGAAAGTCTTGTTCAGTCATTTAGCCTAATCATGATTGAACATGTTTTAAATTTCTGCTGATAGGTTAGTAAAAGAAGATTTTCCAAACCGTGTAAACTTGAATTGTTATTAAATTAGATTAGGAAAATATATTTGGTTTTAATGCTCAAATCTGAATCAAAGGAGAAAGAGAGGGATAGGTAACAAATTCTAAATCATTAGCCCTCAATTTTCTAGTTTCACTTGTACAAAAATAAAGTTTGTGTGCAGCTTGTCCAAAATTCCACAGCCCATGACAAATCAGATTACTTAACCTTGGTTTGATCATGTTTTCAATTTCATGTTAGTAGATTAGAGAATGAATATCTTTCAAACAGCTTAACCTTGACAGATAAGTAGAGTAGGTAGAGAATAAAAGGCTCATCAGTCTAATCTGAGCCTTTGGATGACATAAGGGTAGAAGTAGATAGTTTTTATGCTTTTAAAAGAAAAAATGATGTCAAGGGTTTTCCAATTCAAATGCACCTAAGTGAAGAAAAAATGTTAGGCAAAGTATGATGGGTAGGTAGAAGTGATATTGAAGCAATCATGTTTTTTTCAGATTTGAGATCACAGCTTCAAAAGAACATCAACCAGTGAAGAAAGAGGGATCTACCAAGCACATGTAAGATACTAATCTTCAAAAATCAGAGATCTGAACTCTGAGGTTCTGGACACCTCCTAAAAAGGAGCTACCCTCCCCAAGTGGAGCCATTGTTAATCATCAGTATTTTTCATTATCTATAGATGACTAAATATTGGTTCTAGATTTCTGAAAACAACCTTCCTTGAAAATTGTGAGTTTCAGAAATCTCACTGCCTTCATTATCCTTATGGAAAATATTTCACTATTCCATCAGCTTTCCATTCCATGGTCACCCTGTCACTCCTACAAACTTCTTGTGGGCTTTTACCTATCATTTTGAGCCTCCTTCCCTACCTATAACCTCATTGGCTTATTTTTCCCCTTGTCCATAACTCCACTTTCACTCTAGGGTTTCATATAAGCCTACTAATTCCCATGTTCCCCAAGTTCCTCAAGCATTGATGGTCTCAAAACTATCTCTGTAGGATCTTTAGATAAATCAAGTACATTAGATTTTGGATTTTCAACACTTTGAAAAATACTCTGTTTTCCACTTGAAGCCTCCAAGCCAATTTTCATTCAAGAAAAGGTCAAAGAACCCTCCCACTAGTTCAATTAGGGTTTCATATGTTCCAAGGTCATCATTGGTGTTTCAGACACTGTTTTTATTTGTCAGAATCTATTTCAGAGGTATTGGAATGTTGAGACATGGTTATTCAAGAAAAACCTAAAGAGTTTCCAAAGAAGAATATCCTTCAATTTCGGAGTCTGCACATGAGGAAATGTACAAAATTTGGCACTTCTATAGGAGTGTTGAAGTTTCCATCAGAAAAATGTATTGATAAGGTAGATGTTCTATTCCTAAGTGAAGACAACTTACATCAGAAGAAAGGGAAACAATTTGTTCTTGTAGATAATTAGGGTTTTTGAGCTTGATGGTTCATTAGAATGCCAAAATAGTGATCAATTACAAAAATGGCATGGAGAAGGTACACCAAGTATGAAGAAAGTTTGTCAAAGAGATTTTTTATGAGATTTAGAAAAATGTGAGGTAAATTGGACAGAAATGAATGAACTTGAAACAACTATAGAGAACTTAGAAGACAACACTGATGATTGTCTTAAAGCACTCTATATACCTAGGGTTTTGGGAAAATGTCCGGAAAAGGTAAAAAGATGATGTTGAGCTCCAAGGTGAAGAAAAAGAGGATTTTAAGGTTGCTGATATGTCAAAATGAATATTTCAAATCCTTAGGATCTAAAGAAATCAAATGTCATATCTCCAGCAAACTACAAGCAAAAAGGTGAAAGGGTTAAGTTGAACTTAAAGGTTGAGACTACACAAGAAATTGAAGATACTTCTGTATGTGTGTAATCATCCTAAAAGTGGCAAAATGAAAATATCATGCCTTCTTGACCAAAACAAATATCAAATTCATCACTTTATCAACCTGCAAGGCAAAGGTGTGGAAGATTATCAGTAAAAAGGAAAAAAAGGTTTAAAACATCAGAAAATGGGTTGCAAAGATAAATTGAATCCATCAGCTTATTAAAAATCATTTCACACTTCATGTGAATCATTGGTCACTGAAAAAGTGTTAGAAGTTTCAAAGAAGGAAGAAATTTTGAGTTTTCAAGTTGAAATTGAGAAAATTCTTGTGGCGCTGCGCGCTTGTAATCAGGCACTACACCCTTGGCAAGTTTCTCCCACACAATTTACACGGGTGTTGCATGCCTGGCGGAGCGCTGTGCTCTTGCCAGACACCCAAAACAATTTTCTCCAGGCGTTGTGCACTCAGGATTGAGCGTTGCGCACTTAGGACTGAGCACTGCGCTTCTAGGATTGAGCGTTGCGCTCCTGGCTCAGGCACTGCGCTCTTGGCCAGGAGGGCTTTCAAAGCAAAATCACCACTCAAGTCACCTCAAAAGTGCTTCAAGTCATCACCAAGGGTTCTCCAAGCATTGGTAGGGATAAGTATAGGTCATCCTACCATTTTTAAGCATTTTTGTCATCATTTAATGGGAATAAATTGAAACCCTAAGAGGCTACCCTAAGGCTAAAAGTTGACATCACTGTGGAACCTCATTCCATCTGCTTATAAAGAGTATCAGTCAAGACTAGGGTAAACCAGGGTGCTGTGAAGGTTATCATTCATCTAGGTTGGTCATAACACTTATTCATTCACCCCCTACATTGAAAAGCTTCCATTCCATTGTTCTCTTTTATCTCAATTTCACATTTAGTCCTAGTTGGCATAAAGGCAGAATTCAACATTCCAGAGGACAGTGGTAGTGATATGGAGACCCAAATGCCCAAGAGGCATGATCATAAGGGAGGGACCCTACCTTCTTCACCAAAAAATCAAGTGCATAAGGGAAAATAGAGGCTAGCAGAAGAAGATGTACATGAGGCAGCCATTCATGATGAAGATGATCTCCATGAGACAGAGACTGATTTTGACCTTGTTGATTTAGATGATGAGTGTGATAATGAGGCCATGAAAGGTATGGTGAAACTAATGAGGCAAAAGAGAAATAAAGGCTTGGTATCCTTACTGATACATCCCTCCAAGTTTCCCAAACCTAATCAGCATAACAAAATCCAATTTTGGGCACTTTTTTGCAATTTTGAAATTTTGATTGTTTTGAAGGGCTAAGCGTGCAACGCCACTGGCACTGCACTCTTTTTTGGGGCACCCATTGGAGGAAAATTTTAAATTTTCAGAATCCTTAGGCCAAAGACATCACCCTCACAAAATTTCAGCTCATTTGGAGCAAAAATAGTATTCCAAAAGTGCCAAAAACATGCAAACAATCAACTTTCTACCCTATTTTCAGAGCTGGCACTGTGCCCTGAGTAGTCTTGGGAGAAGTGGGTTTTCACTAGGCAAATAGACACCAATCAGAACAATAAAGGAATTTTTTGAAAGTAGACAGGACAGGCTTTCCAATGAGCTATCATGGAGCTCCTTTGGACACCGGGAAGGCCTCCAAAAATCAGCTGCAAAAAGACCTATTTTCCCTTGGCCTTGGCGCTGTGCCCTTGCTAGAAAGTCAACAAAAGACACTTGGAGTTAATGAAAAAAATATTTTGAGGGTTTTTGAGGCAAATCACTCCAGATTTGGTTGAGGAGTAATGTTAGCATCTATTTTTTCATTTATTAATTTAGATATTTTATGCCTTGTGCCTTGCATGGTCGCTTTGGACAAAAATCACATTTATGATGTAGTTAATGACACTTTGAAACCATAGCTAGGATTTTGGTCCTCCTTTGCAAGTTAAATACTGCATGGAGGCCTCATCATTTTTGTTGGTTGATTTTTAAACTCAATACATAGATCTGGAGTTGAGGAGAAATTGTTTTTGGATTGTTATGAATGTTTTGATTTGGATGACAATGGAGCAAGCACACTTTCAGGATTCATGAGCATGGCTAATGGTGATGTCTTTCTAAATTAGTGCTTGTTTTCTTATGTTTTCATTTTGTTTCATATTTCTCATGCAGTAGAACAGAAAGTTTAGGTTAAGAAATGTTGTTTAGAGGCACCTTAGCTCTATCTGATTTCTATTGCTTGTATGTTTTCCTCTGCTAGGTCAGTTTAGATAATTCTTAGTTGCTCTCTAATCCCACTCAGCTTGTTTATCTCAAGAATGATTTAATGGATCCCATGTCAAAGAATTTTATGGTTAGCCCTGCCTTTGGTATGACTTAAAACATTGTTTTTGAGGTCTTTTCTTTGAAGTATTGCTAAATAGGGTTTGACTAAAGAGGTTTATGGTTTTCCCTACTCTTTTGTCCATCTTGAATGGTTTCTTTGAATTTCTTCGTAGTATGATCAAGGAATTTTAGGAGTTCCCTTCTCTTTGACCATTACTATATGTTACCTTGAATGTTTTCTTTGCGTAAAGGTGAAATCACTAGAGAAATTACAAGTTATTTCTCTTTATGGTTTTCTGGATTGTTTTCTTAATGTTTGCTTGCTAGGGTTTGGTCAAAGAAGCTTATGGTATGCCCTGTCTTTGGTTATTTCTTTATGCATAGTTTTCTTAAAATACTTTTCTTGTTATAGTACATGTTAAAGGATTCTTAACTACCCTTTGAACCTACTAATCTCACAATTTATTGTTCACTTCACTCACATAAGCTTTAAAGATCCATTTGGCTTTGTTATACTTGCCCTCCGAAACACCCTTGACCTATTGTTGTACCTTTCAAGACCTTTTGCAGACTCCATAGCCCAATGGTCTAAACCTCTCCTACTCTATCTGTTCTTCTTGACAAGCAACCCAACCAAACAAAACAAACAAACCCTAATCATCATAACTAGCCTAAAATCAAAACCCTAAAATCAATCAAGTTCACATCTTTTACACAAATATAGAGAGAGCCCTCTCTGAGTCTAGGAAGGCTAGGTCCTAGGACTCCAAAGACTGGTTTGATGTTACCCTTGTACATTTGGTTTTGCCAATCTGACAAATTACGGGGACCTAACAGAGTGGCACATGAAAGTCCCTCATTTGGTTGGCTTTTGCATAAGTTAATAAGATATACTTTCCTATTGTGATATATGAGCACTTGTACTTCTTATTATGTGGAAGTTATGGCTGATTTTTCATATCTTAAATTATGGTTATATGTTGCTTATAAGCATGGTTCTATGATGTGCTCTAGTTATGGATCTTGTTTATGATTTGATAGTTTATTAAATGGTTGATTAATGCATGGGCTAACAAGTGTTATTGAAGCTATCTTGAGAGGGAATTTATCCTTCTTGGTAATTCTCAGATGAAGTTCATAATTTTATGATTAGATATGCATTCATGATCTGTAGCTTATATGTTTATCATATGTTTAACAAAATTTCTATCATGGATTAGGCATGGCTAGGTAAATATCTTGTTAAAGTTATGAATGGTTAGTGGTCTGGAGGCTAGCTTGGAAAAGTGGCTTAGATCTCAGAGCCACTGGCACAGAACTAGATTTTTTGGGTCATAAACACATGAAAGTATGCTTATGGGTGTGATTGGAGCCTCATAACCACATGCATGTTGTGTTGTGGGCATGGTTTCAGTATTAGGCTTGTGGAAAGGCAGTTCCAACTCAGGATTTGGTCAGCAGAGGTTGTGGAATGAATTTTGGGTGATCTATTGCTCCTAAGAGGCATCAATAAGTTTTTGGATGGTAGGCCCCACTAACTAGAACTTGGAGGTCAGGTCATGTCATAGTACCACTCATCTCATGTTTACCCTGGAGAGCTTGTAAAAGCAAGTAAATGTGGGGTGGGGGATTTACAGGATGGTATCAGAGTGAGGTTAAAACACTAGACCTTGCAGTAAAAGCATTTCATCATACATGTTTTTATATTTTAGGCATTATGGTTAATGGTTGTTATATTCTTGCATGTAATTTTATTGCTATTTTGGTTACATGCATGATAGATACTATTTTATTATTACGGGCATATGCATGTACATCGGTTAGTCATGCATGCTAGTTAAGTTGTTGTTATATGCATTGCGTTGAAATGCATAATGATTATTTTCATTGAGGTTAAGTTCTTGATATTATTATGTATCGTGCTAATATGGACTGAGTTATGTAGATGTGGTAGCCTCCCCTGAGATACACTGAGGCATGATTTTAATCATGTCATCTATTTGTTTTATCTAACATGTTATGTTGCAGGATAATAGAAGATCAAAGATGAAGAGTAGAATAGTGGACTATAGTTCACGTGACTCCCCTTACAGGCCTGATGTGAATTCTATGGAATAGGAAAGTCCATTTGAGAAACAAGGAGAAGAGTATTCTCCTAATATTGTTGATACACTGAGGAGCTTGAGGGAAGAGATCAGAAGTTGTAAGGAAAATGGGGAAATTTTGATTGAGACATAGGAAAGGCTTGCTAGAGCTTAGGAAAAGCAAGGAGAATTCAATGCAATCATTCTTGAGAGCCTTTCGAATTTGCAAAAGAAGGGACGGTTGAGGATCGTTCATGGACATGAGGAGAAGACTAATGGGGCATATGGAAACATGTATCTTAAAAGACACAAGTTGGACATAGATGATACAGTCAAAGGTGGCAGATCTTGGATACACCTGCCAGGAGGGATAGTAATTATGGATTTCATTCTAACTCTGGTTCCAAGAGATATCATTACCATTACCTCTAGAATCCTCATAGGAGTGAGAAGTGTTACTTTCTATATGAGTTCAAGAAATCCAAGATAACTACCCTCAGTCTTAAAGTGAAAAGAAAACATCTAGTGGGCAGGTGTTAAGCGTGTCAGAAGCATAAGAGATGAGGAGTTGATTTGGGATGAGTTTGATGTAAGAACATGCAGAACCATTGTGGTATTGAACTTGTGATGTACATCACTGCAGGAAGGATTTCCCTTTTTATTAGAGTGGTGCAGTGGATGCGTGACATGCCTTAGATGTACAATGTGAGGAGGCATGGAAATTTGGGGATGTAGTTCAGAGAATTTCCCAGATCTATGCAATAGTGAATAATAGGAAGGCAAGTCACCAATTATCCATCATTAGGGTGGAAGTGGAACCAGGGGGAGAGTTACAGTAAAAGCCTCAATGCATATTGCAGTGGAAGGAGATCATGCTCGAGAGTTGAGAAATAGAGCAAGTTGAAGTGCATGCAAGGACTTTGGGGCCGAGGAAACTACATGGTAGAAGATTGATTAGATGCAGGAATAACCATTGGTTTCCATTTATAGATAGATTTTTTAAGGGAATTGGAACCCCGTAAGAGATGATATGTGTAGGTTTTCAGTTGCAAGGCAACGTGCTAGGTACAACAGGGAAAGGTAATTGATATATTTTTATATTTATTTATGCACTAACAGTTGTTTATGGCACTATGATGTAGGGAATTGCATGGAAAAAGAAACTGCCATGAAATATTGAAGAAGGCTCGAGTTGAGCTTTCCCTTGGAAGCACTGGGAAGCCTTGGGCATTGATTCATGGTGGCTGTTGAAAGTTTTGTGCTTTCGATGTTTTGCAATTTCTTTGTTCTTAATCTTTGGTTTTGATTGTGTCTAGTGCATGTCCATTCCACTTTGCTTGTGGTGTTGTACTGTTATTGGTTTTCCATAGTTATATTATCGTTTTCTTATTTTTATTTCCTTTTATGTTTTTAGGGTATTTGGAATTGGTTGGGGAAAGAAGAAAGTTAATGGATCTCAGGGAGAGCTAAGTGTAACCCAATAGGTAATGTAAGATTGGATGAAGCCTTATGCATGAGTAAGGCCCGAAAGAGAAGGAAATAATATGAAATCCAATTGGGTTTTTTGGGTCCATTGGGGTAAATGGATAGTGGTAGGACAATCATGAGAGGGTAATAGAAAAGGTAAAGTGAATGGATTTTAGGGATCAAATGCCTTGGCTATGTTGGGAATTGTTGTTCTCAATGTTGTGCACAAATAAAGGAAGTTATGTTAACCTTTGTATTATGAATATAAGTAATTATGTTGTGATCATGATTATATATATATATGACAAGGTTATCAGGGAGCATTTTTGTGGAAGAATGATTGTTTTATGCAGGTGAATGGCATGAAAAGGTTCCTGGTTTTACGAGGAATCAAGTTGGAAAAGTAGCCCTCGACGATTTATGAGATTAGTATCATGTGGATATGGTTTGATATTATGTGCTTATAACTATGCATATGTTTATGTTATGGACATGTAATGCTAAAGGATACATCAGCAAAATGAAAGTAATGTGATCTACGACATGTTGGGAAAATCATGGATAGTGGAAATAGCCATAGGCATGGGATTTAGGTTGTGGATGCATGCAGTAAGGCATGGGAAGGACATTAGAGGCTAGGTTTCCTGGTAGAGATGGTGGGGTTTCTGTATGTGCAGTACTAATATTATGTATATGGTGTACATGTTGTCTTGTGTACATGTCGTACTGTGTCATGAGTTTTTTGGAGACGTCGTATCTTGACATGTGTATACGTTGTATTGTAATGTGTGTACATATATGTGGTGTTGTACACCAAGTGTAGGTGTATGTGTGGTGTTGTACACCGGGTGTATTTATATGTGTTTTGTTTTACATCATGTGTAGGTGTATGTGTGGTGTTGCACATAGGTGTAGGTGTAGGTGTTGTGTTGTACATTGTGTATATGTATGTGTTGTGAAGGGGATTGGTTATTAGGTTCCCTATCGCTATGTGTTGGAAAAAATTATTTAGAGCGTTGAAACAAATTGGGTTCCCTGGAGGTCATGGGTTGAGTTACTACTCCCTGGAGCCCGCATGTTGGGACAAATGCTATGGAGCCCATAAAAAATTTGCATCCCTGGAGGATGTGGGTTGAGTTACTAGTTCTTGGAGCCTTGTACAACTTGGGAAAGAGACCAATATTGAGTTATTGTATTGAGGGTATAGAAAGTTTATTCTATGGAAGCCCTTGTTGTTGATATTGAGGATAGAGGCAGTTTATTCTTTGGATGCCCTTGTTGTTGATATTTGGGGTAGAGGTGGTTTAGTCTTTGGATGCCCTTTTTTTTTATATTGAGGGTAGATGTGGTCTAGTCTCTGTATTCCCTTGTTGTTAATATTGAGGCGGTATAGTCTTTGGATTCCCTTTTTTCTTTGGAAGAGAAGAGAAGAGAAGGCACTGGGTGCTTTCCAGGTTTGGAAACTGATCCAGTGTGTGTACGTGATCAAAGAGAAGAGAAGGCACTAGGTTCTTACCAGGTTTGGGAACCGATCCATTGTGTGTACATGATCAAAGAGAAGAAAAGGCACTGGGTGCTTTCCATGTTTGAAAACCAATTCAGTTTGTGTACAAAAAGGACAAAGAACAAAGGAAGAGTTAAAGAACCATTTGAAAGATAAGTATTAGTGTTTTATTTTAGTTTTTAATTATGCACATGATCTATGATTATGATTTATGATGGTTAAGTCTTGAGCTAATCGGATGTGATATATTTATACATAATCATTTAATAAAAGAGCTAGTTTGACTGGTTGTGGTAGGAAGTAAACAAATTTGTAAGTGTATCTTATTAATGGGCTACCAATGAGGTATGATTTGAATTTATTACAATTCCTTTTTATTTTAATGGAAAATATGTGCTTGGCATAGGAAAGCATGGAAATTCCTGGGTTGGGTGGCTGGAACTAGCTGTGATAATGTAGTAGTAGTAGTAAAACAAATTGAAACATGCATCAATGTGTTAGTAAAGCATTCATGAGAAGGGCCATTTTGGGACACTAGTACCCAAGAGTATCCATTTATTTCCATCAGCATGCTATGACTGGTATGATGGTTTTGAGGCAGGAATATGCCTTGGTTTTTAGACCTTGCGATGTGAGGAAACCTTACCAAGGTATGGGTGACCTGAGGAACTGTGTACCAGAGAAGGGGATGTCATAGAACTTGGAAGGTGAGTGATTCCATGGAAGGAGGTGGCCATATTTCTTGAGGGACTAGGAAGTAGATAAGGAAAGGTCGAGGAATAAAAATTTTTGGTCAAATGCATTGTTTTTTGGAATAAAAAATACAATGGGAGTGTGCCCAAGAACAATTAGTCGGTAACGGTTCACTGAGAGAACAAGTAGCAAAAGGATCATGGAGTTGGACATTGCATGAAGTCTTTGATTTTTTTAGTGTATTCTCAGATTCTGGACTTCTTGGGAAGGAGGTGAATCCTAGTATTACTTTGAGGGTGGAGGTGTGAGCTTTTGGATTCCCTTGTTGTTGATGCGAGCATCGTATCCTATTATTTTCTGGTTAGATAAAACTTTCATATGTATATATGTGTATATTATTATAAATATTGTGTTGAGTTTTGATTATAAAGCTCCAAAAAAAATATGTTAATTTTTGGTTGAAGCAAATGTGCATGAATATATGCGTTGTCATTGTAAATATTGCATCGAGGTGGGCTTATAAAGCTACATAAGCAGTATTGTGATCATGCTTCAACAGTTTGGTATATTGTAAATACTAAAATGATTTGTGTTGTAAAACTCCATAGGTAGTATGTTTCACTGGTCATAGATGTCGTAGAACAATGAGGAAAATGTTGCCCCAAGGGGGAGGGGTTTGTAACAACCCCGACTTAATTTTCCATGTAAATAAAATAAGGTCAAGGTCATGGGACATGTATCCCAAGATCAATGTTGGGAAAACATCATAATGGGAATCACTTGTGGATTAATAATGGCTATGGAAATTGGCAAAGGAAAAGAGGCTACAGTTTGCATTTAATTATGAGAAATAAGGAAAATAGGAGAAAAGGAAGGTGAAGAGACATAAATTTTCATGTAAGGGAAATTAAAGGAAAATGAAAGAAAAAAGAGACATCAATGATAAAAATGCATCAGAGAATTAGTTCACCACTTTTTCCTATCTTTGGAGAAGGTATAGCAAAGGAAAGAGAAAAAGCACTTGGAAAAGCAAGCAAAGGAAGGAAAAGGACAAGCAAAGGAAAGAAAAGGAAAACAAGGAGAAGGTTCGATCAACAACTTCAATAGGAATATCTTGCAGGTAATAGGTTGTATGCGTGATTTCATTATTGGGATTTGAATGCATCGTACCTGTATTTATTTTTTTGGTTCATTTTGTTGAGAATTTGAAGGGCTCGTGTTTGATTCAAATTCTCTTCTTGATAATTACTTGTGAGCTTACTTGAATTACTTATGACTCTCTTTGTTATCTTATTTATTC
Organism: Pinus albicaulis; assembly: GCA_034641835.2. Classification (NCBI taxonomy): domain Eukaryota; kingdom Viridiplantae; phylum Streptophyta; class Pinopsida; order Pinales; family Pinaceae; genus Pinus; species Pinus albicaulis. The sequence goes on along the minus strand of CM076584.1, from coordinate 1,646,884,445 downwards.
TTTCATCAAATCAATTATCAAGTTAGACAAGACACAAAATTAGGCTCCTAGAGCCAAGGAAAAACCTCTCCCTCTTGGAGAGGAAAACCCGCAAAGAATTATTCTTATAGATCTTCAAATGACAGGTACCATGACCAAGACTTAGACCCTTGACCTAAATATGCTTTCAAGACCTTGTCAACACTTCTTTGTATAATCACAAAGCTGATCCTTCTCCTCTGCACCAACTTGCACTGACCTGCACCATCATTAGAGAAATCGGTCTCTAATTATGTTTCCCTTGAATTAGTCCTTGTTAATCACAATACTTCTCCTTGTTTCATGTTCATTTGAGATATTTAGCTCTCCTTTTATGTGCTGAGGATAGGAAGGTAAATGATTTACCTTCCTTATATCCTTTTATTTATATCAGAATTCAGCCCTTTAAGTTCAGTGTATGTCTTGTCAGAGAGACCTATCCGCACTTCTTTGATTCAACAGATTCTTCACACATTCATTCTCTTCTATAACATGGCTACACTTCTAAAAAAAAAGAATCCGCACTTACCTTGTCCTTAACCCACAGTGGATATCACCACTAGAATCCGAAACTATTTTCAGGATATATGCATTGCCTTTGTTCTTTACCAGCATTGTTATACTAAGATATTTCCGCATTATTGTTCCTCTGGAATCCGCATACTTGTTTAGATCAGTCCGAATTGTTATCTCTTCTAAACATTAGAATTTTTCTTGTCTTTATCCCACACCGTTATCTCTTATGGGACCCACAATTTTCCTTGGAATATCTATACTTGTTCAAAGATGAATCCACACTTTTGTTTCAGTGTTATCCACATACTTGTTCCCTTCTAATATCTGCACTGGTTCAGAGTGATCCGCGTATTTTTGTCACTCAAATGGCAGCAGAACAAAGGTATATATACAACATAGTTTTAGCCTCTAATCCAACCATACATTAAACTATTGAGACGACTTCCTTACAGATTTTAAGGCTGACATGAGTGAGTTTATTCCAGTGTTGATGAGGGCTTTCTTCACTGTATGTAGATCTTTTATTTCATCATTTTTTGCCATTCTTCCACAAGGTCTTGGAGAATGTTATTATATACTAGATCCTTTATGAATGTGAAACTTAATCCTATTTATACCTAGAAGACAAAAACCTAATAGACATCAAGAAGAAGTCTATCTATATAATAAATCTTTCTCATGAAACCCATGAAGAAAGTACAACAAAACACATTTTATTATTTTTTCTTCTTCTTTACATAAGTACATAATTATATAGTCAACATGAAGACCATTCTAGTTACACTTTTCAACACTCCCTCTTAACTAGGGAGGTATTCATATAGGTACATGAGCACTTTCAAACTGAAGAATCTCATAAGAAGAATTGGATTGGTAATCGCATCTGTATAGCATCATATCAACCAACATTCTCCTAAAGAAAGGACTTGACTAACAACCTCATCTCTCAACGAGACAATGGGCTAAAATTCTGGTGAGACACATGACTAATAGACACCATAATCATTGTCTCTCCAAGGTACATACCCCACCTAGGTGTTCCTAGAGTATGACCTTCTTGGAATATTCTTCTCTTGGGTAGCCAACCCTCAAAGAATATCGGTCCACGACTACTCTTATATTGAATTCCTTATCTCATTCTCAAAGAGTATCGAATGCCAAATGATTACCTAATCCTCCATTCTGTCTTTTAGGTGAAGACCAGAATGATGTGTTAAGTCCTATATTAATAGTGTAGTCCATTATTATGTTAGTGTTGCCCCACTTATTGTTATTGTTGTACCCACTGTAACCCCCATTAATTGGAGTCATTGTGGGAGATTGGACACAACTTTATCTTGGGGAATCCAAATTAGATCAGAACTGTGGAATTTGAAATAGAATTCATAGGGATAATTCAGTGTTGAAATTCAGATATTGAAGTGTTGCAATCACAGAGATAATCAAATTTCAATATCGAGCTCCTAAAAGCAAGTAAAAGGTGTGTATTGTTTTTCCCGAATTGCATAAATCTTGTTTGAAAAATCAGTTTGAAGTGATTCCCAGGGCCTATTGAGCATATATTTCAATGTTGCATTCTGAAATGCCTCATAAAAATAATTCAACACCCATTAAGCCCTCAGAAATCTATACTATGATGCATGAAGTGGAAGAACTTACCCACTGAAGATTCTACATGGGAGGATGAGAATTTTATACAAAAGCACCCAGAGCTACTCAAGCGTTGAGGACAACACTTGTTTTGAAGGAGAGGGGCATGTTAGGTCCCTATATTACTAGTATAGTCCCTTATTGTTGTTAGTGTAACCCCCTTATTGTTATTATTGTACCCTTGTAACCCCCATATTATTATTATTGTGCCCTTAAATTATTATTGTTAGGTCGGCTAGGATTACATTGTGGCCCACTAGGATTACATTATGGCCCCATGGACTCCTATATATAGAAAGGAGGTTTTGTAAATTGTATCATCCAAGAATTGTGCAATTATGTAATGTATTGGAGGTTTCCCCCTCGAAGTGGCTTATTTCTAAGGCGTTGATATCTCTTTTCTTCTATTTTGGGTAGTTACACAACATGATGTATTAACCATTCTCTTTAGATGGCCTTTCACTGGGCTTTGGTATTGGTGTTTGGTCTAGTGCATGACACATGTAATAGAGAATCGCATAATCACTCCTCTCAACAACACATGAAGGACATACTTAAAGTTTCTTCCAAGTAAGAAACTTACCACCCCGACTCCTCTCAACCCGGGGTTGTGTAGCAGCCAATCACGGCTACTCCTTAATTATCCTCGATGTCATGGATTTTGATATTGAGGAATCTTCAACTTTTGGGTTCATGGGAATATCATCATCATTTTCAATCACGAGTCATTTCCACTGCTCAGAGAGTGATTGATCGGTCTTTCTCTGGTCACGCCGTTATGCCCACGCTACTTTTCTTTGAATCATCTCCAAGGATCATACATCCTTTCTCATGATTAGTAGCCCTGCACAAATTCATCTAGATAAACATATACATATGAAATTTTAAAACAAAAGTTACCTCAATGATGATCTTTCACCATGATATCTTCTTGTAGGCATGGGCATCCTCTATTCAGATTGACACATCTACTAATGATATGTTTCGTCAAGGGTCTTCTTATTTACTAGACTTCTGTCAGAGTCTACATATCTTCCCAGGAGATCTCCTAGTCACATCTTCTTGGCTTTCGGATGATAACTGACTCTTAACATGGTTGCATTTTGTGATCTCTTCCTTTCTGCACATGCTTCATTCCTAGGAACTTCTAATATACATTTCCTTGTTTATTAACCACCTCATATTCTGCTTGAGGATATATTATGTTGATTTCATCTGACAGTGCACCGAGAGATCCTCATCCATAGATCATACTTCTAAATATATGAGTATATTACCTGCAACCATATGACATGACTTCATATTATCCAGTGTCAACACATAAATATATACATACCTCATACCTTTATTCTTGAGTCATCCTGTAGTAGTTTTTCTAGAATGAAGAGCTTAATTCCCTTGACATGCTCCATCATTATGTCATCACATCCCATAATTATGTTTCCATGTGACCCTTGATATTGATGACTACCTTCCATTAGTTATGTTATCAGAGAGGTTTTCCCAGGGCTGTTTCACCAAGAGCTCCTACCATGCTTCGATCAGGATGCTACATTGCTTCCTCTTATACAACCAATGGAAATCACCTAAAGGAGAATATGATCTCAATCGTAGTGCAAATCCCTCGCTTCTTCTTTATTATTGCATCATTTTCTTCCCTTATTTCAGAGACATGGGCTTCATCCCTATTTATCTTGTCCTTTTCAGATTAAGGAAAATTTATATTATAATGCTCAAGTTCATCATATCCAAGGCATCGTGCTTCGTCCATATTTCTTCTTTTACTGTGAGGACCAAAACTTACTGAATCTTCCTTTCTTCCTGGACATGGCTACAAAGGCTTGATTCACTTGAACTTATCTTGTAAAAACTTTGGCTTTCCTCTATTTTACATAGTGAACCTAAATCATGGAATGGTGTGGCTTCTTTCTTCCCATATAATACTGAAGTGAATTTTTCCCCATTCTTCTAGCAGAGCATTCAACACCACTGTAGTCATCTCAATGTCAGACATTACTTCTCCTAGTTCCTATAGTGAATAAGAGAGATTGCCTCTCCTGGAGTGCTCACAGAGAATATCCCCACCAATTTCTCATATATTCCTTTTGATGATTCTAGATTTGATACATCGAAGATGAGAGAGTATTTTATGGATTCTGTAAAATCCTTTGGGCTCTTATATCTCCCTTCATGTATTTGGCATGACTTTATTGTCCTTGTCTTCCATGTAGGAAAATTTGAAACCCTAACAAGTTTGATGCTTTCTTTGCAAAGAAGACATTTTTATAGATTTAGATAAATTCATAGATAATTACTTGAGAGAGTTAGTTTTTCCTTCAGCAACATCCTTGATGATGTTTGAAGATAAAGTCAATAGTTTCTTCTAAGAAAGAAATATTCAATGTAGATGTTCTTGAATCCTTGATGATAAAGGATGTCTTCAAAAATTGAAGTCCCCCTTCTAACAATGTCTTGAATGTGAATCTTTGATGGAAAATTATTACTTTATTGATTGAGTTGATCCTTTAAATGAGATAGGAGATATTTATTGAAGTAGCTAGAGAGTATTCCTTGCAAACTGATTTGACTTTTCAACCCAAACTTTGATCTTCGCTTCCTAGAGTGTCTCCTTTGTCAAGTAGCCCTTGAATATAGCACCTTTGCTCTGATACCATGTTGAGAATTTGGAGGGCTGGTTTTTAATTCAAATTCTCTTATTGATAATTACTTGTGAGCTTACTTGAATTACTTATAACTTCTCTTTGTTATCTTATTTAGTCTTTCATCAAGTCAATTATAAAAATACACAAGACACGAAATTAGGCTCCTAGAGCCAAGTAAAAACCTCTCCCTCTTGGAGAGGAAAACCCGCAAAGAATTCTTCTTATAGATCTTCAAATGACAAGTACTATGACCAAGAATCAAACCCTTGACCTAGAGATGCTTTCAAGACCTTGTCAACACTTCTTTGTATACTCACAAAGTTGATCCTTCTCCTCTGCACCAACTTTCACTGACTTGCACCATTGTTAGAGAACTCAGTCTCTAATTATGTTTCCCTTGAGTTAGTATTTTTTTATCATAATACTTCTCCTTGTTTCAGGTTCATTTGAGATATTTAGCTCTCATTTTATGTGTTGAGTATAGGAAGGTAAATCACAGATTTACCTTCCGTCTATCCTTCTATTTATATCATACTTCAGCCCTCTAACTTCAGTGTATGTCTTGTCACAGAGAACTATCCTCACTTCTTTGATTGCACAGGTTCTTTACACATTCATTCTTTGCTATAACAGGGCTACACTTCTAAACACAAAGAATCTGCACTTACTTTGTCCTTAACCTGCACTGGATGTCACCACTAGGATCCTCAACTATTTTCAGAATATATGCACTGTCTTTGTTCATTACCAGCATTGTTATACCTAGATATTTCCACATTAATGTTCCTCTGGAATCTGCATACTTGTTCAGATCAGTCCGTGCTATTATCTCTTCTAAATGTTAGGATTGTTCTTGTCTTTAGCCCACACCGTTATCTCTTATGGGACCTGAAATTTTCCTTGGAATATATGTACTTGTTCAGAGAAGAATCCACACTTTTGTTTTAGTGTTATCCACATACTTGCTCCCTTCTAATATCCACACTAGTTCAAATTGATCTGCATTTTTTGTCACTCAAATGGCCGCAAAACAGAGGTATATATACGACACATTTCCAGCCTCTAAGCCGGCCATACAGTCAACTATTGAGCCGACTTCCTTACATATTTTTAGGCCGACTTGAGTGATTTTATTCTAGTGTTGATGAGGGCTTTCTTCACTGTATGTAGAGCTTGTCTTTCATCGTTTTTTACCATTCTGTTTGGGTTTCAAAATGTCACTCATTACCATACATTTTTCACCTATGCTTCCATTTTATCACCCATTATTCACCACCATGTCACTTCATTTTCCCTATTATTCACCATTAATGGGTCTAATTTATATTTTCCAAATATTATTTATTTTTAAGCATTTTTGAGATAAATTCTTGAGTAAATATTAGAAAATAATATATTTTACATTATATATGGAAAGTGGGTTGTTTTTGTGACGTGTGTAGGTGCCAAGGAAGCTTCAAAGACACCTTTATGTGGCCTTGAAGGATCAAATTCGAATTTGAGAAGATAAACCTCATGGAGAATATTATGATCTCATGGAGAAGATCAAGGACAAAAGGGGTTATGTGTCTAGATGGTTGAGAGATGTGTGGAACTAAAAGAGAGATTAGTGGATGATCATTATGAGTTTGTTATTCATCCCATTGTATAAATAGGAGTACAATCTCCTCCATTTGTAATGTTGAAGTTTTTGTAATATTGTAATCTTGAAGTTTTGTAATCTTAGAATTTTGGAGTATGTAATCTTAGAAGCTTAGAGTTGGTTTGTAATGGAGATTTTCAAATAAAGGATCTATACTTCAATTTTGCTTCTACATCTGAGTCTCCATTGAAGTGGTGTGCTTGTGGAGTTATGGAGGGCCCCCATGGCCTCACTTGCATGCCTATTTGCTTATTTTAGGTATAATTTATTTTATGTTTTTGTTTGATTTCAGCTTTTAAGTTTTGTTAAATGTTCTAATATTGGAAGGATCTTATTTGAAAGTGTTTTTGTAAGAGAACCATAAGATCTCAGACAATTATTAGATCTAGGTTTATTTCATTTCAGCTTTTAAGTTCTTATTAGATGTTCTAATGTTGGAAGAGATCTTGTAGAATATGTTCTTGTAAGAGAACCATAGATCTCAAACAATTGTTAGATCTAGGTTTGTTTAGTTATTGAAAGAGATCTTAATGAATATGTTCTTGTAAGGGGACTTTAAGATCTTGGACAAATTAGGAATCTTTCTATATCTATATATTTTAGATAAGCACTTCTAAGTTTACCTTCCTGGGTTGACATTAAATTAAACTCTAATTGACATCATCAATTGGAACAACTTCTTGCTATGTTCGACACCAAGACATTTAATCACATAGTAAGATTTGTGCCATCGAGCGTTGAAGACTTGTAGACCTATATTTTGTAGCAGATGAAGCAAATTTTCTTTCATTGTTTTTCAGTTTGTCATGACTTGAGGACAAGTCAATAAATAAGGCTGGGGGGAGGAAAATGTAACTTCTATATTTTGTATACCTTCCAAGCCTTATACATTTTCAGCCATATTCAACAGACTCATCAGATTTATCAGACTATCCAGCAGCAGATATGACAATACAGATCCATCTTTCATCCACAACTTGCAGAAGAAGCTTCAGATCAAAATTGTAGCAACTAAACATGCATGATTCATCCACTTCTATAGGTAAGTAAGGTATGATGTTTTCTAACCTTTAATCTTGAAATTATTTTTAGATGCTAAAATGATGATATTTGGAAAATATTCCACTATTTCACTATTCCCTTTCTCATTAAAAATTGCCAAAAACCATCAGTTGGGGAGGGCGGAATTTCACACTTCACACTTCATTTTTTTTCCTTCATTCATATTACATCTTAACCCACATAACAATAAAACTACTACAAAATGATGAACATATTAAATGAATTCTTAAATATGATGAGCATATTAAATGACTTCTTAAAATGATTTATCTCAACAAAGTAAATAATGCTTGTAGACACAAGAACCAATCATTAAACAGAGATCTCAACAAAGTAAATAATGATTGTAACACAAGAACCAATCATTAAAAGATGCAAATGCTTTGCAAAAATAAAAGTTATCCAAAGATGTGCAAAGTTAAAAGGAAGTCCATGATTGAAAGATGTTTGTTACACAAGATCCAAACATCTTGTAAAAGGAAGCTCATCCAAGAATCAAATTAAACAAGTCATTGTAGTAGCTTGCATGAGGACATGCAAGAGCTTCAGTTGGGGAGTATGTTTGGGTTTCAAAATGTCACTCATTACCATACATTTTTCACGTATGCTTCCATTTTATCACCCATTATTCACCACCATGTCACTTCATTTTCCCTATTATTCACCATTAATGGGTCTAATTTATATTTTCCAAATATTATTTATTTTTAAGCATTTTTGAGAGAAATTCTTGATTAAATATTAGAAAATAATATATTTTACATTATATATGGAAAGTGGGTTGTTTTTGTGACATGTGTAGGTGCTAAGGAAGCTTCCAAGACACCTTTATGTGGCCTTGAAGGATCAAATTCGAATTTGAGAAGATAAACCTCATGGAGAAGATTATGATCTCATGGAGAAGATCAAGGACAAAAGGGGTTATGTGTCTAGATGGTTGAGAGATGTATGGAACTAAAGAGAGATTAGTGGATGATCATTATGAGTTTGTTACTCATCCCATTGTATAAATAGGAGTACAATCTCCTCCATTTGTAATGTTGAAGTTTTTGTAATATTGTAATCTTGAAGTTTTTGTAATCTTAGAATTTTAGAGTATGTAATCTTAGAAGCTTAGATTTGGTTTGTAATGGAGATTTTGAAATAAAGGATCATACTTCGATTTTGCTTCTACATCTGAGTCTCCATTGAAGTGGTGTGCTTGTGGAGTTATGGAGGCCCCCCATGGCCTCACTTGCATGCTTATTTGTTTATTTTAGGTATAACTTAATTTATGTTTTTTGTTTGATTGCAACTTTTAAATTTTGTTAAATGTTCTAATATTGGAAGGATCTTATTTGAAAGTGTTTTTGTAAGAGAACCATAAGATCTCAGACAATTATTAGATCTAGGTTTATTTCATTTTAGCTTTTAAGTTCTTATTAGATGTTCTAATGTTGGAAGAGATCTTGTAGAATATGTTCTTGTAAGAGAACCATAGATATCAAACAATTATTAGATCTAGGTTTGTTTAATTATTGGAAGAGATCTTGTCGAATATGTTCTTGTAAGAGAACCAAAGATCTCAGACAAATTAGGAATCTTTCTAGATCTATATATTTTAGATAAGCACTTCTAAGTTTACCTTCCTGGGTTGACATTAAATTAAACTCTAATTGACATCATCAATTGGAACCACACACATTCTTCCACAAGGTCTTGGAGCATGTAATTCTAGACTAGATCCTTCATGAATGTGACACTTAATCCTATTTATACCTAGAAGACAAAAAAATAATAGACATCAAGAAGAATTCTATAGACCTATACTAAGAATATTTCTCATGAAACCCATGAAGCAAGTAAACCAAAAATACATTTTATTATTTTTGACTTCTTCTTTACATAAGTACATAATTACATAGTCATTATGAAGGCGAGCATAGTTACACTTTTCAACACATTTTTATCATTGGCATGGGTTTTCACGGGTTTACAATGGTTTTATGCTGCCTTACCATCTCACAGATGATGCGGTGTGATTGTTCATTCTTAGTTCAACTTGGATTTCCAAAGGTTTTGTAAGCCCAGGTGGTGTCTGAGAAAATCCCAATGTTTGGGGTGAATTAATCTTCGGGAAGCCATCGATAGGTGAGTGGAGACATGAAAATTCCTCATATTGGTATGGAAAAGAGGTAGAGGCATCCAAGCTTGGTTTGGTTTTGTGATCTTGAGACAGGTTTAGGTGAGATCATTGTATCTTGAGGGTGGAGGTGGCTTAACCTCTGTATTCCCTATTTTATTTTGCCTTGGTTTATCACATGAGATCCCACATTCATGCTTGGAATATGACATAAGGGTGATTGGATGAAACAAATATTTGGTTCAACCCAATCTATGATCAGGTGGTACATAGAATTCCTTGACGTAGTTGGATTTTGAATAATTTAATAAGAGCTATTTTCCTATTGTGATCTTTGAGAACATGTACTTGTTATTATTTGGATGTTATGATTGATTTGTCATAGTTTCAATTCTAGTTATATGATGGTTATAAGCATGATTTTATTATGTTCTCTACATATGGATCTTGTTCATGATTTGATAGTTTATGTTGAGATTGCAACAAGATGATGAGCTTAGTGGAAAAGAGTCGCCTTCACTAAGTGGGCCTGCAGACTATTTTTGGCGCAAAGTCTATTTTTAGACTATGTCTATTTTTAGACATATGGATCATGTTCTATGAGTTGCAGGATGCTATTTGTGGATGGTTGGTCAAGTCGGAAAAAATAGATGGACTTCTATTTTTAGACATACTGGGCGGAATCTATTTTTAGATTGCCAGTCTAAAAATAGATATGTCAAATATTATTAGCTCTTAATAATATTTAGACTCTAAACATTATCTTATTCTCTTGGAGCACTTCATTTAAGTGCACAGATGTGGCACAGGAGCTGACAGAAGGAATTACGCTATTCCTGAGGGTTAAGTGGAGCTAATGCATGGATACTTCAGTTAGAACTCATGTGACAGAGTTTGGTGGAGTTGATTGAGGAAGTTAGTGGAGTTGTATTCAGTTTAACTAATCTAAACATAGTTGAGATATTTGTATTCAGTTTAACTAATTGATACAATTAGTGAGAGTGGTGTGAATTAATTATTAATTAATTCACTAATTATAAAATCATAAATCAACTAAAGAATACATCAGTTAAATTCAGTGCATGGACAGTTTCAGTGGAGACCAGTGGAGAGGTAGGTGAAAGAGCAAGTGTGACTATCAGTTGTGACCATACTGGTGCATGAGTTTGCACCACACATTGATGGAGATGCCAATGAGGATTGCGCATTGCATACCATAGGGATTCGAACTCAGATTGGGCCATTATTCATCTTGGATTGCGCAGTAGAGTGAGGTTAATAGGTGGAGCAAATTGGAGCATGTGTTTTGTTAGATCTGAGCTTGTGTAGTGTGTAACAATTGGAGATTGTACTGAGAGCTTGTGAGGAGTTTGTACAATGATTGTTACATGATCTTCATGACATATAATATACAAATAGTTGGGGTTTTCAGCTTTAAGCTTTCCCATTCAATACTGTGTTCATATGTGTGATTGTTTGTGGTTTTAATGTGTGCATGCGATTGTTTATATTTCCGCAATTAATGATCAATAGTAGTAGAGATAGGTGAAAGAGCAAGTGTGACTATCAGTTGTGACCATACTGGTGCATGAGTTTGCACCACACATTGATGGAGATGCCAATGAGGATTGTGCAGTGCATACTAGAGGGATTCAAACTTAGATTGGGACATTATTCATCTTGGATTGCGCAATAGAGGCTAGCTATCAAGTGGCAAAAGATTGGAGCATGTGTTTTGCTAGATCTAGCTTGATAGTGTGTAGCAATTCGAGGTAGTGCTGAGAGCTTGTGAGGAGCTTTGTACTATGATTGTTACATTATCTCCATGACATATAATATACAGATAGTTGGGGTTTTCAGCTTTAAGCTTTCCCATTAAATACTGTGTTCATGTGTATGATTGTTTGTGGTTTTAATGTGTGCATGCAATTGATTTTATTTCCGCATGTGATGATCAATAGTAGAAGAGATTTTGTATTATGCATGAAGCTAAAATAGTGTGTGATCAGGAGAATCTCGGTGAATAATATATCAGTTATTCAAATTTATACATGGTATCAGAGTGATATTGATCATTGGAGCAATTGCAAAACATTGAAGCGGTTGAGTTTTGTGCTGGTGGAATTCGAATTTGCAGCAGTGTTTTCTTGGTGTCGAAGTTGAGATGTCTTTCAACGGATTGTGATTGGAGTATGCCCTTGAGGGAAGCTCGAATTATATTGCATGGAAGGATAGGATGGAGGCGGTGTTGGATGAAAATGGGTTGAAGGAGTTCATAGATGCAGAAATTCCAAAGCCTACTTCTAGTGATGTTGCCGTACTTGACGCATGGAAAAAGAAGACAGAAAAGTGTCGAAGGATTCTGTTGGAAGGTGTGAAGGATCACATAGTATCCAGCCTTCATGGGAAAGCTTCTCCATTCTTGATGTGGAAAGCTTTGACAGATTTATTCCAAAGCAAGAGCGACCAAAGGAAGTTTGCGCTTAAGGACAAACTCAGGAACATAAATATGGAGAAAGGCGACAGTATGCCCAAGTACCTCATGAAGTTCATCCAATGCAGGGATGAGCTGGGAAGTGTGGGGGTGACTTTTGATGATGAGGACTTGGTGAGCTTGGCTATCCTTGGGCTTCCGAAGAGTTGGCATTCCTATTAGGACTCTGTCAATGGTCAGGAGAAATTGCCAGGATGGGAGCGACTTTGGTCGGATCTTGTGTAAGAGGAGATAAGGTGAAGTACCAGGGAGGGATCTTCATCAAAGAACTCTGATGAAGAGAATTGCACTTTGGCTGCCAAAGAAAAGAAGGGGAAGAGCAAGAAAGCTTCTCATTCCGGTGCGAAAGGCAAGAAGCAGGACATGTCCAAGGTGAAGTGCTTTCACTGTCACCAACACGGACATTATGCCACAAATTGTCCGCAAAATAAGAAAAATAAGCAGGTTGTTGGATCTGCAGCTGGAGAGGCCTTAGCTTAGTAGTTTGAGCTAGATTTTTCACTGATCACATGCTTGGTCTCAAGTGTGATGGGTTCAGTGTGATTTCTGGATAGTGGTGTGTCTTTTCACATGACAGGAGATCGAGATTTGTTTACTGATCTGGATGAGAAAGATCTTGGAGTGCACATCGAGATGGGCGATGATGGTAGATATAGTGTGACCGGCATCGGTACCATTTCCTTTGAGAGGGAGTCTGGTAAACCCTTCGTATTGAAGGATGTGATGCATGTTCCAGGATTGAAGAAGAATCTTATCTCTGTGGCGATGTTAGAAGACAAGGGATATGATGTTGTCTTTAGCGAAGGAAAGGCTTTCCTATGCAGTAAGGCAACTGGTGAGACCCGAAGGATAGGGGTTCGAGTCAAGAACCTTTATAAATTGCAGGTAGATGGCTGCATAGCAATGGCAGGCAAGGCAGAAGGAGTGGTGAGCCGGGATGATGGCGAGTTGTGGCACCGGATATTGGGCCACCTTCACCATGAAGCTTTGAAGATACTGCAGCAGATTTCTACTGGGATTCCTAAAGGCACTCTTGCGCAGTTAGATCAGTGCAAGGGGTGTACCTTGGGAAAATTTGTGAAAGCCACTTTTCAAGAGAAGGATAGTCGCGCCACGACGATCCTTGAGAGAATTCACACAGACATGTGTGGACCTTTCTCAGCAGCTTCGACAGTAAAGCACAGGTATTATGTGATATTTGTTGATGATTTTTCTTGTAAGTGCTGGATCTTCTTCATGGAGAATAAGAGCGAGACATACTCAAAGTTCTGTGAGTTCAAGGCACTAGTTGAGAAAGAATCGGGGAAGCAAGTGAAGGCTCTTAGGAGCAACAATGGTGGTAAATTCATCTATGGTGAATTCAATGACTTTTGCAGCGCAGAAGGAATTTGAAGAGAGCTCATAGCACCTCATAACCCACAACAGAATGGGGTTGCTAAGTGGAAGAACAAAACGATCGTGGGTGCTGCACGGGCGATGTTGCATGATCAGGGCCTACCCATTCACTTGTGGGCGGAGGCATGAAATACTGCAGTATATGTGAAAAACCGTTGTCCTCACAGGATACTTGGCATGAGTACACTCGAGGAGGCGTTTTCTGGTAAGAGGCTTGATATTTCCCATTTGAGGATTTTTGGTTCACCTGTTTACATTCATGTGACGAAGGATGCCAGGAAGAAGCTGGAGCCGACTGTAGAGGTTGGGATATTTGTGGGGTACACTGATACGCCCCACAACTATTGTGTGTATTTTCTAGACAGTCGCAAGACTGTTGTGCGATGGGATATCAAATTTCATGAGGAGAAAGCCATGAAGTGTTCGCTTGAGAGGGAGCCACACTTGCATGCAGATGAGGAGCTATTAGCTCCTAAGGATGAGTCTCAAGATGTGGATCAGCCACAAGATGAGGTTCATGGAGTGGAAGAGACCACTCAAGCAGCACCAACCATCAGAGGGTGGAAGCGCACTGGCGTGTCGAGCGACCGGCTCAGATGCGTGTGCTGCTGCAGGGCACTCAATCACAAATACAGACAGAGACAATCACTTGACCGGTATACTGGATACATGGCTCTTATGAGCAAGTGTATCGTGACAGAGCCATCCTCTTTCGAGGAAGCTGTGGAGGACTCCGCATGGGTAGATGCCATGGTGGAAGAGTATGATTCGATTGTCAGAAACAGTGCATGGGAGATTGTCCCAAGACCGGAGGGGAAATCAGTGGTGGGTTCGAGATGGATCTACAAAGTGAAGCAGGCAGCTGACGGGAGTGTGGAGAAGCACAAGGCAAGATTTGTTGCCCGAGGCTTCTCACATATTGAGGGGATCGATTATGAGGAGACCTTTGCACCTGTCGCAAGGTATTCTTCCATACGGATGATTCTTGCTCTCTCAATGATGGCACATCTCATCGATGGATGAAGACCGTGTTCTTCACCAGATTCATTGAGGAGGAGTGGTGCATATAGAGCAGCCCGAAGGCTTTAGATCTTCAAGAGCAGTCACATGTGCAGTTCGCGGAGAGCGTTGTATGGGCTGAAACAAGCACCTCGTGCTTGGTACACACTGATAGACAGTTATTTCACCCACTCTGATTCTCCACATATGCGTATCCTAATCCATACCAAATTAAGGTGAGGTGGTGCCATTTATAGTTGTAATTTATGTAGATGATTTGATAATGACCGGTGATGAACAGTTGATACTCTCATGCAAGGCTGATCTTGAAAAGGAGTTTGAGATGAAGGACTTGGGCCTCCTTCTGCTGTCGAGATTGAAATTTGGCAGTGGGCTGATGGACCCAAGTTTTTGACCTATGAAAGTATGCTCAGAGATACTAGAGACTCAACATGCAAGGCTGCAAGCCTGTTGATACCCCTCTTCCGGGTGGATGGAGGAAGGGAGATGCTACTTCGGAGGAGGTAGTGGATGCCACTGTCTATCGACAGTTGGTGGGGTCGTTGATGTATCTGGTCAATACTCGACCCGATATATGCTATGCAGTTAACCAGCTTTCGCAAGCTATGGTTAAGCCTACCAAGCTCTTTGGGAAGGCGGGCAAGCATGTATTGCGCTATATCAGAGGCACATCGGGATATGGATCATAGCAAGGGTCAGATGAGGTGAGGCTGGCGGTGGAACATTTGGATGCGTATTGGGTGCGATGCCTGGGCCCGAGCAGAAGGTATCTAGAAGATTTTCAGAATGGTCGACAGCAGCTGGCATGTATGGAAGCAGAGATCCGTGGCACTCAGTTCAGCAGAGGCCGAGTATATGGCAGCGAGTTTGGCAGCATGCGAGGCTATATGGATGACGAAGATCCTGGTCGGGTTGTTCAGTTCACACTTAGAGCCTATTGTGATTTATTGTGATAATCGCAGTTGCATCAAGCTCTCAAAAATCCGTATTTCATGATATACCTGATATACAAACACATTAACATTCGGTATCATCATATCAAAGATTGTGTGCACCAAGATCATGTTACTTTTCATACACCTTGCGGGATAACGTGATGCCGATATTCGACAAAGGCGCCACTGTGAGCAAATTCTGAATACCGTTGTAAGTGTGATAGGGTTAATGTTAACTGGCCCTGCGAGGACAAGGAGATTGCAACAAGATGATGAGCTTATTGGAAAGGAGTCGCCTTCACTAAGTGGGCCCGCAGGCTATTTTTGGCGCAAAGTCTATTTTTAGACTATGTCTATTTTTAGACATATGGATCATGTTCTATGAGTTGCAGGATGCTATTTGTGGATGGTTGGTCAAGTCGGAAAAAATAGATGGACTTCTATTTTTAGACATATTGGGCGGAATCTATTTTTAGATTGTCAATCTAAAAATAGATATGTCGAATATTATTAGCTCTTAATAATATTTGGACTATAAACATTATCTTATTCTCTTGGAGCACTTCAGTTAAGTGCACAGATGTGGCACAGGAGCTGACAGAAGGAATTACACTATTCCCGAGGGTTAAGTGGAGCTATTGCATGGATACTTCAGTTAGAACTCATGTGAAAGAGTTTGGTGGAGTTGATTGAGGAAGTTAATGGAGTTGTGTTCGGTTTAACTAATCTAAACATAGTTGAGCTAGTTGTATCTAGTCTAACTGATTGATACACTAGTGAGAGTGGTGTGAATTAATTATTAATTAATTCACTAATTATAAAATCATAAATCAACTAAAGAATACATCAGTTAACTTCAGTGCATGGACAGTTTCAGTGGATACCAGTGGAGAGGTAGGTGAAAGAGCAAGTGTGACTATCAGTTGTGACTATACTGGTGCATGAGTTTGCACCACACATTGATGGAGATGCCAATGAGGATTGCGCAGTGCATACCAGGTGGATTTGAACTCAGTCAGGGCCAATATTCATCTTGGATTGCGCAGTAGAGGCAGGCTAACAGGTGGAGCAGATTGGAGCATGTGTTTTGCTAGATCTGAGCTTGTGTAGTGTGTAGCAATTGGAGATTGTACTGAGAGCTTGTGAGGAGCTTTGTACAATTATTGTTACATGATATCCATGACATATAATATACAGATAGTTGGGGTTTTCAGCTTTAAGCTTTCCCATTAAATACTGTGTTCATATGTGTGATTGTTTGTGGTTTTAATGTGTGCATGCAATTGATTTTATTTCCGCAATTAATGATCAATGGTAGAAGAGATTCTGTATTATGCATGAAGCTAAAATAGTGTGTGATCGTATAACTTTAAAGTGGGGACACAGAATGTTGCTATTCAAACTTCTACAGTTTATTGAATGGTTGATGAATGCATGGGCTAAAAAGTGTTGTTGTGGCTAGCTTGAGAGGGAATTGAGCCTTATTGGTGATTCTCAGGATAAGTTGAGAAGTTTATGATCATATATGAATTCATGACCTGTAACTTATATGTTTATGATATGTTTGACGAAATTTCAATCATGGATTAGGCATGGATAGGTTAGGTTATTGTTCAAGTTATGAAAGGTTAGAATTGTTAGCATATTGTTTATGCTTTTGGAAAGTTACAAGAATTCCTGGGCAGTGGACTAGAGAATAGCCTGTAAAAGTGGCTCCGATCTCAGAACCACTTGCACAAAATTAGATTTTTTGGTCCATAACCACGTTGACACATGCTTATGGGCGTGGTTAGAGCCTCATAGATGCATGCATGCTATGTTGTGGATGCGGTTGGGGTGTTAGGATTGTGGAAAATTAGTTCAGCTCGGGATCTTATCATCAAAGGTTGTGGCCTTACTTCTAGGTTATCTAGTGTTTCTGAGAGGTATCAATAAGTTTTCAGATTGTAAGTCCCACTTCCATAACTGAAACTTGGAGGTCGGGTCATGTTATAGTGGCAATCAGCTCATGTTTACCCTGGCAAGCTTGTAAAAGCAGGTAAATGTGGGGTGGGGTGTTTACATTGAGAAGAGTGTAGAATACAAAAAGAGTACAACAAAATGTTACTTTAGGTCAGGCTATACTATGAATTGGTTATGGCTATGGTAGTGTTTGACAGTATGAACCAGACATGTTGGTGACCATTGGATGTTGTATATAAAGGACTATTTACTTTCGAAATGATTTAAACCTCAAAGGCCATACGAAGGATGACACTCAATATCAATGCTCTAATAACGCTCCACACGTGAGTCCAGTTAGCATGGACCATAGAAAGAAGAAAATAAACAATGAATACACACATCATATGTCTTGTTCAATCAAATAACAACTGATATTTTGTTACCAAAATGACCACTTTATGATATCTTTCATGCTTGCTGTTGATATAGCTGATATAGACAAATCTATCAAAGTGAGCATTTGGATAGTGAGAGCACTAAGAACGAGAGCTCGTTTGGGAACCCAATGAGCCCTCCTCTTTCATGCCCTCCACACATCCCATAAAAGCAATACCAAAAATACAATTGCTCAAGTGCACATTGGCCACACTTATTGAAGGCGCGCAATGTTTTCCATTTTGTAACACCTAGAGCCAAGCACTCTCAGATGAAATAAAATGGATCGAGTTGTGGAAATATTATATAGAGATGAAAGGTATCAAAATTTGAAATTCATTTTTCAGATTTATCACATTGAAATTATTTTTGTAAAAATAATCTTAATGTGAAATGTCTCGGAATAAACTTGAAGAGTTGAAATTATTTTTGCAAAAATAATCTCAATGTGAATTGTGTGTGAATAAACTCAAAGAGTTTTTTGAGTTAACAGGTGGATAGGGGAAGAGCTATGTGATTTAAAGGCGGATAGGTGGCAGATATGTGTTGAGTTAAGTGGTGGATAAGAGGTTTCAAATTTATCATGTTGAAATTATTTTTGCAAAAATAATCTCAATGTGAATTGTGTCGGAATAAAATTGAAGAGTTTTGTGAGTTAAGGGGTGGATAATGGAAGAGTTGTGTGAGTTAGAGGGTGGATAAGATTTTTGGGTGGGGAATCCTTATCTCACTCGCAGATTCTGGGAATATCCTAGAATCTAATGCATAGAAATAAGTTCAATTGTTTAACCTAGTTGCTCAGGTTAATTTTACCTAAAAATCTGGATGCTGAGGTTAAGTTTTCCATAATGGTGATCAATCACTGAGTAGGAATAAAATTGAAGGGAAGAGTTATGATGAGTAGGGATAAAATTGAAGGGAGAGGTTAAAGGGTGGACAAGTGTTGTTATTATTCCTATTAAATTAGCAAGAAAATATCTCTTGTATGGTAGGGCTCCTCCATATTTTCGATGCACTCAACTCATTCTCACCAAAATCCACACACACACACACACACCCACTGAATTTATGGCGAGAGTGATTATATATATGTGTGTGTGTGTGTGTGTGTGAGAGAGAGAGAGAGAGAGATCAATTAACAATTAATAATCACTCTCACGAGAATCCCTCACGAGAATCCAACCTTTCAATTCATTTTAGACCAATAAAAAAATCATTATTCTAATTTCATATAGATATATATATATATACTTTCGTTTTCCTATTCTAATTTAAAAACACAAATCTAAATTTACTTTAAAATTAATATTTTTATATTTATTATAAATTCTTTTATTACTATCTTTGAATATAATATTATTAAACAACGTTATCTTCATATTAAATTGTAAAACTATTTTTTTAGGAAAAAAACATTAATTTATATTATATACTAGTACATCTTCAAAAACATTCAAAATAGCCTAGGAACAATAAGAAAGTGTGCTCCTCCCTATTCAAAATAAAACATTGTGGAATATTTATTGTTCTCAAATAAGCTGCCCATATACTATTAATATAAATCAACATAGACAATTGATCTTAACTAGCGTATTCATAATTAAAAAAATGAAAATACTTTTAATATATAATGATACATCATATTTAAATAATAAAATAATAAATACAAAACATTTTCTTAAAAATAATTAGAAAAATAATTATATATAAATTGTAATTTTTGAATAAAAATATGTTAAATTTATAATATATTGTTTAAGTGGGCATAATAGTTAAGAGCATGTGTTTCATTTTAAGAGATCACAGATTCAAAACGAGAGGGGTAAGGTATGTATACCTTCGTAGACTTAGAAGTCAAATCACTGTATAGAAGTGGATCCCTTGTCACACAAACAAGAAATTCTTTTACACCAATTTGATGTCTGGCTTGACCATAACCTTAAAATTAAATAATAACAATAATAAATAAAATAATTTTTTTAAGATAATTTTGTACCTATTTTAATTTATAAAATTTAAATACTTTAAAAAATTTCATGACATTAAATCCAATCATACATCTAAAAATAATAAAAAATAGCAATCTCACTTTAAATTACATCATCCACTTTTTATAAAAATGGTCATTTTAACTCAACTACGCCCCCTTATATAAACCCAAAAAAAATACCTACTACCCCTTATATAAGACCAAAAAATACCTACTACGCCATTTAAATAGACCCACATCCGCGTGAAAAGAACCCTACGAGGAAGGACTACCACATAAAAACGACATTATGACCTCATCCGAGTGACGTCATTGTGATGATTATATGGGCAATAAAGAAGAATGACGCTTTGAGGCTTTGAGGTTTGAACGGAGAAACACGATGATTACATAAACCAAACCATATTTTCATTTAAGCCCGAAGTCATGGATTGTCCCATCTTTCATTTTCCCTCGACTTCAAAGAGCCATTTTTTCTTCTTTTCAATTTAATGTGCGTGGACCTCCTTTGCATTTCAATGGGGCCCAATCTCTTCGTAATGTAATAAACATGTCCTTGGAAATTCAATAAAAACACGTCTCCCTGGCCATCTTTAGGTTATCTATTACTTCCTCGCTTCACTTTATTTTATTTTTAGTTTGGCTGAACTCTCTATTACTTCCTCCATTTTATTTTTAGTTAAGTCAAACCCGTTAAGCGGTTGATGGAAAGTTTTAGGAATAATGGATGTGGAATAAGACATATCTGAAGTTGATGAAGGTAGGTTCTCTGGCCTGTTGTCTTCTTGTAGGGCGTTCCAATGGTCCCCTCATTGCCTAGGGTTTCGTCATATGTCAGATTCCTTCGTTGTGAGAAGCTATCTTCACTGGGTGTAGGTCAAGCTCATCGTATTCTTGGTTCTGTCAGTGTTGTTGGTGCTCAATCACTCTCCATGAAATGCAAATCAACGAAGTTCGACATTTGTCACGAGCCTTTATGACACAATATGAGAGTACAAGTGGTGTGGTGTCAAAGCTCTAGGGAAGTGAAAATAAATGGAATTGAGTTTTAGTTGACAAATATTAAGCATGTGTAGTAAGCCAATGATTGATTTACATCTTGTACATTAGAATGCAATGGGGTTTCAATTGACAAATATTAAGCACATGTAGTAATCTAATGAGAATAAAGTGGTATCCAATAGAACAAGATGTAAAGGAAGTGAGCTAATCATTGGTTCACTATGCGTTGTTTAATACTTCTTGTTTCAGTTGGAATTTAGTCCCCCCAAGGGGCATCTCCCCAAAGCTCTCACATGATGTTGATTGTTGAAAACTATATATCAAAAACTTCTCGAACAAATTACTCCCTATAGGTGAGAATAGTCCACATCTTGCTTCCAACAATGTGGCTCTGTCAAACTTAAAACCAAGAGATAGTTTATCCTTGACACTAGAAAATCCTTTGGTTGGTAATTGTCCTTGTGATTTATATAAGATAAATAAGTGCATATGATTGAATTCCAATAAGGTGGCCATGTTGGTGGGAGAGGATATTGATTTTGGGGATATTCCAAATATGGTAGAGATAACATTAGCTGGTTGGTGCAGAAAGAATGTGAGGGAAGGCTCCTCAAAATTATAGATATCTACTCATTGGGTCCTATATTTGGTATATTCTCGGGGTTCTCACATGCTCATGAAGAGATGGATTGTTGAATTTTGTGGCTATGGTTGGTCTTCATAATTAAATGTTTTAGCCTTTAAGATATATGTAAGATATGTTCTTCATGTTGATTTCAGAGGAGAGGGAATTTTGAATTTATAATATCAAATTTTTGGTTCCAAAACATATAATCGACCCTCAAGAAGTTAGGTTGGCATGTCCCTATAGTCAAACCAATTTGGTTCATTAGATTTCTATACAAAGGTCATGTCGTCCTCCTTTTGAGAAACGAGATCAAGTGAGATCTTCTATTTATGTACACAAAGAAGAAAAGGATGACCGAGCTCATTTGAAGAATAAGTAATCTCTGAAGCAGACCAAAATTCTGAGGGTCTGAGACAAACCTAATCACTGTAGAAGGCCAAATTTCTAAGATAGGTAAAATGTTGAATCTCCTGGACAATCTGACTTCCATTGTTTGAGGCCAGTTATGGGATGTTTGACGAGGTTTGCCCTAGACTTTGTTTATGATTAGGTTGAACTTGTTTTGACTAAAAATATTAGATTTATCTCTTGGTGAACTGAATAATTTCTCTAAGGAAAAGGTTGTTGGGTTCCCCCCCCCCCCCCCCCATGTGGGTTTTCGCAGTGTAAAATATTTGTGTCTCTTGGTTGGATGTCTCTTTATAAATGTTTCTACCATTGATGTATTTTGTGTAATTGTTTAATGATGAATGAAAATATGAAAAAGGATTAAATAATTAGAAGTAATTATCAATTAAATAGAAGACCTATGAAAAATCAACATGGTATTAGAGCAAGGGTAAAAGGACAACCTTGAAGAAGTTAGTTTGTTCCATGTTATCCTATAGGATTTTTTCTAGGGCTATAAATCCTAATCTATTTCTCAGAAGGAAGAAGTATATCCCAAAAGAGGACAATACCTATCTCTTATTTTATGCCCTAGAAGAAGGCCAAAAAAACCTCACTCTGTGAACAAATATAAGATCACAAGTCAAAATTTTGTTGAAAGGCCAAAGTTTATGACAAAGGACTAAATGAACTCAATCCATATTTAACAAGGCTGAAATTCTCAAAAGGCTAAAAGGCCTTAGTCCGAATCTCAGGTAGGTTGAAAATGCCTTATGAATGACCTCAAGCTATGAAATCTCAAAAGAAGTTTGATGTTTCTGAGATAATAGAAAGGATTTGAAGGACCGATTAGGGATTGATTTGAGATTTCATTATCACAATGATACTTTTTCCTAAATCAAGTTATTTCAGTTGTTGAAAGGGTTATACATGTATCATACCATAGATATGCTTATGACATGTCTCAAATCTCAAAATCTATAATGATGAAGATTAAGTTAGAATATCCTTCTTTCCTATGGTCTATAAATATTACATTTTTTAATGCTTTGTGGAAACCTCGAAAAATGATTTGACAAGGAACCAGAAAGTATCAACAAGAGGATAACTTTGGGAGGACCCAAAGAGGCTTCAGTATGACATCAAAGAGGTTGATTTTAGTGCTAATTCTTAGGACCAAAGTTATTTAGGGGCTTGGTGATCTAGTGGATGAATTTTATGCTCAAATTTCAAAATTCTTAGAATGGATCGAAACCAGTGCCATTTTGTAGATCTCGTCGTTCTGAATATGGTGTAACTGGTTTCGCTCAAATCCAACATCAGATGCTCCCGATATTGCATTTTGTCCGTTTTGGAGAACAACAAAATTTTTTGGGTTTTGGTTGTACAGGGGTGCACAGTCAGTAGTCTATACTATTGACTGGGCCATGACTAGGCAGGTGACTTGTTTTCTTCGACAAATTGTAGCTTGACACTTGGAAACATTTCAGTGGGTCGAAAGTGGTGGTTTTTCATTATTTACTTGGTGGACCAACCAGAGAGAATCATGTGGGCCAACTAGAGGCTGCCACGTGGCCTCCTAGTGGCCATGCAAAATTATGGTTTAGGCCAAAGTGAGCCTCCAGGGTTTCGAGCGCATGACCTTTGAACAAAAATCCATACCTACTACTGCCTCGCCTACGTTGTTGCTTAACCCTTATGGTTCTCAAGCCATATTTAAAATTTAATTTATTTTCCATTAGAGGTGGGGACCGGGGTTAACCCCCGACCCCAGTCTATAGACCACGATTAAGGGATAACCCCAACCCTAGATGTGATATATTATGTGCATATCCAAAGTTTTGTCTCAACCATATATATTGACGTATATTACACTAACAAAAATTGTATTAAACATTAACCCAAAGTCCATGTCTTGCATGTATTTTAGCAAACTATATGATATATAATACAACCAAAAACCTTGTAATATGAACCCATATCAAAAGTATTCGTAGAATATTACGATGATAGGTTCATAGAAGTTAGATTAATGTGTTGGAGTGTTCACATGTGGGTTTCCAAGCTTTTAGTGCTATGGTTAAAGTCTGGAACGGGGCGAGCTAACCACCAAGTCACCAACAATTATGGAATCAATTCACATGTTTTAGGGTCTCCAACTATTTATGGTTGTGGCTAGGTTAACTTCTAACCATAACTCAAGTCGTCCATGAAACCATGGTTAGAGGCGAGTCAAAATCCGACAAGAAAATTCGTTCCAACCATGAAATCGACGATGGAAGATGCACCACTTGGCGCCATATTAGCCGAGTAAAGGCCAGCATAGGCCATTTAACCAAGCGACAATTTTCACCCAGAATTGCGGGAATCGCGCCGACACGGGGTGAAATTGTTGACCCACATGGCCGAAAAAGTCCAAAATTGTAGGACAGTTTGTAGAAAGGTGTAAATTGTAGGATAAATAGTGGGGAATTTTCATTGGAGCATAAATCATTTGGTTTTTAGCCTTTTTTGGAGTAGAAAGAGTCCACCTAGGGATTTTTTACTATTATGAAGCCATTGGATACATTGTTTAAGCCATTTAAGCATTGTAACTTAATGTAATGACATTTTTTTTAACATACTGAAAGAGGCCCAAC
This sequence comes from Pinus albicaulis, assembly GCA_034641835.2. Taxonomy (NCBI): domain Eukaryota; kingdom Viridiplantae; phylum Streptophyta; class Pinopsida; order Pinales; family Pinaceae; genus Pinus; species Pinus albicaulis. Next base: position 1,646,859,903 of record CM076584.1, on the reverse strand, counting down.
CATTGGAAGTTGGAACAAGAGATGTAGCCCAAGAGGGGTGAACTGCTTCATCATTTTTTGTTTTTTGTTTACTGTTATGGTGAGGTTGTCTAATATTTTCTGCAAAAAATGAAGTTTTAATGCATGTTTAAATGTTAATGAAATTGACATAATAGGTTAAAAACCCTAATCTTTTCACTTGCAAATTTTGACATAATCCTCAAGTCTTTCATATACAGATCAGTTTGGTATCAGAGCCCAGGTTTCTTTGGTTTCTTTAGTTCTTTGTTGTTGTGAGGGTTTAATTTTTTTGCAAGTGTTTCTGATGCTTACAAGGTTGAAGCTCAAGAGAGGAAAATGAAAGCTTGTGGTTGCAAGTCCTCAAGTTAGGTCAAGGATGAGAGCAAATTTGCCACAATATACACCACAAATTTCACCTTAGATTGTATTTTAAGCTTCAACAATCATGTCACATGAAGGAGAGCCTCAAAATATGTCAAAAGGATGAAAAGGCTTTTAGAAAAACATTCTTTGATATGACACAAATGGTGAAATTTCTCTATGAAGAGAGAAACACAAGGTTGCAAGGTGAGAGCTCCAATCCTCCAAAGGGAGATAAGTCTTCAAAAGGATACAGAGGTGATGGGGACAAGACTCCAAAAGGTAATTGTGGGAATGGTGACAATACACCTTTCACACCACCAATCTCTTCACCTCCATCCTCACCACCATATCCACCATCATCTTATTCCAACAAGTCCTTCACAAACACCTCCACATTCTCCAAAAGGTCATGGTAAAACTCCATTTCTAAAACTTGACATAAATATTTATTTTCTTATGTATGATGAAGAGGTAAATGCTGAGAGATTAGATAATTGGGTTCATCAGCTTGAAGTGTATTGCAGGATACAAAGGATCAAGGATGATGACACCAAGATTCAACTTGCTTCATTAAGATTGGAGAGTGCAACACTTATTTGGTGGGAAGAAAAAAATCAAGAGGACATGAAGAAATATGGTAAGCTCTTAACCCCTTGGAATGATTTTGCTGCTGCATTGAGAAGACAATTTTATCTATTAGCATACATGCAGAAAGCTATAATTGACTGGAAAAACTTTAGGCAAGGAAAGGGACAAAGTGTGAAAAGCTATACTCAAGAGTTTAGAAGAAGAGCACTAATATTGGGTGTAGATTTTACATCTCAAGAAACTTTGTTAAAATACATTGGAGGTTTGCATAGTTACTTAAGACCTAAAATTCTCATGTTTAACACTACAAGTTTAGATGAAGTTTGTGTACACGCCATGCATCTAGATGCAAGAGGGAAACATGTTTCAGATGAAACAAGTGAGAATACCTTTGAGTCTAGAGAAAAATGAAATGGAAAGCTCGAGGGAAAAGGAAAGAAGAGTGCTTCCATCAAGATGGAGAAAGATAAAATGACATGCAAACACTATTCCAAATATGGACATGATGAAGATCATCGTTGGAAACTTCATCCAGAGATGAGACCCAAGAAGTTGAAAAACAAGGAGAAGGAAGCAGACAACTCCAACAATAGAACATGATTTAGGTTCTGCTTCCATATATGAAACAAAGATCACAATGATGGGTTTGAAAGGTTAGGACATAGCAAGTACTAGTTCTTAAGTTGTCTTAATGATATTCAAGATGAAGAAACAAGAATTGAGATCATGATAGCTTGAGGGTGGAGGTGGTTTAACCTCTAGAATCCATGTTTGGTTTTTTCTTGGTTTATTTCATTAGATCCCACGTTCATGCTTGGAATATGGCATGTGGGTGATTGGTTGAAAGAAATATTTGGTTCAACCCAATATATGGTTGAGTAGTACATGAAAGTCCCTCATTTGTTTGGATTTTTCATAATTTAATAAGATATACTTTCCTATTGTGATATACGAGCACTTTTACTTTATTATGTGGAAGTTATGGTTGATTTTTCATAACTTCAATTATGGTTATATGTTGGTTATAAGCATGGTTCTATGATGTGCTCTAGTTATGGCTCTTTTTCATGATTTGATATTTTATTAAATGGTTGATGAATGCATGGGATAACAAGTGTTATTGAAGCTATCTTAAGAGGGAATGTATCCTTCTTGGTAATTCTTAGATGAAGTTCATAATTTTACGATCATATATGCATTCATGATCTGTAGCTTATATGTTTATCATATGTTTAACGAAATGTCTATCATGGATTAGGCATGGCTAGGTCAAGTTCTTGTTAAATTTATGCTTTGTTAGCATCTTGTTTATGATTATGGAAAGTTATAGGAAGTTTTAGCAGTGGTCTAGAGACTAGCTTGGAAAAGTGGCTTAGATCTCAGAGCCATTGGCACATAATTGGAGTTTTTGGGTCATAACCTCATGAAAGTAGGCTTTTGGGTGTGATTGGAGCCTCATAATCATATGCATGTTGTGTTTTGGGCATGGTTTTGGTGTTAGGCTTGTGGAAAGGTATTTCCAGCTTAGGACTTGGTCAGCAGAGGTTGTGGACTGACTTCTATTGCTCCTGAGTGGTATCAATAATTTTTTGGATGGTAGGCCCCACTTACATAACTAGAACTTGGAGGTCGGGTCATGTCATAGAACCACTCATCTCATGTTTACCATGGAGAGCTTGTAAAAGCAGGTAAATGTGGGGTGGGGCATTTACAAGATGGTATCAGAGTGAGGTTACAACACTAGACCTTGGGGTAAAAGCAGTTCGTCATACATGTTTGTATGTTTCAGGTATTATGGTTAATGGTTGTTATATGCTTGCATGCCATTTTATTGCTATTGTGGTTACATTCATGATATATGCTAGTTTATTAGTGAGGGCATATGCATGTACATCAGTTAGTCATGCATGCTAGTTAACTTGTTGTTATATGCATTGCGGTGAAATGCATGATGATCATTTTCACTGAGGTTAAGTTCTTGATATTATTATGTATCATGCTAATATGGACTGAGTTGTGTATATGTGGTAGCCTTCCCTGAGATACACTAAGGTATGACTTTGATCATGTCATCTATTTGTTTTATCTAACATGGTATGTTGCAGGGCAATAGAAGATCAAATATGAAGAGCAGAATGGTGGAATATAGTTCACGTGACTCCCCTTATAGGGCCGATGTGAATTCTATAGAATAGGAAAGTTCATTTGAGAAACAAGGAGAAGTGTATTCTCCTAATATTGTTGATACACTGAGGATTTTGAGGGTAGAGATTAGAATTTGTAAGGAAAATGATGAAATTTTTATTGAGACATAGGAAAGGATTGCTAGAGCTTAGGAAAAGCAAGGAGAAGTTAATGCAATCATTCTTGAGAGCCTTTCAAATTTGCAGAAGATGGGATGGTTTAGGATCGTTCATGGACATGAGGAGAAGACTAATGGGGCATATGGAAACATGTATCTTAGAAGACATAGGTTGGACATAGATGATATAGTAAAAGGTGGCAGATCTCAGATACACCTGGTAGGACAGGTAGTACTTATGGATTTCATTCTAGCTCTGGTTCATGTTGGGGTTCCAGTGTTTTTTCTAGATTGGCAAGACCAAAAGACTGGAAAACATCAAAACCACTTTGGGGCCCTAGGATCTAGCTCTCCTGGACCTAAAGAGGGATCTCTCCAATAAAGCAAAGAATGATATGTCTTTGAAGCTCAAAAATGAGGTATTAGGCTAGGTATGAAGCACAGAGGGGGGTTTTAAATGATTTGGTTGGTTGTTGGGTTGGTTTGAGATCATTGACATAGAAGGTTATGGAATGAAAGGAGCAAATCAGCAAGATGTTTTGGCAAAATAGGATAGGTTAGGAATGTGCCATCCATTGGGCTATGGAGTCATGAAAGGGGATTACTTGCATACAACTAGCCAAGGCTTTCAGAGGGCAAGTCATCTATACTAAAGGATATTCTAGGTAGATGGTGGAACAGAATAGTAAGGAGTAAAGGAGAGACACAAAGGGTAGCTTGAGATCAGACTAGAGGTCATCTAACTCCAAATCTGCTTCAACATACTCTCAAAGTGAAATACACTCAAGATTTTAAACACCGAACTAGGCCTAAGGTCAGAGGAGGAATTTTAACCTTCAATGTTTTGACACTAGTTTAAGAGATCTTTGAAAGGCCAATTTGTTGGAAAAGGACCCCAGTGGACATGGCTTACACTAGATCCCCGATATCCCAATTTATCCAGCTCAAACCCAACAAGAACATCTAAGCAACAGACCCTGAATTCACACATCAGCAAAGCATGGGCCAGACCAACATCTTTAACTAGTTAAATTACATAAATTTGCTCTTAGATTCACATTAAGCAGAAAAACATCGAAGACAAGAAGAGAAGTGGGCATTAGGGTACCAAACAAGGGTATATCCTAAGCCTGATTTACTTATTCTTATCGAAGCATAAATGGACAACATGAATAATGTAAATGGACAAATGCAATAAGAGAAACATCACCCGTAATATAGACCAGGATCCTGTGAAATTTTCTTGATTAATTAATGCAAAACCAGTCACAAAAACTGAGCTCAATGGCTGATTACAGTCCAAACTTTCTCCTCCCAGCCTACTACATTACAAAATACTCAGCTACTCTTCCTCCCCGACTGTTATAACAATCAAATGAATCCCTACACTAACAACAACAACAAAAAAAACCATTACAATATGTTCTTCAGGGATTCTTATAGGAGAATGAGTAACTGTGGAAGTAGATACAAATTAAATGGATCCATTAAAACAGAGTGGAGGAAGCGTCCATGCCCACTCTGCTTAATAGCTCTGCACTGTACTCTATAGTCTGGTTCGGAGTCTCTATCAGGTTGATATTTGACCTCAAATTTTTCTTTGGAGTCCTTTGGCTGTTTGGTACTTTGTGGTAGCCTTCTAGAATAAATGACATGGATGGCAGGTCTGCAGGTCTCCCCATGCTTCAATTATTGCTATCCTGACAGTCTTTGGAAGCTTTCTATCACTAAAATGGCCTTTTGGAGCTCGAGGAGGCATGGAGACTTCTGTTGAGGGTGTAATTCTGAGTAAAGTACTACTGATGCTGAAAAGCAGATATGGCTTGTTTCATGTGCTTTTTAATCTTCAAACTGCATCTTCTTCCTTTGAATAAGGATTGACACATTTAATCTTCAGTTATTGGCTTAAATCCTATAATTCGTCTCTGCTGCTGATACACTTTTGCTGATGTAATGGCCCCTCTGCGCTCTGAGTCACAGTAACTGTGACTGTGGAGGCAGAGTGAAATTTCCACTCTGTAAACCCTGCAACAATGCAATAAACCTATTAATAAATTTTGGGGAGGCGGTGGAATATTTGCTACAGAGGCCTGGAGGAATGGTGGCACAACAGTAGAAACTGTGAAAGAATGGTGGAAAATGGAGCTGATGAGGTTTTGGGGTAAGAAAGGGCGCAGACCGTCCGATCATGTGCTGAGATTTTGATCAACGGCTGGGATCGACGAATGGAGATGTTAATACGAAGTAAGGCGAAGAAATGATGTTTAGTGTAAATCCCAAAGTTTTAAGGTTCGGGTGATTTAAAAAGAAAATTATGCAAATGAAATGAAACGGGGCTTGATGTGGGACCTGGTCATGGGCGGAGGGAAATTTAATACAGGCCATCAGATCTCAGGAGGAGATCGACGGTTGAGATGGTGCGATGAAGTTCCGTGGTCACGCGATGAACAAATATGATGGAAATGTTAGATGGGATATGGATCGTAGATCGGGGATCAATGGAAAACTGAGATTAGATGACGGAGGTTGTGGGGACAAAGGGAGGTAGGCAGTTTTGGACGAGAAAACCACGGTATCGCGCGGCCTCAAGGTGGTTTAGACAATTGCCCCAAATCACACGATATGCCTCGCTGCGTGACATGTGGCCTTAAAAAACCGCTTATATCGCGTAACTTCTTATTGATAAAGGTCGGACGCCAAAATAACATGATATGATCACTGATCGTTAGATCTGGAGCGAGAAGATCGGACGGTGGGAGGTGAGATGCGCAGTCGGTTAAGTGGTGAACAGTCAATCGGCGGGTTTGATTATGAACCGTCCGATCTATGCGATGGATGGCTGAGATTTGCAGAGGAGAAACATAAGTGGAGGAGTTAGTTGGTGGGTGGGAGTGATCCTGGCCATCAGATCAAAAGGAATGAACTGTCAGGATCTAATCAGAAGTGGAGGAGGCAGGGGCCAAATCTCCGATGGGCTCATGAAGCGATTGGCTCTGAACTGTCGGATCTACGGGAGATCGATGGCTACAATTGGATTGGGGGGTGACCAATCGGGGAAGCGGGGCGGAGCAAGAACGAATCCTGGCCATTGGATTAGAATAGATGGATAGCTCAGATTCAATCAGAGATCAGCCAATCGGGGCAGCGGAGGGTGGCACATTCTAAATTCTCCGATTGGCGATGAAGGCAATGCTGCGATGGTCGTCGGATGCTTTGAGATCAACGGTGGAGATTTCCCTTCGGGGGTTACATAGGAATGTTATAGGTCACGATGGAATGGGCGCGGGCCGTTAGATCTTTCCAGATCAACGGCAGAGATCATTTCAAAGGCCGATAGACTAAACAAACCTCGCATCGGAAGAAATCAATTTATAAAAGAAATGTGCGCTCCATTCACCTTCCGATTCCGATAAGCGCCAAATGCTTTAGTGCTTGGTTTAGCACTCAGGTGCATGGAGGGGAAGTGGTTAAGGGGGCTGGCCGAAAGGGGCTTAAGCCTCATATGTAAAATGAGTGATTTTGGCCTTATTTTAATGATTTTTAAGGCCAAAGGAGGAATTCGGTAGGGAGAATAAGGGGCTATTAAACCAAAAAAAGGCATTTGAAAGTTTAAAAGGGGATTTAAGATGGTTTGAAGGACAAGTGGGAATTTTGGAGGAATTGCAAAGGGGAAAGAGATGATGAAAACAGAGGCTTAATGGGGATGAAATAAGGGAAATGGAGGCCTTTTGGGCATTTTCTTCACAGACAGAGAGGCTTTTTCTCTTGGACATAGAAGTGAGGATTTATCAAAGGGAAAAGGCACAAGGAGGCTTCAAGGATGATGTTTTTTCAGAGGGAATGCATTCCTTGAAGGCTCAAAAAACATTTTAGCCCCCTATTTGCTTGTCAAAAAATTCATAGGGGACTTACAGTTCCTAGAGATATCATTACCGTTACCTCCAAAATCCTCATAGGAGTGAGAAGTGTTAATTTCCATATGACTTCAAGAAATCCAAGATAACTACCCTCAGTATTAAAGTGAAAAGAAAACATCTGGTGGGCAAGTGTTAAGTGTGTCAAAGTATAAGAGATGAGGATTTGATTTGGCATGAGTTTGATGTCGAAACATGAAGAACCATAGTGGTATTAAACTTGTGATATAAATCATCGCAGGAATGATTTACCTTTTTATTATAGTGGTGTAGTGGATGCGTGATAGGCCTTAGATGTACAATGTGTAGGAGGCATGGACAGTTGGGGATGTTGTTCAGAGCGTTTCCCATATCTATGAGATAGTGAATAACAAGAAGGCAAGTCACCAGTTATCCATCATTAGATTGGAAGTGGAACCAGGGGGAGATTTACAGGAAAAGCCTCAATGCATTTTGTAGTGGAAGGAACTCATGCTTGAGAATTGAGAAATAGAGCAAGTTGAAGTGTGTGGAAGGACTTTGGGACTGAGGAATCTACATGGTAGACAATTGATTAGACGTAGGGATAATCGTTGGTTTCCATTTATAGCTAAATTTTTTAAGGGAATTGGAACCCCTTAAGAGATGATATGTGCAGGTTTTCATTTTCAAGGCAACATGCTAGGTACAATAGGGAAAGGTAATTGATATATTGTTATATTTATTTATGCACTAACAATTGTGTGTTTATGGCACTATAATGTAGGGAATTGCATGGAAAAAGAAACTGCCATGAAATATTGAAGAAGGCTCAAGTTGACCTTTCCCTTGGAAGCACTGGGAAGCCTTGGGCGTTGATTCATGGTGGCTGTTAAAAGTTTTGTGCTTTTGGTGTTTTGAAATTTCTTTATTCTTAATTTTTGGTTTTGATTGTGTCTAGTGCATGTCCATTCCACTTTGCTTATGGTGTTGTATTGTTATGTGTTTTCTCTAGTTTTCTTATTGTTCTTTCCTCTTATGTTTTTAGGGTATTTGGAATTTTTTGGGGAAAGAGGAAAGTTAATGGATCTCGGGGAGAGCTAAGTGTAACCCAATAGGTAATGTAAGACCTAGATGAAGCCTAATGTATGAGTAAAGGGCAACAGAAGGAAAGAATACGAAATCCAATTGGGTTGTTTGGGTCCATTGGGGTAAATAGATAGTGGTAGGAAAATCATGAGAGGTTAACATAAAAGGTAAAGCAAATGGATTTGAGGGATTAAATGCCTTGGCTATGTTGGGAATTTTTGTTCTCAATGTTGTGCATAAATAAAGGAAATTATGTTAACCTTGATATTATGAATATAAGTAATTATGGTGTGATCATGATTATGTTGATGTGTGTGTGTGTGTGTGTGTGTGTGTATGACAAGGTTATCCTGATCATTTTTGTGGAAGAATTATTGTTTTATGCAGGTGAATGGCATGAAAAGGTTCCAAGTTTTATGAGGAATCAAGTGGGAAAATTAGCCCTCGACGATTTATGAGATTAGTATCATGTGGATATGATTTGATATTATCTGCTTATAACTATGCCTATGTTTATGTTATGGACATGAAATGTTGAAGGATACATCAACGAAATGAAAGTAATGTGATCTACAACATGTTGGGAAAAGCATGGATAGTGGAAATAGCCACAAGCATGGGATTTGGGTTGTGGATGCATGTTGTAAGGCGTGGGAAAGACATTAGAGGTAAGATTTCCTGGTAGAGATGGTGGGGTATCTATATGTGTAGTACTAATATTATGTATATGTTGTACATGTTGTCTTGTGCACATGTCGTACTGTGTCATGAGTATTATGGAGTTGTCATATCTTGACATGTGTATACTTTTTATTGTAATGTGTGTACATATATGTGATGTTGTACACCGAGTGTAGGTGTATGTGTTGTGTTGTACACTGGGTATAGGTGTATGTGTGACGTTGTACACCGGGTGTATTTGTATGTGTTTTGTTGTACATCAGGTGTAGGTATATGCGTGGTGTTGTACACAAGTGTAGGTGTAGGTGTTGTGTTGTACACTGTGCATGAGCATGTGTTATGAAGGGGATTGGTTCTTAGGTTCCCTATCGCTATGGGTTGGAAAAAATTATCTAGAGCATTGAAACAAACTGGGTTCCCTGGAGGTCGTGGGTTGAGTTACTACTCCTTGGAGCCCACGGGTTGGGACAAATGATCTGGAGCCCTGAAACAACTTGGGATCCCTGGAGGATGTGGGTTGAGTTACAAGTTCCTGGAGCCTTGTACAAATTGGTAAAGAGACCAACCTTTAGTTATTGTATTGAGGGTAGAGATAGTTTATTCTATGGAATCCCTTGTTGTTGATATTGAGGGTAGAGGTAGTTTAGTATCTCGATGCCCTTGTTGTTGATATTTAGGGTAGAGGTGTTTTAGTCTTTGGATTCCCTTTTTGTTGATATTGATGGTAGATGTGGTCTAGTATCTAGATGCCCTTATTGTTAATATTGAGGCGGTATAGTCTTTGGATTCTCTTTTTGATTTGGAAGAGAAGAGAAGAGAAGGCACTTGGTTTCTTTCTGGGTTTGGAAACTGATCCAGTGTGTGTACGTGATCGAAGAGAAGAGAAGGCACTAGGTGCTTACCAGTTTTGGGAACTGATCCATTATGTGTACATGATCAAAGAGAAGAAAATTCATTGGTGCTTTCCATGTTTGCAAATCAATTCAGTTTGTGTACAAATAGGACAAAGAACAAAGGAAGAATCAAAGAAAATTTTGAAAGATAAGTATTAGTGTTTTATTTTAGTTTTTAATTATGCACATGATCTATGATTATGAACTATGATGGTTAATTTTTGAGCTAACCGGATGTGATACGTTTATACATGATGATTTAATCAAAGAGCTAGTTTGACTGGTTGTGATAGGAAGCGAAAAAATTTATAAGTGTACCTTATTAATGGGCTACCAATGAGGTATTATTTGAATTTATTACAATTCCTTTTTATTTTAATGTAAATTATGTGCTTGATATAGGAAAGCATGGAAATTGTTGGGTCGGGTGGCTGGAACTAGATGTGATAATGTAGCAGTAGTAGCAAAAATAATTGAAAAATACAACAATGTGTTGGTAAAGCATTCATGAGGAGGGCCATTGTGGGACACTAGTACCCAATAGTATCCATTTATTTCCATAAACATGCTATGACTAGTATGATGGTTTTGAGGAAGGATTATGCCTTGGTTTTTGGACCTTACGATGCGAGGAAACCTTACGAAGGGATGGGTGACCTAAGGAACTGTGTAGCAGAGAAGGGGATGTCACGGAACTTGGAAGGTGAGTGACTCCATGGAAAGAGGTGAACATATTTCTTGAGGGACTAGGAAGTAGATAAGGAAAGGTCGATGAATAAATTTTTTTGGTCAATGGCATTGATGTTTGGAAAAAAAAACACAATGGGAGTGTGCCCAGGAACAATTAGTCAGTAACTGTTCATTGAGAGAACAAGTAGAAAAAGGATCACGGCGTTGGAAATTGCATGACTTCTTTGATTTTTGGAGTGGATTCTCAGATTCTAGACTTCTTGGAAAGAAGGTGAATCCTAGTATTACATTGAGGGTGGAGGTGTGAGCCTCTGGATTCCCTTATCACTGATGTGAGCATCGTATCCTGTTATTTTCTAGTTAGATCAAATTTGCGTATGCATATATGTGTATATTATTGTAAATATTGTGTTGAGTTTTTATTATAAAGCTCCAAAAAAAATATGTTTATTTGTTGTTTGAAGCAAATGTGCATAAGTATATGTAGTGTCATTGTAAATACAACATTGAGGTGGGTTTATAAAGCTACATAAGCAATATTGTGATCATGCTTCAGCAATTTGGTATATTGTAAATACTAGAATGACTTGTGTTATAAAGCTCCAAAGGTAGTATTTTTCACTGGTCGTAGGTTTCATAGAACAATGAGGACGGTGTTCCCCCAAGGGGGAGGGGTTATTAACAACCTCGACTTAAGTTTCCATGTAAATAAAATAATACGAAGGTCATGGGACATGTATCCCAAGATGAATGTTGGGAAAACATCATAGTGGGAATCACTTGTGGATTAATTATGGCTATGGAAATTTGCAAAGGAAAAGAGGCTACAATTTGCATTTATTTATGAGAAATAAGGAAAATAGGAGAAAATGAAGGTGAAGAGACACAAATTTTCATGTAAGGGAAATTAAAGGAAAATGAAGGAAAATGAAAGAAAAAGGAGACATCAATGATAAAAATGCATCAGAGAATTAGTTCACTACTTTTTCCTATCTTTGGAGAAGGTATAACAAAGGAAAGAGAAAAGGCACTTGGAAAAGCAAGCAAAGGATGGAAAAGGACAAGCAAAGGAAAGAAAAAGAAAACAAGGATAAGGTCTGATCAACAACTTCAATAGGAATACCTTGTAGGTAATAGGTTGTATGCGTGATTTCATTGTTGGGATGTGAATGCATCGTACATGCATTTATTTTTTTGGTTCATTTTGTTGACAATTTGGAGGGTTGGTGTTTAATTCAAATTCGCTTCTTGATAATTACTTGCGAGCTTACTTGAATTAATTATTACTTATCTTTTTTATCTTATTTAGTCTTTCATCGAGTCAATTATCAAATTACATAAGACATGAAATTAGGCTCCTAGAGCCAGGGAAAAACCTCTCCCTCTTGGAGAGGAAAACCCACAAAGAAATCTTCTTATAGATATTCAAATGACACGTACCATGAACAAGACTCAGACCCTTGAACTATAGATGCTTTCAAGACCTTGTCAACACTTCTTTGTATACTCACAAAGCTAATATGTCTCCTTTGCACCAACTTGCACTAACCTGCATCATCATTAGAGAACTCGGTCTCTAATTATGTTTCCCTTGACTTAGGATTTTTTTATCACAATACTTCTCCTTGTTTTAGGTTCATTCAATATATTGTGCTCTCCTTTTATGTGTTGAGGATAGGTAGGTAAATCACAAATTTACCTTCATTCTATCCTTCTATTTATATCAGACTTCAGCCCTTTAACTTCAGTGTATGTCTCGTCACCAAGAACTATTCACACTTCTTTGATTGCATAGGTTATTCACACATTCATTCTCCACTCTAACAAGGTTGCACTTCTAAACACAAGGAATCCACAATTACCTTGCCCTTAACTCGCACTAGATATCACCACTAGGATCTGTTGAGTATTGGAAAAGGTATGAATTTGCCATGTATTTATTTATCTTTTTCCTTTAATCATAACTCCTTTATATTCTAGAATGGTAATATATTGAAGAATTATAATAGAATTAAGGAGATTAGTGATTGTTGCAAATTGATTAAAGATTGTCTTTTCTTATATGCAAAAAATAGATGAAGTGGGAAGCCACCATTCGGGAGAAAAAGACAAAGTAGAGATAAATGTTGTCCCTTCAACAAAAGACCATATCCAGACAAGAAAGTCGAAATCGGAGCGCACAGTCAAGGAAAAGAAAGGAACAACATGGCATTAGCACAAGAAGACAAAACGATAAGGAAGATGGAAGATAGAGCGAATCCCTCAAGATCTCTCGATCCTGAAGGATTGTTGTTCAAAGCTTATCTGTATTTCTTGTTTCGTCCACTGGCTGTTATAAAAGGACAACGCTTGTAGAAATCAAACAATGTATAATGTATAATGTATGATGTATGATGTATTATGATTATTCAGACTTCCTGTTGTATTTTCACGATTGCTCATCGACTCTCGTTGGTTAAAACAGAGTGTGATTGCCTGTAAACTCTGTTACATATGATTAATATATAATCCGGTTGTCGTTCCATTATTTGATACTGGAGTAGTTCGGTGGTGCTTCACTAGCGGCTAAGGGCCCGGCCCTGGTGGATCCACCTGCTATCTGTACCATTACTTTCCAATTCCAGTCGTGTGATGGTTTGCTTTAATTCTTATTTACTTTAGTCGCATTACTTCACAGTTTCCATGTTTTATAGCTTACTGTTTCAATGTTTTATGAAATCGGTTTGTTGCATCAGTTGTGAGTGAATTGCGTTACTATTCCTTTCTACATAACAATATTATTTATTCCTCTGTAATTTGTATTGTTATACTTCTCAGATATAAAGTTTCGTTGTTCAGAATTTGTTGTTCATTTATGATAACTAGCTTTATTGTTTATTCCTTTCCTGTAAGTATTTGGTTCGCTTTAGAATGTTATTGCAGAGAACGTGTTTATTCTATTTCCATTAGCAGCATTATTGATTTAACTCAGTTACCATTTCAAATTAGTTGTTTATTGTGGAGTGTAAGAACATCAACTATAAAGGACATTGGCTATTACTATCTAAGTTCTCAGATTGAGGATCTTGTTTATGCTTGATTTCATTTACATCAGTTGACAAAGGAAAGAGTTATTACTACTGCATCCTTAACTAATGATTGCCAAGTGAGTGATTGGATTTTAGAGCTTTGAGTTTCATGTCATTGCAATTAGATTTCATTTTAAAGCATCCGTTTACTCTTGTATTTGAAACACTGTACTGCAAATTGAAGAGCATTAATCTTAGATTAAATTGCCATCTCAGACTGAGGACACTCTTGAGATAAAAAGTTGTACCTGGATTGATAATTAATGTAGGATAAACATGAGTTAAAAAGACACCTTTTATACCTCAACATTTTGGCGTCATTGCCGGGGAGAGTGTAGCTATTTAGAAATAGTGATGTATATTTGATTTTCTCTGCTAAGGAAGAATTGGGTATTAAAAATGGAAGGTAAGAACCTGTGTAACAAACAAGGAACATGCTTGTTCATTTTCTCGTTTCATAGCAGAACTGCGTAGAATTTTAAGGTAGGAATGAATGCTTGTGTTTTTTGAATGACCAGAAATCCTAAATAAAACGAAATTCCTCCCAGACCTGAAAAACCTAAGGGACCGGTGACCCTTGGGCGAACAACCTTTATCAACAATATCATTAAGAAAGTTGAATCTCAGCCATCAATAGGCCCTAGAAAAATTGCTTCTAAACAACCTACCAGCTCCCTTCGGGCCACATAATCACCATCTGTAGCTTTTGCTGAGGTGCATAGCCAAACAAAAAAGACTGAGCAAGATTCTCAAGAAATTGAGAATTCTCACCCAATTTCTTTACAAGAAGGGAACTCTAGTAATCTCTGCAAAGGAGGAGGAGAAGTAGGGGAAGTAGAAGAACCAAGATCTCCTCTTGAAGTAATCCAAACACTAAGCAGCCCAGATAAGGGAAGTGTTGTCAAAATCATCGAAAACAAAGCTGAAGAACCTGAAGAACAAAAATCCCCTCGGATAATAGTTCAGCAAGGGACACTCATTATCCCAGACCAAGGAAGTGTCGTTAAGGTCATCCCTACTCCTTCTATTCAGCCTAGGAATAATTCCCTAGAAATCCTAGAAGGATATTGGCACATATTTGATCAAATGGCCCACAACCAGCAACCACCCCAAACTTCCACACTGTAATATCCCATTGTGGACACTGCAGTTAATGCACCTATGAAGGTCATTCCTCTCCAGCATATTCCTACATTCCATGGCTTAACATCGGAAGATCCAAATGCATTTCTGTTTGAATTCGATGTATTATGCAGGGGGTATGACTATACCATCGATCCCAAAAAGATAAAATTATTCCCCTCCACATTAAAAGGAGCAGCTCTACGATGGTTTATGGGGTTAGGTGGAGGTGTTATAAATGACTGGGATCAGATGAAAGATGTTTTTCTAAAGAAATATCAGGATTATTGTAGGTCCAGGGAATTAAAGGATGAAATATTTCAGATGACAATAAAACCTAATGAAACATTGGAGGAATATGTAGAACGCTTTCAATACAACGTCCAAAGATCACTTTATGCATCTTTACCCTTACCTGATAATGTGTTAAAAACTACATTAATTAAAGGGATGAAAGAACAATGGGTTGAAACATTAAACATCATGGGCAAAGGTGACATATATCAGGAAAATTTTGCTGACATTATTGATTTATGTATCAGGAGTTCGAGAGGCAACACAAGACTAAAACTAGCAGAACGTGACTTGATCACAAGGGATAGCAAGACCTCCGGTGGAGGTATAACCCGCACAGAAATTAGCAATATACTAGAATATTTCAAAACTGATATTCTAGGGACTCTGACAACACAACTTGATATCATGCAAGAAAAACAAAAGCCAGCAGAAGCAGAACGAAATTTGGCAATATTCTGCCCTAGATGCAGAAAGAAACATAGCCATAAAGAGTGTCCGCTGGATACAGTCCAAGTATGTGCCATCTGCATAAAATATCACTCTAGAGAAATTTTCCCCTCACTCCCGGGATTGAAAGAAGTCTACAAAGAAGCAGAAGAAGAAACAAAAATGGTATACCTACTCAATCAGCACCGTTAATGGAAGCCACGACAAACAGGTATGCCCATTGATCCATCCTCTTCTTTTCAGTCTCCTCAGTATAATGCTCAGCAGTATAATGGAATTTGGAAAAATCAACCACCCTTCCCCAGTTGGTCACAGCAGCAATTTCCTACACTGCCATGGCCAATTCAAACAAATCAAACCAATTGGCTGAACTTTCCTTACTGTCCACCATTTTGGAAAAATAATTCATATCCAACACAATGGTCCCCCTCCACCTCACAGAGTCAGACCTGGCAGTCGAACTGGAAAAGATCTATGAATCACTAGCTGGAATAATTCCTCTCCCTCCACCTACACTGCCAGCATCATATACATTGCAAAAAAATCCCCAGACCAACTTAAGACCGCAACTCCCAGCCCAACCCAACCCGAACCCTAATAATAGGCCGGTTCAATCTGTTCAAATAATCGAAGCACCAGAACTAGAAACTGAGTTAAGGGAGTGCAACGACCTTCAACTAAGGTTTGGGCACATAATAGAATCAGAGGGAGAAAAAAATGTTCAAGTTGAAAATTCGTTACCTTCAGAACAAACATTGCAAAAGGAGAATTTGGTTAGACAACAAACTCATGAGCAAGGAACCACCTCTTCTGCACCACTCCCAGAACAACTAATCATACCTCGTCCAATAGAACATCCTGATTTTGATCTCTTGGGAGAACTGAAAAATTTGTATATAAAAATCCCACTCCTCCAAGCTATCTAAGATATTCCAATTTATGCAAATACCATCAAAGAACTATGTATAAGAAAGCCAAAGAGGAGAACAACAACTAACCCAACCGTCCAAGTAGTCGGCACTCTATCTGACTTACTATCAGGAAGAGAAGCACCTGTAAAGTATGAGGACCTAGGAAATCCTATAGTTACGGTGCAAATCAATGGAAAATCATTTCCAAATTCCTTAGTTGATTTGGGAGCTGCAATCAATATCCTAACAACCACCACTTGTCAAAAACTTGGCATTACATCATTAGATCCAACAACAACCTTATTGGAATTGTCTGATCGATCAGTAGTCAAGCCAGAAGGCACACTACATGATGTAATGGTATCTGTAGACTCCTGGGAATACCCTGCCAACTTCCTGATTATTAATCCCAAAAACTGGCTAGATGGACACCCTTTAATCTTAGGTAGACCTTGGCTGGCAACTGATGATGCTTACATTGGCTGCCAACAGGGTAGCATGACTATAACTAGAGGGAGTTATGTTAAGAATTTAGCCTTATACCCTCCAGCCCAGCCAAAACTAAAGATAATAAAAGCAAAGAAAAAGCCTGTATCATACCTCATAGAAAAAATTAGATCACCATTAACCATAGAAGATGCCCTCGACTTTAAAGACCAAACAGGGGATGACATCATTAACAGTTTCATTAACCAACCAAAAACCAGATCCTATTTGCAATGTCACACGATCAAGGCAACATTTGATAATGAAGAAGAAGAAGATCCCCTAAAATACATTCAAGATCAATCAATACCTACCACTTCTGTTTACAATAGCAAAATTATAGAAATTGAGCCAGGAAAAACTCTAAACATTAACAAAAATCTGACTGCTGAACAAGAAGAGGAGATGGTCCAACTACTGAAAAAATATAAGGGATATTTTGCATGGGATTACCCAGACATGAAAGGAATTGATCCCTAGTTATGTACACACCACATTTATACAGAAAAAGATGCTAGACCCATTCGCCAACCCCAACGAAGATTAAACCCTCATCTTAAGGATATTGTGAAAGCTGAATTACAAAAACTTTTGGATGTAAACTTTATTTATCCAATATCTGATAGCAAGTGGGTCTCTCCACTAATAGTGGTGCCAAAGAAGAATGGAAGGTGGAAGATATGTGTAGACTACAGAGAACTAAACAAAGCAACCCAAAAATACCACTTTCCCCTTCCTTTCATTGATCAAGTATTAGATACATTAGCAAGAAAGAAATTATTTTCTTTCTTAGATGGCTTTAGTGGATACAATCAAATTCAGATTGCCCCTGAAGACCAAGATAAGACTACTTTTACCTGTCCTTGGGGAACATTTGCTTACAGATTTTTACCCTTTGGTCTATGCAATGCCCTTGCCACATTTCAGAGGGCCATTCTCAACATCTTTTTCGATTTAATAAATGAAGGGCTTGAAGTATATATGGATGATTTCACACCTTATGGAGATGATTTTGAGCCAGCGTTAGAAACATTGGAAAAGGTGCTGCAAAGGTGTATTGACACCAGACTCTGCTTAAGCCATGAGAAGTGTCACATGATGATGACCGAGGGACTCATCTTAGGTCATTATATCTCAGCAGTAGGAATATAGGTAGATCTAGCTAAAATTCAGATAATTTTGATAATACCTACTCCTACCACACAAACAGAGGTATGTAGCTTTCTAGGATTTTCTGGTTATTATAGAAGATTCATAGAGCATTATTCTCAAATAGCTGCACCTCTATACGCACTAACAGGGAATGTTGATTTTATTTGGACAAATAAATGTGACCATGCTTTTGAGGATCTGAAAAAGCTTCTATCAACAACCCCTGTGCTAAGGGGCCCAAATTGGGATTTGCCATTCCAAATTTCATTTGATGCCTCAGACACAGCTGTTGGAGCAGTCCTTGGGCCGGAAGAAGATAAAAAACTATATGCAATTTATTACATTAGCAAGAATCTATCTCCTGCTGAATTAAACTATATTGTGACTGAGAAAGAATTTTTAGCTGTAATACATACTGTAAATAAATTTAGACATTATATAACTGGGTATCCTGTAGTTTTATATACAGATCACTCTGCCATAAAATTTTTAGCAAATAAACCTGTTACAAATGGTAGAGTAACAAGATGGTTGATTCTATTGTAGGAATTTGACATCAAAATAAAGGACCGACCTGGAAAAGAGAATCCTGTAGTTGATTTTCTCTCATGAATGCCAAAACAAACGGATGCAGCAGCAGTCGAAGATCAGTTTCCAAATGAACATTTGTTTGTTGTTTCTTCCAGAACCCCATGGTATGAGGATGTTGCAAATTATTTAGCAGTAGTTAAATTACCTAAGCATCTAACACCCAATGAACGAAAACAGATAGTACATCATAGTACCCGATTCTCTTGCATTGGGGGCTGCCGATTTCATACAAGAGCATATATGCTCATTAGAAGATGCGTCCGAGAAGATGAAATATTTGACATCCTGAAAGCATGCCACGACGGGCCATGTGGCGGACATTTTACAGATCGTAGGAATGGTCACAAGGTTTTACAAATAGGCTATTATTGGCCTACAATTTTTAAAGATGCTAAAAAGTTTGTACAAGCCTGTGATAGTTGCCAAAGGGCGGGACACCCTGGACAGTCCGATGAAATGCCTTTGAATCCACAGTTAGTAATCGAGCCATTTGAGCGCTGGGTGCTCAATTTTGTTTGTCCTATTAACCCACCATCAAATCAGAAAACATACATACTAGTTGCAATAGAGTATGTTACTAAATGGGTTGAAGCAGAGGCACTTCCAAGAGCTACAAAGGACTCTGCAATATAGTTCCTTTTCCAAATATTTGTGCAATATGGCCTCCCAAGGGACATAATTACAGATGCAGGACCACAATTTGTAGGTAATAAAATCGCTACAACATTAAAAAATTACCACATTCAACACAAAATTACAACCCCATACCACCCACAGGTAAATGGCCAAGTAGAGAGCATGAATAAGATGATAGAAGAAATACTTACAAAAACAATTTCATCACACAGGCGTGATTGGGCTTCAAGATTTCCGGAAGCCTTGTGGGCATACTAAACAACATGGAGAAATACCACTGGGTATTCACCATATCAATTAGTATTTGGAAAAGAACCCATCTTTCCAATAGAATTTGAAATTCAAACATTAAGAATAGCCCTGGAGGTGGGTTTGAATTTAAATGAGGCCTAAGTCAGCAGATTACAACAAATCAATGAGTTAGATGAAATTAGTCTCTCTGCCCTCCAGCACACTGCATTAATTCAACAACAGAGAGTAAAATGGCATGATGCCCTCATTAAAAAGAAAATCTTCCACGAAGGAGATTGGGCACTCCTATATGACTCCAGGTTTGAGGATTTCCCCATAAAACTCCAGACACGATGGCTTGGACCTTATGAGATATAGAAAGTGCATTAAAATGGCACCATTACGTTAACTACCATTGATGGATCTAGACATTCTTTCAAAGAAAACAGTCATCAAGTACGACTTTACCACAAACCGCTTAATGGAGAATCCTTTTACTAGCAATTACGAGGAGATTCTACAATGCAGATTCTTACTGAGGAAGATAAATCTTCCTCAACATTCATTCAATGAACAATTACTTTATTTTTGAAATTTGTACATAAGATTTTCTTTTATTTTTTCTTGTATGAACTATTTTTTGTACAGATTTTATTTTTCGTGTTGTTCTTCTTAAGGAACAACTGTTGTTCCTCTTAAGGAAGAGTTGTTGTTCCTCTTAAGGAACAACAACCATTCCTCTTAACAAAGAACAACAATCTTGTGTGCCTTTATTTTTCGTGTTGTTCCTCTTAATGAAAATCTAATGTTCCTCTTAAGGAACAACATTTTTTCCTCTTAAGGAACAACTGTTGTTCCTCTTAAGGAACAGTTGTTGTTCCTCTTAAGGAAGAACAATCGTTCCTCTTAAGGAACAGCACATCTGCGTGTTCATCTTTTTTCTGTTCCTTTTAAAAGGAACAACATTTTCGCTGATTGTTTTTGTTGTTCCTTTGAAAAGGAACAACACTTCCGCTGATTGTTTTTGTTGTTCCTTTTAAAAGGAACATCATTTCCGCCGATTGTTTTTTATGTTAATTTTAAAAGGAACAACATTTCCGCTGATTGTTTTTGATGTTCCTTTTAAAAGGAACAACATTTCTGCCGATTTTCTTTGCTGTTCCCTTTAAAAGGAACAACCCCTTCGCCATTATTTTTCATTTTCTACTGTTCCTTCTAAGGAACAACAGTTTCGATTTTGAGTGTTTTTTTTAAGCTATTCTGCCAAAGGATCAACATTTATTGTTTGTTTTATCTGTTGTTCCACTTAAGAAACAAACGTTGTTCCTATTAAAGGAACAACAGCTTGTGTGTTTTTATCTTTTTGTTGTTCCTCTTAAGGAACAACAACTGTTCTGTCTAAGGAACAACACTTTTTTGAGTGCAATTTTCTTTTTTTTAGAACAACATTTTGAGAATTTTTGTGAATTCTTCATGATCCTTTTAAATAAAATATACAAATTTATGCAAGGACACAAAAATTAGAGGTTACTGGAATCATCATATCAAGGAGAAATTGTTGTGTATTGATAAGGAAAAAAGGAAAGGACACAACTATCTAAATCACTTTGTTGTCTTTATTTTCACTAAAACTAATTTGATTGATTATTTTTATCATGTTGGTTCTTCCCTAATCCTCATAATTCTCTTTGACTTTTATTATTGAATAAGAATAAGGGCATATTTTCCTCTATTGAGATGTTTAGATTTCTTCCACCATCCCTACTCTTAAGGAATGTTGAGCCATCCTTTATACATAAATAGGCAAGTGCTATATAAAAGAAAAAGAAAAGAAAAAATATATCTATATGATTACTAACAATTCTATGATATGTCAGATGGAGGATAGTGGGTCTCACCAAGAGCCAGCCTACCATGATCATAAGGAAGCAGTGAAGTGGCATTCCCATTATGGCCACCACACCAGGGATATGATCCAATGGGAAACTCAGAAAAATAAAAAGTCCTTGGAACAGGAGGTCTCATCACGAGCCGACCTGCCCACCTTTCACTCCTTCCTGGTGAATGGCATTGTGATTCATCTGGTTCCCAAGCCAACACAATGGCCTCCATCATGACATCACAAAGCACTTTCCTAGGCATATATAAAGGATTATGGTTCCAAGGGTGAAAAAGCAACTTTGTCAAGGTTATAGACACCTATGGGCAACAAAGCTCTGCTGATGGTATTGGAGTCATATTTTTCACAAATCAATAGCAATTATAAACCCTTTTCTCATATATTTATCTTAATTTCAAATGAGATTATGCTCCTAAACCCCTTCGTTGAACCTCTTATACATGAAATATTGTTTATAAATCAGTCATAATGGTTTAAGTGGATAATGACCGCATAAGCACTTTTATTTATGTCAATTGTCCTTTTCCCTATGTGCAAATCATTACATAGCATTTCCATATCTATTCACAATTTCATAATATGCCTCGATTTTAGTAATTCGATAATTTTTTTATCATGTTATGAATATGTATGACTGCTGTCCAGTACGCTGCTCCTCCAATTTCTAGTCGAGGGATACCTATCATATTTCAGGGGGGCACAGGTGACTTCCAAATATGTCTGCATACGGGTTAATTCCCTATTTTCATTAGATCTTGAAAATAGCAAGTTTAACGATATTCTCTGATATGCACGAGGTGTTGTTCCATTGCCATTTCTGTGTATTATTGTGAAACATTAACAGAGTGCAGGGCTTAGACAAAATGGGAGGGTGAGCAATACGTAGTGAACCTCAAGTACTAACAGTTTCTGACGCTACACGAGAAATTTTGGAGAGAGCAGGGTGGATTACCTACCTTACACGACTGCAGCAGCCCCATGAAACTGTGGCCATCGAATTTTTGCAGAACTTGCAGGAGGACCATTCCATAATAAGAGGAAGGCAAATAACAGTGACAGATGCAGTAATTGCTGAGGTGTCCGGTCTACCAGCAGTTGGACCCTTATGGACCCATAAAAAATTGAGACTTCAAGAGGCCATGAACATCTTTCGGGACAAAGGAAAAACCCTGACCGTCAAAGGAAAAGGGGTTCTGCCAACAACTCTAGGGGAACCATGGTCAAAACTAGCTAGAGTAGTGCAAAGCTACATTACATGCGACGGAAGAAAGGATGTGGTAAGACCACACCACCTCAAATTGTTAGTAGTACTAAAATAGAAATATGCTGTGAATTTGCCTGCATATTTAAATTTTTTACTGCATGACGCTGCTTTGAGCATAAATAAATCCCATCATACAAGGATGGTAGTAAGCCACCATTATTTAATTCGATTAATAGTTAGTTACAGTCTTGCTCAGCAGCAGAATAGTTGGGAAGAATTGTTATTTGCGATAGACGGGGGAACTGCCTTACCTGCCCCTAAACGAAAAAGAATCACTAGCATAGCAAACAGACCTCTAAAATGCAGACAGTCCTCCAGATTAAGAAGAAGCAGGGGAATGTTGGGAAACCTCCAGAGTAGCAGCAGCCAACCCTTAGAATTACCTAGTTCTAGAGATAAGCAACCCCTGCAACTGGAAGGAGGAGAAAATCAGGAAGAGGAAGAAACTAAACAAACCAGTGAAGAAGAAAGAGAGGAAGCGGAACCTCCTGTAACCTCCAGCACAATTCCACCACAGAGTCCATTGTAGGAGGATGAATTGACCCAAAATTTGGCCACTATATGTGAGTATATGCAACCCCAGAGTCCGCTCAACCTCAATATTGAGGCAGAAAAATCACAGGAACATTCTGTCCACTGCAAGGATACATCCGAGGAAATGCTTGACGAGGAGGAGGTAGAAGCAGAAGCCCCTCAGGAAATAGTAGATCAAACTAGGGTTTCCTCCCCTGAGGAGCCTAGTCAGGATAACGCGAACACTAAAGAAGTGTTCCAAACAGAGAATGTGGAAACAAGCCAGGACAAGGGCACAGTCCCTGAAGAACAAAACCCAGATGAGCAACCAAGTCCAGAAAAGGAAACAATTGTTCCCCCTAAGAAAAAAAATAAGAAGGCAAATGAAATTAAGCCATTGCGGAAGGAACAACAAAATCTGCTAAAATTAGTAAAACAACTCAAATAGAAGATAAGGATTCTGAAAAAGGGGAAAATCTCTAAAAGAACCCTGAAAACAAGAGATGCAACCATCCAAATGGAGCCCCATAATACAAGGGCCATGGAGACTCAAACCAAGCCCATATTCATTCAGGATAGCAAGGAACAACAGGCAGTTGTTACAGGCGCAGTTGCCCAAACCGAAAATGTACAAGTTTGTAATAAAGATGTTCAAACCGAGGCACTGTCCTCTAGCAGTATGGCCAACTAGAAATTTTGCAATAGAGAGACACAGACTGTAGGAACTCGAAATTGTAATAAGAAAACCGAGGTAGATCTTCAACCCAAAAATGTTTTGATAAACAACGACCCTGGTATAGAAAAACTCCGAGAGGATTTGGCACAGGCTCAGCGGGCTAGAGAAAAGCTCGAAGAAGAGACTGTTCCTAGGGAGAAATACCAAGAGTTACAATAGCAATTAAAAGACATCAACACATCAAAGGAAAAAGCCTTCGATAAATGTCGGAAGGCAGAAGAAAAATTTGAAGAGGTAAGGAATAGACTACAAACAGTCAAGAATCAAATGGATACTCTCTATTCTCTATACACGAATGTTCTAGCATGTAGGTCCCCTGCCAAAAATTATGCTTTGTTTTTGTTAGAAAGATATTTGCAGTTAAAAATTAAAGCTTTTAAGGTAGGAAAACCCATAGAATTAAAAATTGTAGATGATTTTATAAACTGCTGCAAACTCTATGGAGTAAAATTTTAGCACCTACTCTGTGAATTTTATTTGCACAATTTTATATTGGCAGAGGAAATGGAGACAAATCCCAGTCCTTTTGTGGGTGATTTCCAATATCAAGCATTCATTTCATTTGCTATTAACCAGTTAAAATGGCTTTAGGCCTATAACACTTTTCAGAGACAAGAAAATGGGTTAGACCTTTTGGTTAGGGGTGAACCGAGACACCCATTAAAATTATGGGCTAGGTAGAAAAGCTTAATGACAAAAGAGCGTGTGATCCAGACATTGGGACCCATCCACAAGGCAATCATCCTGGATGGGGTAGAATATTTTCTGTCCATCAGAGACCGGGTCATATTAGCAACTAAACTCCGATGGAATATTTCCAATCAGAATATTCAAGACAGAGAGCCATTTAATTATAAAAATTTTGAGTTAGCTGCCAACTGTCTGGTTATCTATAGTAACCTCATCTCGAGGGAAGGGCCATATTGGTTAGGTTGTAGATTTCAAAGCCATATTATCTGGTATCCTACAACAGAATATAAGGCCAAATATGAATTACTTGAAGGGCAGACAAGGCATATTTTTGAAGTTTTAGCTACAAATCATGGTTTTAGACCAGTTAATGAAAAACCCTTTCCAGCCTATTCTCTAACTGCTTTACATGTAAACTATGGTTTTCATGAGGACATGAAAAAGGGTAAGTAGAGGGGTGTGTTAAGCATTGGGAAAGGTATGAATTTTCCATGTATTTCTTTATCTTTTTCCTTTAATCATAACTCCTTTATATCCTAGAATGGTAATATATTGAAGAATTATAATAGAATTAAGAAGATTAGTGATTGTTGCAAATTGATTAAAGATTGTCTTTTCTTATATGCAGAAAATAGATGAAGTGGGAAGTCACCATTCGGGAGAAAATGACAAAGCAGAGATAACTGTTGTCCCTTCAACAAAAGACCATATCTGGACAAGAAAGTCGAAATCGGAGTGCACAGTAAAGGAAAAGAAAGGAACAGCGCGACATCAGCGCAAGAAGACATAACGATAACTAAAGATGGAAGATAGAGCGAATCCTTCAGGATCTATCGTTCCTGAAGGATCATTGTTCAAAGCTTATCTGTATTTCTTGTTTCATCTGTTGGCTGTTATAAAAGGACAGTTATTATAGAAATAAAAAAATGTATAATGTATAATGTATGATGTATTATGATTATTCAGACTTCCTGTTGTATTTTCACGATTGATCATCGACTCTCGTTGGTTAAAATAGAGTGTGATTTCTTGTAAACTCTGTTACATATGATTAATATATAATCTGATTGCCGTTCCATTATTTGATAATGGAGTAGTTTGGCGGTGCTTCAATAGCGGCTAAGGGCCCGGCCCTGGTGGATCCACCTGCTATCTGTACCATTACTTTCCAATTCTAGTCGTGTGATGGTTTGCTTTAATTCTTATTTCCTTTAGTCACACTGCTTCACAGTTTCCATGTTTTATAGCTTAATGTTTCAATGTTTTATGAAATCGATTTGTTGCATCAGTTGTGAGTGAATTGTGTTACTATTCCATTCTACATAACAAGATTATTTATTCCTCTGTAATTTGTATTGTTATGCTTCTCAGATATAAAGTTTCTCTTTTCATAATTTTCCGTTCATTTACATTAAATATCTTTGCTGTTCATTTCTGATAACTAGCTTTACCGTTTATTCCTTTCCTGTAAGTATTTGGTTCGCTTTAGAATGTTATTGTAGAGAGCATGTTTATTATATTTCCATTAGCAGCATTATTGATTTAACTCAGTTACCATTTCCAATTAGTTGTTTATTGTGGAGTGTAAGATCATCAACTATAAAGGACATTGGCTGTTACTATCTAAGTTCTCAGATTGAGGATCTTGTTTACGCTTGATTTCATTTACATCAGTTGACAAAGGAAAGATTTATTACTATTGCATCCTTGATTGATGATTTCCGAGTGAGTGATTGGATTTTAGAGCTTTGAGTTTCATGTCATTGCAATTAGATTTCATTTTCAAGCATTTGTTTACTCTTGTATTTCAAACATTGTACTGCAAATTGGAGAGCATTACTCTTAGATTAAATTGTTGCCTCAGACTGAGTAAATCTTGAGATAAAAAGTCGTACCTGGATTGATAATTAATGTAGGATAAACAGGAGTTAAAAAGACACCTTTTATACCTCAACAGGATCCACAACTATTTTCAAAATATATGCACCGCATTTTTTCTTTACCAGCATTGTTATACCCAGATATTTCCGCATTATTGTTCCTCTGGAATCCACATTCTTGTTCAGATCAGTCAGCAATTTTATCTCTTCTAAATGTTGGCATTGTTCTTGTCTTTAGCCCACACCATTATCTATTATGGGACCCAAAATTGTCCTTGGAATATCTGTACTTGTTTAGAGTTGGATCCACACTTTTGTTTTAGTGTTATCCGCATGTCTTCTTCTTTACATAAGTACATAATTACATAGTCAACATGAAGACTGAACTAGTTACATTTTTCAACACTCCCTCTTAACTAGGGAGGTATTCATACAGGTACATGGTCACTTTCAAACTAAAGAATCTCATAAGAAGAATCGGATTGGTAATCACATCTGTATAACATCATATCAACCAGCATTGTCCTAGTGCAAGGCCTTGACTAACAACCCCATCTCTCAATGAGACAATGGGCTACAATGTTGACGAGACACATGACTAATAAACACCATAGTCATTGTCTCTCCAAGGTACATACCCCACCCAAGTGTTCCCAGAGTATGACCTTCTTGGACTATTCTTCTCTTGGGTAGCCAACCCTCAAAGAATATCGGTCCACGAATACTCTTATCTTGAGTGCCCTATCTCATTCTCAAAGTGTATCGAATGCCAAATGATTATCCAATCCTTAATTCTATCTTTCAGGTGAAGACCAGAATGATGTTTCTATCCATTCTATTTGCATGGCCTTCACTAAGACATACAGCTATTAGTCCTGGTCTAGTGCATGACACATGTAATATGGAATCACATATGCCCTCCCTCTCAACCCAGGAAGGACATAATTCAAGTTTCTTCCAAGTAAGAAACTTACCACCAAGCTCCCTCTCAACCAGGGTCCCGCAACAACAATCCAGCTACTCATGAATAATTCCTCCTCTTGATGTCATGGATTTCGATATTGAGGAATATTCAAATTTTGGCTTCATAGGGCACAAATCATCCATCACTTTCATTCACGAGTCATGTCCACTATCAGAAAGTGATTGATTTGTTTATCATCTTGTCCACCATTATTCCATGCTACTTTTCTTCGAATCATCTCCAAGGATCATACATCTTTTCTCATGATTAGCAACTGTGCACAAATTCATCCAGATAAACATATACATTTGAATTTAAAAAAAAAATTACCTTAGTGATGATCTTTAACAATGACATCTTCCTTTAGGCTTCGGCATCCTTTATTAAAATTGACACATCTCTTAATGATATGTTTCGTCAAGGGTATTCTTATTTACCATACTTCTGTCAGAGTGTACATATCCTCCCAGGAGATATCCTAGTCACATCTTCCTGCTTACGGATGATAACTGCCTCTTGACATGGTTGAATTTCGTGATCTCTTCCTTTCTGCACATTCTTCATTCCAAACAACTTCTGATATATAGTTCCCTGTTCATTAACCACCTCATATTATGCGTGAGGATATATTATGTTGATTTCATCTGATAGTGCACCGAGAGATCCTCCTCCATAGATCATACTTCTAAATATAGAAGTCTATTACCTGCAACCATATGAAATGACTTCACATTATCGAGTGTGAGCACATAAATATATACATACCTCATAACTTTTTCCTTGAGTCATCCTATAGCATTTTTTATAGAATTAAGATCTTAATTCCCTTGACTTGCTCCATCAGTATGTCATCACATCCCAAAATTATGTTTCCATGATGACCCTTGATCTTGATGACTACCTTCCATTAGTAATGTTATCAAAGAATTTTTCCCAGAGCTATTTCACCAGAATCTCCTACCATGCTTTGATCAAGATGCTAAACTACTTCCTATTATACAACTAATAGAAATTAGCTAAAGGAGAAGATGACATCAATCATAGTGGAGATACCTCGCTTATTCTTTCTTAGATTTCTTTGCATCGGGTTCTTCCCTTATTTTAGAGACATGGGCTTCATCCCTATTTCTCTTGTCCTTTTCATATTAAGGACAATTTCTATTATAATGCCCAATTTCATCATATCCAAGGCATCATGCTTCATCCATATTTATTCTTTTACTCTGAGGACCAAAACTTACCGAATCTTCCTTTCTTCCTGGACATGGCTGCAAAGGCTTGATTCCCTTGACTTGGTATTATAACAGCTTTGGATTTCAATCTTGTTTCCTCTATTTTACATAGAGACCCTAAATCATGGAATGGTGTGGCTTATTTCTTCTCGTATAATCTTGAAGTGAAGTTTCCCCATTATTCTGGTAAAGCATTCAACACCATTGTAGTAATCTCAGAGTCGAACATTACTTCTCCTAGTTCCTGCTATGGATAAGAGAGATTGCTTCTCCTGTAGTTCTCGTAGAGAATAGCTCCACCAATTTCTCATATATTCCTTTTGATGATTCTAGATTTGATACATCAGAGATGAGAGAGTCTTTTATGGATTCTGTAAGAATCCTTTGGGCTCTTATATATCCCTTCATGTATTTGGCATGAATTCATTGTCCTTGTCTTCCATGTAGGAAATTTTGAAACCCTAACAAGTTTTATGCTTTAATTTCAAAGAAGACATTTTGATAGATTTATATAAAGTCATAGATACTTACTTGAGAGAGTGATTTTTTCCTTCAACAACTTCCTTGATGATGTTTGAGGATGAAGTCAAGAGTTTCTTCTAAGATAGAAATCTTCAATGTAGATGTTCTTGAATCCTTGATGATAAAGGATATATTCAAAAATTGAATTCCTCCTTCTAACAATGTCTTGAATGTGAATATTTGATGGAAAAATATTACTTTCTTGATTGAGTTGATCCTTTAAATGAGATAGGAGATCTTTCTTGAAGTAGCTAGAGAGTCTTCCTTGCAAACTGATTTGAATTTTCAACCCAAAATTTGATCTTCACTTCCTAGAGTGTCTCCTTTGTCAAGAAACCCTTGAGTTTAGCACCTTAGCTCTGATACCATGTTGAGAATTTGGAGGGCTGGTGTTTAATTCAAATTCTCTTCTTGATAATTACTTGTGAGCTTACTTGAATTAATTATGAGTTCTCTTTGTTATCTTATTTAGTCTTTCATCAAGTAAAT
Organism: Pinus albicaulis; assembly: GCA_034641835.2. Lineage (NCBI taxonomy): Eukaryota > Viridiplantae > Streptophyta > Pinopsida > Pinales > Pinaceae > Pinus > Pinus albicaulis. The sequence continues at coordinate 1,646,830,294 of CM076584.1, read as the reverse complement.
TATCAAAATACATAAGACACGAAATTAGGCTCCTAAAGCCAAGGAAAAACCTCTCCCTCTTGGAGAGGAAAACCCACAAAGAATTCTTCTTATAGATCTTCAAATTACAAGTACCATTACCAAGACTTAGACCCTTGACCTAGATATTCTTTCAAGACCTTGTCAACACTTCTTTGTATACTCACAAAGTTGATCCTTCTCCTCTGCACCAACTTGCACTGACCTGCACCATCATTAGAAAACTCAGTCTCTAATTATGTTTCCCTTGACTTAGTATTTGTTTATCACAAAACTTCTCCTTGTTTCAAGTTCACTAGAGATATTTATCTCTCCTTTTATGTGCTGAGGATAGGAAGGTAAATCACATATTTACCTTCCTTCTTTCCTTATATTCATATCATACTTCAGCACTTTAACTTCAGTGTATGTCTTGTCACAGAGAACTATCTGCACTTATTTGATTGCATAGGTTCTTCACACATTCATTCTCTATTATAACAGGGCTACACTTCTAAACACAAAGAATCCACACTTACCTTGTCCTTAACCCGCACTGGATATCACCACTAGGATCCACAACTATTTTCAAAATATATGCACTGTCTTTGTTCTTTACTAGCATTGTTATACCCAAATATTTCCACGTTACTGTTCCTCTGGAATCTTCATACTTGTTCAGATCTATCTTGCACTATTATCTCTTCTAAATGTTAGCACTGTTCTTGTCTCTAGCCCACACCGTTATCCCTTACGGGACCCAAAATTTTCCTCGGAATATTTGTACTTGTTCAGAGCTGAATCCACACTTTTTTTTTCAGTATTATCCGCATATTTGTTCCCTTCTAATATCCGCACTGGTTCAAAGTGATCCGCATTTTTTTGTCACTCAAATGGCTGCAAAACAGAGGTATATATATATGACACATTTCCAGCCTCTAAGCCGACCATACAATCAACTATTGAGCCGACTTCCTTACATATTTTTAGGCCAACTTGAGTGAGTTTATTCTAGTGTTGATGAGGGCTTTCTTCACTGTATGTAGAGCTTGTCTTTCATCGTTGTTTACCATTCTTCCACAAGGTCTTGGAGCATTTAATTCTAGACTAGATCCTTCATGAATGTGACACTTAATCCTATTTATACCTAGAAGACAAAAAACTAATAGACATCAAGAAGAAGTCTGTCTATATAATAAATCTTGCTCATGAAACCCATGAAGCAAGTACAACAAAACACATTTTATTATTTTTTTCTTCTTCTTTCCATAAGTACATAATTACATAGTCAAAATGAAGACCGACATAGTTACACTTTACAACACATTTTCTATCATTGGCATGGGTTTTTCTTGGACTGACAGTGGTTTCAGCCTTGCCTTGCCATCTCCTGGATAGTCACGGTGTGATGGTGTTCATTCTTGGTTCAACTTTGGATTTCCAGAATGTTTTGGAACTGGGTGAGCTGGTCTCAGGAAAATCCCAATGTTTGTGGGTGGAGATGGTTTTCTTCAGGAAACCATCAATAGGTAAGTGGAGACATGAAAATTCCTCAATTTATGGTGAATAACTTTTGAGGCATCCAAGCTTGGTATGTTTTTGTTATATTGGGACTGGTTTAAGTAAGATCACGATAGCTTGAGGGTGGAGGTGGCTTAACCTCTATATTCCCTATTTTATTTTGTCTTGGTTTATCACATGAGATTCCACATTGATGCTTGGAATATGGCATGGGGGTGATTGCATGAAACAAATATTTGGTTCAACCCAATCTATGATTAGGTGGTACGAGGAAGTCCTTGACATAGTTGGATTTTGCATAATTAAATAAGAGCTATTTTCCTATTGTGATCTTTGAGAACATGTACCTATTATTATGTGGATGTTATGATTGATTTTTCATAGTTTCAATTCCGATTATATGATGGCTATAAGCGTGGTTTTATTATGTGCTCTAAATATGGATGTTGTTCGTGATTTGATAGTTTATTGAATGGTTGATGAATGCATGGGATAACAAGTTTTGTTGTGGCTAGATTGAGAGGGAATTGAGCCTTATTGGTGATTCTCAGGAGAAGTTGAGAAGTTTATGATCAGATATGCATTCATGACCTGTAACTTATATGTTTATGATATGTTTGACGAAATGGAAATCATGGATTAGGCATGGATAGGTTAGGTTATTGTTCAAGTTATGAAAGGTTAGAATTGTTAGCATATTGTTTATTCTTCTGGAAATTTACAGGAATTTCTTGGTAGTGGTATGGAGACTAGCCTGTAAAAGTGGCTCTGATCTAGACACTGGCAAAAAACAGGTTTGGTCATATTACATGGAAGCATGCTTATGGGTGTGGTTGGAGCATCATAAATGCATGCATGCTATGTTGTGGATGCAGTTGGGGTATTAGGATTGTGGAAAAGCAGTTCCAGCTCAAGATCTTATCATCAGAGGTTGTTGCCTGACTTCTAGGTTATTTAGTGTTCCTGAGAGGTATCAATAAGTTTTCAGATTATAGGCCCCACTTCCATAATTGGAACTTGGAGTTCGGGTCATGATATAGTAGCACTCAACTCATGTTTACCATGGCAAGCTTGTAAAGTCAGGTAAATGTGGGGTGGGGTGTTTACATTGAGAAGAGTGTATAATACAAAAAGAGGACAACAAAATGTCACTTCAAGTCAAGCTCTAATATGAATTGGCTATGGCTATGGTAGTGTTTGACATTATGAACTAGACATATTGGCGACCATTGGATGTGGAATATAAAGGACTATTTACTTTCCAAACGAAGTAAAGCTCAAAGGCCATACGAAGGATGAAACTCAATATCAATGCTCTAATATCGCTCCACACGTGAGTCCAATTAGCATGGAACATAGAAGGAAGAAAATAAGCAATGAATACACACATCATATGTATTTTTAAATCAAATAACAACTGATCTTTTGTTACCAAAATGACCACTTATTGATATCTTTCGTGCTTGCTGCTGATATAGCTGATATAGAAAAATCTATCAAAGTGAGCATTTGGATAGTGAGAATATTAAGAATGAGAGCTCGTTTGGGAACCCAATGAGCCCTCCTCTTCCATGCCCTCCACACATCCCATAAAAGCAATACCAAAAATACAGTTGCGCAAGTGCACATTGACCACACTTCTTGAAGGTGCACAACGTTTTCCATTTTGTAACACCTACAGCCAAGCACTCTCAGATGAAATAAAACAGATCGAGTTGTGGAAATATTATATAGAGATGAAAGGTATCAAAATTTGAAATCCATTTTTCAGATTTATCACATTGAAATTATTTTTGCAAAAGTAATCTCAATGTGAACTGTGTTGGAATAAACTTGAAGAATTGAAATTATTTTTACGAAAATAATCTCAATGTGAATTGTGTGGGAATAAACTCGAAGAGTTTTGTGAGTTAACGGGTGGATAGGGGAATATCTATGTGATTTAAAGGTGGATAGGTGGCAGATAGGTGTTGAGTTAAGTGGTGGATAAGAGGTTTAAAATTTATCATGTTGAAATTATTTTTGCAAAAATAATCTCAATGTGAATTGTGTCGGAATAAAATTGAAGAGTTTTGTGAGTTAAGGGGTGGATAATGGAAGAGTTGTGTGAGTTAAGGGGTGGATAATGGAAGAGTTTTGTGAGTTAAGGGGGTGGATAATGGAAGAGTTGTGTGAGTTAAGGGTGGATAATGGAAGAATTGTGTGAGTTAAGGGGGTGGATAATGGAAGAGTTGTGTGAGTTAAGCGTAATGGTGATCAATCACTGAGTAGGAATAAAATTGAAGGAAAAGAGTTATGATGAGTAGAGATAAAATTGAAGGGAGAATTTAAAGGGTTGACAAGTGTTGTTATTCCTATTAAATTAGCAAATATCTCTTGTATTGCAAGACTCTCCATACTTTCATACACTCAACTCACTCTCACCAAAATTATATACACATACATACATATATATTGAATTTTATAGCAAAAAAGTAATTATATATATGTGTAAGAGAGAATACCAATTAACAATTAATAATCACTCTCACTCAAAATCCAATCTTTCAATTCATTTAGACCAATAAAAAAATCATTATTTAATTTCATTAATTATATATATATATATATATATATATATATATATATATATATATATATATATATATATATATATATATATATATATATATATATATATATATATATATATATATACTTCCATTTTCTTATTCTAATTTAAAAACAAATCTAAATTGTACTTTAAAGTTAATATTTTTATATTTATTATAAAAATTTTATATTACTATTTTTGAATATAATATTATTAAACAACGTTATCTTTATATTAAATTATAAAAACAAATTTTTTAGAAAAAACACATTAATTTATATTATATACTAGTACATCTTCAAAAACATTCAAAATAGACTAGGAACAATAAGAAAGTGTGTTCCTCCCTATTCAAAATAAAACATTGTGGAATATTTATTGTTCTCAAATAAGCTGCCCATATACTATTAATACAAATCAACATGGATAATTGATCTTAACTAGCATATTTATAATTAAAAAATGAAATTACTTTTAATATATAATGATACATCATATTTAAATAATAAAAGAATAAATATAAAACATTTTTTTAAAAATAATTTAGAAAAATAATTATATATAAATTGTAATTTTTGAATAAAAATATGTTAAATTTATAATATATTGTTTGAGTGGGCATAATAGTTAAGAGCATGTGTTTCATTTTAAGAGATCATAGATTCAAAACGAGAGGGGTAAGATATGTATACCTTCGTAGACTTAGAAGTCAAATCACTGTATAGAAGTGGATCCCTTGTCCCACAAACAAGAAGTTCTTTTACACCAATTTAATGTCTGGCTTGACCATAACCTTAAAATTAAATAGTAACAATAATAAATGAAATAATTTTTTTAAGATAATTTTGTACCTAATTTAATTTATAAAATTTAAATGCTTTAAAAAATTTCATGACATTAAATCCAATCATACATCTAAAAATAATAAAAAATAGCAATCTCACTTAAAATTACATATCAACTTTTTATAAAAAGGTCATTTTAACTCAACTACGCCCCCTTACATAAACCCAAAAAAATACCAACTACGCCATTTAAATAGACCCACATCCGCGTGAAAAGAACCCTACGAGGAAGGACTACCACATAAAAACGACATTATGACCTCATCCGAGTGACGTCATTGTGATGATTATATGGGCAATAAAGAAGAATGACGCTTTGAGGCTTTGAGGCTTTGAGGTTTGAACGGGGAAACACGATGATTACATAAACCAAACCATATTTTCATTTAAGCCCGAAGTCATGGATTGTCCCATCTTTCATTTTCCCTCGACTTCAAACATGTCCTTGGAAATTCAATAAGAACACGTCTCCCTTGCCATCTTTAGGTTATCTATTACTTCCTCGCTTCACTTTATTTTATTTTTAGTTTCGCTGAACTCTCTATTACTTCCTCCATTTTATTTTTAGTTAAGTCAAACCAGTGAAGCGGTTATGGAAAGTTTTAGGAATAATGGATGTGGAATAAGACATATCTGAAGTTGATGAAGGTAGTTCTCTAGCCTGCTGTCCTCTTGTAGGGCGTTCCAATGGTCCCTTCACCGCCTAGGGTTTCGTCATATGTCAAATTCCTTCGCTGTGAGGAGCTACCTTCACTGGGTGTGGGTTAGGCTCATCGTATTCTTGGGTCTGTCAGTTTTGTTGGTGATCAATCACTCTCCATGAAATGCAAATCGACGAAGTTCGACATTTGTCACGATCCTTTATGACACAATATGAGAGTACAAGTGGTGTGGTGTCAGAGCTCTAGGGAAGTGAAAATAAATGGAATTGGGTTTTAGTTGAAAAATATTAAGCATGTGGAGTAAGTCAATGATTGATTCACATCTTGTACATTGGAAATGCAATGGGGTTTCAGTTGACAAATATTAAGCACATGTAGTAATCTAATGATTGGTTGATACTTGTATATTGGATGAGAATAAAGTGGTATCCAATAGAACAAGATGTAAGGGAAGTGAGCTAATCATTGGTTCACTGTGTGTTGTTTAATACTTCTTGTTTTAGTTGGAATTTAGTCCCCCCAAGGGGCATCTCCCCAAAGCTCTCACATGATGTTGATTGTTGAAAACTATATATCAAAAACTTCTCGAACAAAGCACTCCCTATAGGTGACAGTAGTCCACATCTTGCTTCCAACATTGTGGCTCTGTCAAATTTAAAACCAAGAGATAGTTTATCCTTGACTCTAGTAGAGCCTTTGGTTGGTACTTGTCCTCAATGTGATTTATATAAGATAAAGAAGTGCATATAATTGAATTCCAATAAGGTGGCTATGGTGGTGGGAGAGGATATTGATTTTGGGGATATTCCAAATATGGTAGAGATAGCATTGGTTGGTCGATGTAGAAAGAATGTGAGGGAAGGCTCCTTAAAATTCTAGATATCTACTCATTGGGTATTGTGTTTGGTATATTCTCGGGTTCTCACATGCTCATGAAGAGATGGCAATGTTGAATTTTGTGGCTATGGTTGGTCTTCATAATTAAATGTTTTAGCCCTTCAAATATATGTAAGATATTTTCTTCATGTCAACTTTAGAAGAGAGGGAATTTTGAATTTCTAATATCAAATTTTTGGTTCGATGACATATAGTCGATCGTCAAGAAGTCAGGTTGGCCTATGCTTATAGTCAAACCAATTTGGTTCATTAGATTTCTATATAAAGGTAATTTCATCCTCCTTTTAAGAAACCAGAACAATTGGGATCTTCTATTTATGTACACAAAGAAGAAAAGGAAGACTCAGTTCATTTGAAGAAGAAGTAATCTCTAAAGCATACCAAAATTCTAAGGCTCTGAGACAAACTCAATCACTGTAGAAGGCCAAATTTCTAAGATGGGTAAAAGGTTGAATCTCCATGACAATCTGACTTCCATTTTTTGAGGCTAGTTATGGGAAGTTTGACGAGGTGTGCCCTAGACTTTGTATATGATTAGGTTGACCTTGTTTTGACTGTAAATATTAGATGTATCTCTTGTTGAACTGAATAATTTGTCTAAGGAAAAGGTTGTTGGGTTTCCCTCCCATTTGGTTTTTCCCAGTGTAAAATATTTGTGTCTCTTGTTTGGACGTCTCTTTATAAATGTTTCTACCATTGATGTCTTTTGTGTAATTTTTTAATGACGAATGAAAATATGAAACAAGATTAAATAATTCAAATTAATTATCAATTAAATAGAAGACCTATGAAAAAGCAACATGGTATCAGAGCAAGGGTAAAAGAGCAACCTTGAAGAAGTTAATTTGTTCCAAGTTATCCTATAGGGTTTATTCTAGCCCTAGAAATCCTAATCTATTTCTGAGAAGGAAGAAGTATATCCCAAAAGAGGACAAGATCTGTCTCTTCTTTTATGCCCTAGAAGAAGGCCGGAAAAACCTCACTCTATGAACAAATTTGAGATCGCAAGTCAATTTTTTTTTGAAAGGCCAAAGTTTATGACAAAGGACTGAATGAACTCATTCCATATTTAACAAGGCTGAAATTCTCAAAAGGCTAAAAGGCCTCAATCCGAATCTCAGGTAGGTTGAAAAGGCCTTATGAATGACCTCAAGCTATGAAATATCAGAATAATTTTAAAGTTTCTCAGATAATAGAAAGGCTTTGATGGACTAATTAGGGATTGTTTTGAGATTTCATGATCACAATGATCCTTTTTCCTAAATCAAGTTATTTCAGTTATTTAAAGGGTTATACATTTATCATGCCATAGATATGCTTATGACATGTCTGAAAGCTCAAAATCTATCACGATGAAGATTAATTTAGAATATCCTTCTTTCCTATGGTCTATAGATATTATATTTTTTTAATGCTTTGTGGAAACCTTGAAAAATGATTCGACAAGGAACCAAAAAGTATCAACAAGAGTATAACTTCGGGAGGACCCAAAGAGGCTTTAGTATGACATCAAAGAGGTTGATTTTATTGCTAATTCTTATGACCAAATTTATTTAGGGGCTTGGGGATATGGTGGATCAATTTTATGCTCAAATTTCAAAGTTCTCAGAATGGTTCGAAACCAACGCCATTGTGTAGATCTCGTCGTTCTGAATCCAGAATAACTCATTTCTCTCAAATCCAAAATTAGATGCTCCCGGTATTTCATTTTGTTCATTTTGGGAAACAACAAATTTTTTTGGGTTTTGGTTATACAGGAGTGCACAATCAACAATATGTACTGCTGACTGGACCATGACTGGGCAAGTGACTTGTTTTCTTCGGAAAATTACAACTTGATACTTGGCAACATTTTAATGGGTCAAAATTGGTGGTTTTTCATTGGTTTCTTGGTGGACCAACTAGAAAGGGTCACAGGGGCCAACTAGAGGCTACCACGTGGTCTCCTAGTGGCCATGCAATATTATGTTTTAGGCTAGAGCGAGTCTCTGGGGTTCGAGTGCATGACCTCTGAACAAATAACCATACCTCCTACTGCCTCGCCTACGTTGTTTCTTAACCCTTATGGTTATCAAGCCATATTTAAACTTTAATTTATTTGTCATCGAGGGTGGGGACCAGGGTTAACCCCCGAACCCGGTATATGGACCAGGGTTAAGGGCTAATCCCAACCCCAAATCTGATATTTTATGCGCATATCCAAAGTTTTGTGTCAACCATATATATCGACGGATATTACAACCAACAAACATTGTATTAAACATTAACCTAAAGTCCATGCCTTGTATGTATTTTGACGGAATATATGATATATAATACAACCACAAACCTTGTAATATAAACTCATATCTAAAGTCTTCACAAAATGTTACGATAACTGGTTCAGAGTAGTAAGATTAACGTGTCAGATTGTTCACATGCGGGTTTCCAAGCCTTTAGTGCTATGATTAAAGTCTGGAGCGAGGCGAGCTAACCACCAGGTCACCAGAAGTTATGGAATCAGTTCACATGTTTCGAGGTCTCCAAATGTTTATTGTTGTAGTTAGGTTGATCTCTAACCATAACTCAAACCGTCCATGAAACCATGGTTAGAGGTGAGTCAAACTCCATTGGAAAATTCATTCCAACCATGAAATTGACGGTGGAGGATGCGCCACTTGGCGCCAGATTAGTCGGGTAAAGGCTGACATAGGCCATTTAACCAAGCAACAATTTTCACCCGGCATGATGGGAATCTCACTGGCGCAGTGAAAAATTGTTGCCCCACGTGGCTGAAAAAGTCCAAAATTGTAGGAAATTTTGCAGAAAGGTGTGAATTGTAGGATAAATAGTGGGGAATTTTCATTGGAGCATAACTCATTCAATTTTTAGCCTTTTTTGGAGCAGAAAGAGCCCAGCTGGGGGTTTTTTATTATTTTGAAGCCATTGTAGACATTGTTTAAGCCATTTTAGCATTGCAACTTGATGTAATCACATTTTTTTTGAACATAATGAAGGAGGACCAACCATTGGAAGCTGGAATGATCTGAATGGAATGTATTAGGTTTTTTGTGCTAAGTATCTAAATAGTAATTAAAATGTGTGCATAAGGTTCTCTGAAGTTTGCAGGTGAAACAAATGGTTTTAACTTAGTTAAAAAAATTTTTGTGTGAGGTTAAAGCATGTAAATTTCTTATAACTACCTGCTTTATTCCACCTTCGAAGTTGGATGAATACAGAGGCTACATGAAGAATCATGCTTTGATCTGTAATTTTATAGGTATTTGGCCTTCAGAAAAGGATTTGTTAAAATGGATTCAAATAAAATGGCAACCCAAGGGTCACATTGATCTGAAATTTGGGGCCAAAGGATTTTTTACAGTAATCTTTTCTAATTTAAAAGATAAAGAACGGATTTTTTAGGGAGGTCCCTATTTTCATAGCAATGCTGGGCTCTTTCTCAGACAATGGGAGGAATGTTATAACCCTGAACAAGAGCAATTTCTAGCAGCTCCAGTTTGGGTACGGCTATTTGGGCTTCCCATAGATTTTTGGGATCCTAAAATTTTGGAAGGTATAGGAAATTCATTAGGAATTTTTGTCAAAATAGCAAACTCCACAGCTCGTGGACGCTACACATCCTTTGCTAGAATCTGCATTTACATGAATATCTCTGAACCCTTGCCAAAGATGATAGAACCGGAATATGAAGGTAGATTTTGGCTCCAGCTTCTAGATTACGAGCACATTCCTTTCCGCTGTCGCCGATGCCATGAATATGGGCATCTGTATAAATCTTGCCCTTTAAACGGAGCCGAGAAGCAACCTCCCCGCGCGAATGGACCAGAGGAGCAACCCCAGCAAACAGAGGACGGCTTTATGCCAGTCACTTCGCGGAAAAGAACCCCCCGTTCAGGGAATAACGGCCCAGGTTCAACAACAAAGCAAAACATGCTCGGCTCCATAATAACTGAAAATAGGTACGAGGTTTTACAGGAGGAAGGAGAACCAACAGCTCTAGAAATTGTAGAAGAAGGCAAAGCAGAAGGTTCTGCAGTGTTGATCCAGAAACCCCAATCGTCAAAGCGGAAAGTAGGGCAGGAAATGGAAACACCAGAAGAAAGTGAAGTACCAGAACTCACCCCAATGGAGGTAGAGCAATCAAAAGAAGAGTTGAGTGCCAAGGAGAAACTATTAAAACATCTTTTGTTTGAATGGAGAAACCTTGACGATCGTTTCATCCCAGCGGAGAAAAAGAAATTATACAAAGAGACATTTGAAAATTATCTCACAGCACAAGCTAAGAAATAAAGCCAAGAAAGAGAACAAGATGCCAGCAAGAAGATCGCTCCCCCATCAAAACCAGCTAAAAAGCGAGGAAGAAGAACTCTACAGGAATCAATACGATTAGTAGGGGAAATGCTGATAAATACTGGAAATATAATACCGTTAACAACGGTATTTCAGCAAATACCTAAAAATGCATAATGAAAGTGCTCTCCTGGAATATTCGAGGTCTCAATAGTAAGGGAAAATAGAGAAATATAAAGGACAGACTGAAGGTGGAAAAACCACAGGTCATGCTTGTACAAGAAACAAAAGTTTCTGGGCAGAAACTTCAAGCAATAATACAATCTTTCAAAATGCAATACGAAGTTATGGCCATAGACTCAGTGGGAACCTCAGGGGGAATAGCGATACTCTGGAATGTAGCTGAAATCATTGCTGAGGAATGGATTGGCCTACCTAGAATCTTAACAGCTACCTTCAGACAAATAGGATCAGAGGAAAGGATCCTCATCTCGACAGTTTATGGACCTCCAATTCCAGAAGAGCGAGCAGATTTTCTTCAAAGTATATGAAGATTAAGTACACTGCATCAGGAAAAGTATTGGTTTTTAGGCAGAGATTTCAATATGATTTTGAACCTATCTGAAAAGAAAGGAGGACTATGAAGGGAAGACCTGGATATGGCTATGTTTAGAGATTTGATAACAGATCTGAGGCTAGTAGATATCCCCACGGTCAATGGCAATTTCACTTAGAACAACAGAAGAGGGCAACGATTTAAGGTTGCCTCTCGGCTGGACCGCTTCCTGGCTTCTGAGGCTTTTGTGAGTCAGGATACCTAGTATGAAGCTACAATTCTTCCAACCATGGGATCAAATCACTGGCCAATCCGATTGGAAGTTGATGTCAAGGCTAGCCCTCATAACCGCCCTTTCAGGTTTGAACTCTTTTGGTTAAGAGATCCTGGGTTCATGGATAAAGTTAAAAGTTGGTGGAACGCAATCCAAATTAGGGGACGCAACAAAATGCATTCATTCCAACTTGGGTTAAAGCAATTGAAAGAGGAAATTAAGAGATGGAACCGCCTTGAATTTGGAAATATACATCAGGAGCAAATTCAACTGAATGCAAAAATGAAGGAAATACAGCAACAAATAATCCACCAAGGGAGGACACCTGAACTAGCTCTGGAGGAAGGCCACACTCTAAGTCAACAAGAAGAGAGACGCAAGCAAGAGGAGATTCTGTGGAAACAAAAGTCTCGGATTAATTGGCTCAAAGAAGGAGATTGCAACACCAAGTTTTTTCACAAAGCCATGTTACAGAGACGCCAACATAACCGAATTTTTTCTTTAAAAACATCAAATGGGGAGTGGAAAATTGAACATGCAGATATAGAGGGGGAGCTGTTCAATCATTTCAGAGACATGCTTACGGAACCTCTTCCAAATCGCCAGGCTGCAATTGAAAAGATCACTACACATATCCCCAAAGTGATCACCTGAGATCAGAACCTTGCTTTACTTTGGGAAATCACGCTACAGGAGGTAGAAGTGGTTGTCCTGAATTTACCCAGGAACAAAGCCCCGGAGCCAGACGGATTCACAAGTGAATTCTTTAAGGTGGCATGGCCCTTCATGGGCTCGGACATTTTAGAGGTGGTGGAAGAATCCAGAAGGATGAAGATGGTATACCCAGCGCTGAATGCCACCTTCCTAACTCTAATTCCCAAGCAACAAAATGCAGATACTCCATAAGGCTTCAGACCGATTGCTTTTTGTAATGTTATATACAAAATTCTTTCCAAAATTATGTTAAATCGTCTCAAACCTTTGTTACCTACTCTAATCTCCCCAGAACAGATAGGTTTTGTCAAAGGTAGACAAATCCTGGATGGAATAGTAGTCACCCAGGAAGCAATCCACTCATTAAAAAAGGACAAAAGAAAAGGCTTGCTAATTAAGCTAGACCTATCCAAAGCGTATGATTGAATAAACTGGCAGTATCTGATCGAAGTGATGCACGCCTTTGGTTTTGATGATCATTGGCTTCAATGGTTATGCTCATTCATCTCATCCTCACACTTCTCCATCCTACTGAATGGTAGTCCATCAGCTCCGTTCACCAGTTCTCGCAGACTCCGGCAAGGGGATCCTTTATCCCCATTTCTATTCATTATAGCTGCAGAAGGACTTGGAAGACTCATTAAAGCGCATCTAGCTGAAGGTAAATTGCAAGGATTAAAACTATGGGGGCCTGACCTTCCATTGACCCACCAGCAATTTGTAGATGATATTCTATTGTTCTGCATGGTGACGCCGAAGGAATGTAAAGTTATCCTGAAAATTTTAGATTCCTTTATGGCAGCTTCAGGGACTCAAATCAATAATGGAAATTCTAATGTTTATTTTTTTAATTGTCCTCTTGCGACGCAGAACTTCCTGGCGAGGACTTTGGGGTTCCAGCAAGGATCCTTCCCCATGAAATACCTTGACATGAATTTAAATCTCAGCCCAGCTCGGATAGCTGACTGGCAAGACACCCTCAGTAGAGTGACAAAAAGGTTCCAGAATTGGGCGTTTAGAGTTCTGAACGCGCCAAGATGCCTCATCTTGGTAAAATCGGTGATGCAAGCTTTACCAATATATCAGTTGTCTGCAAGAGCATGCCCGAAAGGGATTTGTTCTCAACTAGTAAGTCAATTCAAAAAAATTTCATGGCAGGGCGCCCAAGAAAACAGGAAATGGGCTCTTCTCTCATGGGACAAGCTCCTTAAACCAAAGGCGATAGGTGGACTAGGTCTGCGGGATCCATCAATCTTGAACAATGTAATGGGAGCAAAACTCTGGTGGCGCTGGACTCAGGGAGGCCCAGACCTCTAGAAGAATATATGGATAACTAAGTATGACATGCCACGAAAAATCTCAGGCCGTTTACAGACCGATATGATTCCACGAGGCTCCTCAATCTGGAACTTGGCAGCAACGAATCGCTATTTAATCCGGTCACACAATTTTGGGGAGGTAAAGGCAGGAGAAACAACGCTTTTTTGGGAAGACTCTTGGCAACAGTGGGAGAAATTATTTAGTCGACTTGATTTGGGTGAAATCCTTTTACATACAAACACTCCCAATAATAGACTTCTACAACACTATTGGTGTCAAAATAATAATGACCAGTGGCGGAAATGGAAAGGCAAAACATATTGGTCGGCAACTCCTGATACGTTACAATGGGACAACCTAGACAAAGAACTTAAAACCATAAAAATTAGACAAGCTTCAGGACCAGACATACTTAGATGGGGATATTTGACAAAAGGGTAATTTACAATCAAAGAAGGTTACTATATCCAATCCCAACAAGCACATTATGTCATACAACCTCCATGGAGGAAAATTTGGGCATTGAAGCACTGGCCGAAGGTAGAATATTTTTTATGGTTGGTCAGTCATAATAGGATTTTGACCTGGGAAAATCTTCAGAAACGGGGTATGTCAGGACCCTCTCGGTGCTCCTTCTATCAAGCAAAGAGAGAAACAATAGAACATCTTCTCAACTCTTGTACAAAGGTGCAACAGCTGTGGAGGAATTTGGAACATCTGTTTAGGCAAACAGACAAAGACAACGAAAGCATCAAGGAAACAATCTATCAGTGGAGAAAAGGAAGGTTTCACTGTCAAGTGATTAACAGAGCTTGGACCCTCTCGTTCGGATTCCTCCTTTGGAACATATGGAAAGAAAGGAACTGCAGGGTTTGCCAAGACACAAAACAACCATTGCATCACATTTGGCAGCAATCTATTGATAATATTCGTGAAACTATTCTTAGTGAAAGATGGGCAGATGAGGATTGGAAAATAGTGGGTTTTGAATCCCAAATTTTAGAATATCTCAATCTCAAACCACAGATGTTGTATAAAAGTTTGTTGAAGTACAGACCGCCGAATGAGACTATTGAGGACAACTGGACACCCCCTTAGTCTGGATTTATCAAAATGAATTATGACGGGGCCTCCAAAGGGAATCCAGGACAAGCAAGGGTAGCAGGGATCTTTCGAAACTCTCACGAATCAGTTTGAAGATTTTATGCCTTAGACCTGGGCTACGCCACCAACAATGAAGCAGAGCTGACAGTAGTCAAACAAGGTATTTTTATTGCAATCAGAGAAAATTATCAGCGAATCATAGTTGAAGGAGACTCAGCAATGGTCACAGGAGTCCTTCGGAAGCTGCAGCAAGGAACACCCTGGGAGAAAATATCGCACAGTTGGAGAACAGCTGCCCTCATCCAAGAAGTAAGCCAGCTGATGAAACGAATTCAATACCTAATCCCTACCCATGTCCGGTGAAAGGGAAATGCAACTACAGACCATTTAGCAAATTAGGGAAGTAAGCAGCTTGACCGTTCAATAGATGGACGCCCCACAGATGCAATTTGGGAAGTGGAGCTCCACCCCCTCCAACTGATTGTAAGCAAAGACCTTCAACCCCCCGATCGGGGTGTACACCTGTCTGCTCACAACCCATAAACGTGAAT
Source organism: Pinus albicaulis (assembly GCA_034641835.2). Classification (NCBI taxonomy): domain Eukaryota; kingdom Viridiplantae; phylum Streptophyta; class Pinopsida; order Pinales; family Pinaceae; genus Pinus; species Pinus albicaulis. Next base: position 1,646,814,970 of record CM076584.1, on the reverse strand, counting down.
AGACAGCGGCGGAAAGGTCCTCAAAGCAACGAAGTTTCATAATGATGCATTGGGATCATAGCTCACAGCACGATGCGAACGAGCGAACTTTAATGATTCTGCATGTTGGACAGCTTGTGCTGTCAGGGAGCGGACGAAAAGATTTTCATAAGGTAATTCCACTTCCTCCCTCCCTTCACGTGGTATTTCATTACTGTCTGCATGCAAGTGTTTGGAGGAAACAAAGGAGGAAGCTGGGAAACGCTTGCTCTTTCAGCTACTCGACCAAGTCATGGTATGTATATAGCCTTCTCTTCTCGCTTATGGTTGCTCTGGTTATGAGCTGTAAGATGTATACTACAGGTGATTTTCTTGTTTTAAATGCCTTTGTTTTTTACACTCCCATCTCAAAGCGGATAAGACCTTGCTTCCGCGACCCTTGCAACCTGCTTGCAACCCTGAATTTTTGTGGAGTTATTCTAGCTAACTCAGAGAACTGTGTCAATTATATCCTGTTTCGCACCTTCCAAATGGTGGGGGGGAACCTTTAGAGGAACGTCTAGAGCTTGCGGTTAAGAGCGGGAGGCATAGCCACCCTCAGTTGGATTCAGAGTAAAGGTTGGGTAGGTCAGAGTATAGGGTGGAACTATCACTCCTATCGGTTCACGCACAGTCAATTATGTTTGCATTCTCATTCGCGTAGTTTGGGAGGGAGTTTAACCATCACCCTTGTTACTGTTAACTCTGCAAGCTTTACCACCTTCCCCTTCGACCCGTCAACTATGTATCAGTCCTTTCAGGCCAATTATAGGGTCGTCGGCCTCCATAGGTTCTGTGTTTTGAATAGGTTCTATGTTTTGAACAAGACAACGGGACCCTCGCCTTCTGTTGTTTTGAATAGGGTAACTGGGTCCGTGTCTTCGGATAGCCAGACTGGTCCCAAGCTCAGCTTACTGATAGGTGTCTTGAGGTTAATTACTATTTGCTGGAAGCGTAGAAACACCCCTATTGCTAATGGTGTAAAAGCAAAGTGGTCTTATGAATTGATTAACGGCCTCACTGCATCTCGGTTCCTGTGTCTGTTATTGTTTAGGCTTCTGCTCGTAATGGGGAAGCGTCGCTCCAACTCCCAGTCCAAAAAAGGGAAATAGCCGGTCTAGGTGGAGTCAATGCCAAAGAAACGAGGCAGAAAATCCAATCAAGAACATCTAGAAAATTTAGCTGCTAAATATGTTATGGGAAACTCTTCCATGGTTCGTCAGGAAATTCGGGGATGGGAAAGAGACATTCAGACTGACCTTGAAGACAACGAAACAGAAGCAGAAATTTTGGATTTTATAACGGATCCTGGAAATACCCGAGGCTGTCTCATGTTATTCCATCAGAATATCCACACCTACTGGAAAGTTAAATGCCTTCTTGCAAAGGCTATGCAGATTTTTCCCCCAGGACACGCTCACACTGACTTAACAAAGATAGAGCCCCGCATTATGGAAATGCTGCAGGATATGCAAAACCAGCTTTATCATATCAAGATAACCCAATACCAGGCAACTGACCGTATGGCCAGACTGGATGACAGGGTGGGCCGTATGGAAAAGTAGCTACAACAGCTCCAACAAGTGGACATGCCAGGGTCTAATGTCAACGACCCTGCCCCTATTTCTTCTTTAGATGGCTAGTAGTTTCTTTAATAGTGTTGTTTTATGAATTTAGAAATTTTGTATGAACTTATCTTTTATTACCAGAATGTAGATAGATATGCTCTAGAAAAGACAGCTCATGTGGAGTATAGAAGAATGAAACTCTTTCAATTTTGGTATGCTTTAGATGCACTAAGATGGCCAACAGACCTGGTTTCCTTTGGGCAGGTTGAGGCCACAGTTTGAATTTATATTTTTGTAACCTGCTTTGCAAATATAAATAGAAAATAGTGAGGCCCTACTATATTTACAAAAAAAAATAAAATAAAATAAATTAATTAATTAATTAGATTTTTTTTTGGGATTTAAGTAAGTCATTCATATGACCATTTCCATGAAAGGTAGTAGTAATCACTCAATTTTTCGCTTAATTTTTGAATAGTTCACTTAGCACCTTATCGTGACAGCGAAGAAATAGGATTAAACTACCTCAAACATAATCACATAAGATCAATCATTACTTTACAAGAGCACCAGTTAAGTAATGTGAAACAAAAAGCACCTAATTTTCCACATAATCATCTATTTATTTATAAAGTGATTAATTGCAATTTTATTATAAATTGTTTAATAATTTCAATTTCTATTAAATACTAAATTTTTGTTATATTTCATTTTTATTTAACTTATTTTATTTTTCCATTTTATAATTTCTATTTTCATAAATTATAATTATTTCTTATCATATTAAAAACTTATTTTAATAAATTAAATTATAAACCTATCTTAGTGAAAGTGGAACATGCATGACATTGTTAATCGGGGTTTCCTCTTTCCATTTTAAATCAATCAATCCAATCCGAATAATATGTATCAAAATAATAAATACCAACATTATGGGACGGTCCCTCGTGTTTCTCCCTTGCATCATCGTCGGCATCTGGAGAGTCAACAAAATTATATGTTTAATATATTCTCCATTCAAGCATAAAAGTAAGTGTAAATATTGTTGCATTGACTTGTTTAGCTGGTATTTCATCTTTCTTACATTAATCACAATTTATTATGTAGGGTAATAAAATTAATAAATTTGTACTTATCACCGAGTCCCTGGGCTTTGCCCGCTGTAAAAGCTGCACCATATATCTCTTCATCGTTGGAACTTGGCACGTCCTTAAGCCTCTCGTCGAGGCAATCATGAATAAAATATGCCAATATGCTTGCCGCTAATTAGTGGCCCTCTCGAGTGAAATTTCATGTACAATTTACAGTATGGGTTACAATGCACTTATTTTTGGAAGTAGATGTGCATAGATTCGATTTAGTTTAATTTTAGATATTGTATTGCATTTTTTTTAGTTAGTTAACTCAAGTGATGTACATGTATATAGTTAAATTTAATTAATTTTAGTTTAACTTTAGATATTGCATGTGATGTGTACTTGTTTTTCGCTAGTTAACTTGAGTGCTTGCATGCGATGTGCACTTGGCTTAATTAGTTAATTCTAGTGCTTACATGTGGTGCATGTGTATATTAGCAAAAACATAAAGCACACTTAACTTTAGTTAGTTTTAACTATCTATAATTATTGCATGTACAATTAAGCCTAACTTGGTTGTTTTATATATTGATTCTCAACTTAATATTGATGTATTAATTTCATTCTCAATTTTAATTATTTTTTCTTTTTCAACTTACAAATTTGTGCAATTATTTTTCAAATAAATCCATATTTGTGCTCTAATAATTTTAAAAGCGCCAATCTTCCAACGCGCAGGTTGTTTTTTCTTCCGTTTGAAGTCGATCGATATCCCATTTGAGTCTCTCCAAGTTCCCAAAATGTTTCTGCCACATGTTCCTCACCTCGTGGAACTCTATGTCTCTTCCATTGTTGGAACTCATGTCCAAAGTCCAACAAATCCCAGGCGTTGGAGCAGGCTTCCATAGCATCATTAGTAACACTAGCTTTTTTATAAGTCGCAACAACAGCATCTTTGATATCTCTGGTAATAATATTATCTCTGGTAGCCGCATCAAAATTACTGGTGTCCTCATACAAGTGGACCATACAAGACATCAAGGAGATTACTTTCCTCTTCCCAGACATTTCCCTAATTACGTTGAAATAAGCTCTGTATTTATTCTTCAACTGGGGTGATGATGCAGGTTTTCGTTTTATTAATTCGATCAACTTTGAATTACTATCACCCTTATAACCAGTTGCAATGCCTTCCTCCATTTTATGCTGTGACATTTTAAAAGCCGTTTTATTGGCTATCCACAAATTATGCACGATTTCTCCTGGCATTCGTATGAACTCCAGAGTGTTTTGGTACTTGCTGTACTGAGTCGCTTCTGGGGAGGAGCCACGCAACAACCTATTTTGAGTGTTTATTATAAAAGGGCTAAACATTCCCATTAACTTCTGAGAGAAACCCCAACAGGCCTTACTCACCCAGATCATGAGTTTCTGCAGCCAAATCCTCATGGGCAGCAATACGGAATGGAGCCGAACTGCAGTAATTGAGTTAACGATAGCCGATCGTATGGGCCCTTCTCCACTTAATTTCTTCTCCTTTAACCCTTTGCCATTTTTCGCCTACTGATGCGGAGAAAAGGAGCGCCTGATTAACAAAAGCTCTGTACTCAAATTTTGCAATTCCTTTATCTGGATATTGCATTTTATAATTACTGAAAACGGTCGAATCACAGCCGTCTTTCTGTGTTTTTCACCAATTTTGTTTGGTGTAGCACAAAACTTTTAAAGGCGTCATCACTGATTATGTGCGAAGTAGTGGAGGTGACTGATTATGAATTGCGATCTTGGAGGACAAAAGTTCACGGGATTAAAGGGCCCACGACTGTGGACTGACTCTAGAGGAAGACAAGAAGCTGTCGATTCCGTGCTAATTTATGATATATTTTATTTTTAATATGATACATAAATATTTACACTACATAAACATCACATAATGTAAGTAGTACTAACTTATGGTGTTAAAAGAAAGCTTTTCTGGTTGTGATATTATGAATTGCTATTTTGAAAGACAAGATTAAAGAGCCCACGACTGTGGACTGTAGAGGAAGACAAGAAGCTGTCCATTTCATTTTGAACAATTGTTACAGCTTTCCGCGGACCGTTACAAGATTGCCAGTTGACCATTCCATTACCATTTCCCTGTTGTATTTCCATTTCAAGTCGAAATATCAGAGGCATGATTTTGAATGTGAGTTCGACGTGAAAGCTGCAGGGTGATATGGAAAATTCTTATCGCTGTGATTTGAATCTGGTACTAGGGAAGGGAATATTATTATTTCCAGCTGAGCAAATAGGTCCAACTCATTTGTGGTTTAAAATTTTTAAATTGGAAACGTGAAATGAAAAAGATATTTTATATATGGACGAAGTTCCGCATTTGTCACTAGCGTTTATAACACGATCTGAGAATACAAGTCGTTTGGTGAGGGAAGTGCAATAAATGTAATTGGGTTTTAGTTGACAAATATTAAGCACCGTCAATGACAATATAATTTTAGTGGGCAAATAATCAGCATATGCATTAAGCTTGGTTCACATTTTGTATATTGGGTAAGAATAAAGTGGTATCTAATACAACAAGAAACTAGAAAAATAAGAATCAAGTTACATTTATGTAAGTTTTGATAGGTCTGGTCTCGATATGAGGCCAAATAAGAACTCCAAATTGTTGATTGGCTCTTACATGACTCTTACATAAAAATCATTGAGAAAGACTAAAAACTAGTTTTTAAAACTTTATAACAAGTTAAATAGCTCTATTTTATTATCTTGCAAAAACTAATGAAACACTAAAAACCGATTAGAATAGTCCCTGCCATGCCGCAGGCGGCAGGGACTAACAAAATATAGAAGAAGTAATCTAATTATTGGTTCTCATTAGTTCAATACGATAAGGTATAAAATAAGTGATCTAATTATTGGTTCAATAAAACAAGATATAAAAGAAGTGATCTAGGACTTTTCTCTTGAAACTCTCACATGATGTTGTTTAATTATTAATTTAGAAAATTTATGAAAAATAAAAAAATCAACATGGTATCAGAGTAAGAATAAAACAACAAAAAAGTTAGTTTGTTCCAAATTATCTTAGAAGATTTGTTTTGGTCCTCAAAATCTTAGTCTATTTCTAAGAACTAAGAAGGAAGAAGTATATCCCAAAAGAAAAAAAAAAAATTTATCCCAAAAGAGAAAAAGATATAGACTTATCCCAAAAAAGAAAAAGATATAGCTGATATCTGAAAAATCTATCAAAGTAAGCATTTGGATAGTGAGAGCGCTCAGAACGACCTCGTCTGGGAGCCCAGTAAACCCTCCACACATCCCATAAAAGCAATACCAAAAATATAGTTGTGCAAGTGCATGATGACCACACTTGTTGAAGGTGCCCAATGTTTTCCATTTTGTAACACCTACAGCCAAGCACTCTCAGATGAAATGAAACAGGTCGAGCTGTGGCAAATATTATATAGAGATAAAATGTATCTAAATTTGAAATTCATTTTACAGAATTATCATCTTGAAATTAAGGGGCTGTTGAAATATTAAAGTCATCTGCGTGCCTTGAGAGGAGGAAGAAAAAGAGTATAGGGGCAGCAGAGGAGCTTGTGTGCATAGCACCACACATTCAAAGAAGAATGGGAAAAATCGTAAGGATGAAATCAATGTTGATGGGCCGCAACCACTATTGCAGAGGAGAATTAATTTTGTTATGGGCGTAGCCATTTTTGCAGAGGAACGAAGACTTTTGTGGTTCCAAAGCAAGGAAGAACAGAGTTTATTTAAAAACAGTCCTTTCGGGATTTTAAGCCCTCAACAACCAAAAATGAAGGAAATTTGTTTAAACGGTGAAAGACTTAAGTTTTGAATGAGACACGTGATAGTGGTCCCCACCACTTCACTGCCAATCGGAATCGCAAGTTTCACTTGTATCGTCTTGTTGATGTAAAGAATCGCGATGCGATGCGATCACAATCGCAATCGCAAATTGCAGCAGAAATGTTTCAAAGTTCAAAGTGTCTTGTTGATGTGGTGAGTTCCGCAAGCGGAACGTTCTCATATAATGCACAGCCTTTGTTTTAAGGCCCAATGTGATCACAATCGCAATCAAACCTTATATTATAATTGCCCTCCACCGCAACCGAGGCCCGTGGGTCCATAGACCACGTGGCAGTTCAATATTCAATCGCAAATTTTGAATCGGGGGCAATTTTGTTGATGCCCCGATTGCACTATCAAATGGCGGACCCGATCCAGATTATGTGTCATAGTTTATAGTTGGTCATCGCGTCCAGTTCGCAATCGGAGATCGCAATGTTTATGTTTTGGCCCGATTGCACAGTGTTATAACACGGACCCGACGCCATTTATATGGCAGATTTAATTCTTGGTTCATCGCGTCCAGTTTATCAATCAGAATCAGAGTTATTTGGTTGTTGTTTGTATTGTGGGTCCCCGATGATATTTGTTTTAAAACAGATTTTGTTTAAGTTTTAATATAGTTTTGTTATAGTTTTAAATATGCGCGACATATAAAAGAAAAGGCCTGAGAGCCTATGTATTGTATTATTATGTTTAGTTTTGGTTATGCACAACAGTGCGGAATAATAAAAACACAACAGTGTTGTTTTACAGAGATAGAGTGATGTTTGTATGAGAGACAGTGAAGTTTTTTGCACTGTGTTTGAAGCAGTCACATTTTGTAAATCCCTTTGTGTGAGGAAGACATTGTAATAGTTTTTTTTTAAGGAATAGAAGTTTTTTTTTAGTGCGAAAACTCTGTCTCCTGTCAAGAAATTTTAATATTTCTCTGTGTTGAAGAGGAGAGTATTACTCTCTCTATTGTTGTTTTGGAATTCTTAGAAATTCCAACATGGTATCAGAGCTAGTTCAGGCTCTTTGAAGGTCAAAGAAGCTGAAAGAAGAAGAAGACTTATTGTAGCGTTTCTCCAGCAGCGTGAAAGCTCAACAAAAGATAAAGTTCAGGTATTTCTCAAAGAAAACAGAGTTGTTGTTTTTTGTTTAAAAGAGTTTGTTATTTCAGAAAAGGAAAGATAGGTTGTCTAAGTTTAGAGTTCAGTTTAAAAGTAATGGCTGGACCGAGCACTGGTATGAGTATTGGAAATGCTTAGCTTCCACAATTTAATGGAAAGAATTATGATTATTGGGCCATTACCATGAGAGCCCTGTTTGTCTCACAAGACTTATGGGAATTTGTAGAAGATGGTTTTGATGAACCAGCTGATGAGTAGGTTTTTAATGCCTTAACTCAAGCGGAGAAGGATATATTAAAGAGAAATAGAAAGAAGGACTCTAAAACCCTCTACTATTTGTATCAAGTAGTAAATGAGAGTGTGTTTCCAAGGATAGCTGCAGCTAAGAGATCCAAGGATGCATGGGATACTCTCAAAATAGCATACCAAGGTATGGAGAAAGTGAAGACAGCAAAACTACAGTTGCTGAGGAGAGATTTTGAAACTCTCTGCATGAAAGAGTCAGATAGTATAGACTCATTTTTTACACATGTGATTGGGATTGTAAATCAGATAAGGTCCCATGGACAAACTCTTGAAGAAAGAAGGATTGTGGAGAAACTCTTGAGGAGCTTACCCTCAAGGTTTGATGTTATAGTTACCACCATAGAAGAGACCAAGGATCTCTCAAAGTTCATAGTAGATGAACTTCATGCTTCATTGATGACCCATGAACAGATATTGGAAAGAACAGTGAATCCATCTCTAGAGCACGCCTTCAAGAACCAGATGCCTTCAGGAAGAGGAAGAGGCAGAAGCCAAAACAGAGGTGGAAGGAACAGCCCTTCACATTCACATGGAAGGAGCAACAGTCAAAATCAGAGCCACGGCCAATGCAACAACCAACAAGGTGGACACCAACATGCGCATGGACAAAGGTATGACAAATCCAATGTCCAATGTCATTATTGCAATAAATATGGGAACTATGCCAATGAATGTAGAAAGAAGCAAAATGACATGAAAAATAGGCAGAATGCTACTGTAGCAAAAGAAGAAAAGAACCCAAGTAATGTGTTGTTAACATGTAATGTAGCACAAGATAGAGAATATGGTGTTTGGTTCTTAGATTCAGGATGTAGTAATCACATGACTCGAAACAGAGCAATATTTGCCAATCTAGATGAAGAGGTTAAATCAGAAGTAACCACAGGGACTGATACTAAAATCTATGTAAAAGGAAAAGGCAGAGTTAGTATTCGAGCAAGAAATGGTGAGCAAAAATTTGTTCCAGATGTGTATTATGTTCCTGGTTTGAAGTGTAATCTTTTGAGCGTTGGGCAGCTCATAAAAAAAGGTTACAATGTAATTTTCAAGGATGATGTGTGCACCATAAAGGATATACCTCCAAGCAAGAAAATCATTGCTGAAATACAAATGACCAGTAATAGAATGTTTCCGCTCAAGCTCAACACTGACTTGAAGGGAAAAGGGAAGAGTGTAGCAGCTGTAACTCAAGAAATCTTTCAGAAGGAAGAGAAAGATGAAAACTGGTTATGGCACCTGAGATTTGGACATCTCAATTTCGGAGGATTAAATTTGTTGCACAGAAAAGGAATGGTAAGAGGTTTACCATTGATTGAGAAGCCTGACAGACTATGTGAAGGCTGCATCTTGGGAAAGCAATAAAGAGAAAATTTTCCATCAGGGAAAAGCATAAGGGCAAAAGCACCCTTAGAGATCATTCACTCAGATTTATGTGGGCCGATGCAAACAACATCAGTTTCAGGCAACAATTACATGCTGACCTTCATAGATGATTTCACAAGAAAAGTGTGGGTTTATTTCTTAAAATATAAGAGTGAAGTCTTTCAAAAATTTTGCCATTTTAAAGCTCTTGTAGAGAAACAGAGCGGGCTGTATATCAAATTTCTCAGAACTGATAGAGGAGGAAAATATATCTCAAAGAAATTTCTGCGTTTCTGCAGAGATAACGACATACACAAGCAGTTTACCACAAGGTACACACCGCAACAGAATGGAATTGCTGAAAGGAAGAATCGAACCATAATAGAAATGGTGAGAAGTATGCTGAAGGAAAAACACTTGCCGAATGAGTACTGGGCAGAAGCAGCAAATTGTGCTATGTATATTTTAAATAGATGCCCTACAAAAGCTGTGATGAACAAAGTTCCAGAAGAAGCGTGGAGTGGCAGAAAATAGGGAGTCACCCACATGAGAATTTTTGGATGTGTGGCTTATGCACACATTCCAGATAAGTTGAGAAAGAAGTTGGATAGTAAGGGGGAAAAGTGTATCTTCCTTGGATATTGTGAAGATTCCAAAGGATACAGATTGTATAACCCATCCACAAAGAAGTTTGTGATAAGCAGAGATGTGCAGTTCATTGAAGAGGAAGCATGGGATGGAAGCATTGAGAAACCAGTTAATGTTAAAGGCTGTTTATCTCATGATGAAGATGAGGAAGATGTGATTGAAATTAACAACTCATCGGTAGCACAACCTCCACCAACACAAGGACAACAAGGGACACCTCAAGCAGCAGCGAGAACACCCTTGAGAAGAAACGAGAGTGCATCTCCAAGAACACCACATGGAGCAGACTCAAGTGCTTCTTCAAGCACGACTACACCAAATGAAAGAGGAACAAAGTTCAGAAGTATTAATGAAATTTATGAACGGGAAGCGGCAAATGAAGGTATGAATTCCTTATTTTCTTTGTATTGTCAAGTTGATGATCCTATTCATTTTGAAGATGCAATAAAAGATAGAAAATGGATAGAAGCTATGGATGATGAAATTAATGCCATAGAGAAGAACAAAACATGGGAGTTGGTTGATCTCCCAGAAGGTAAAGAAGTCATTGGAGTTAAATGGATCTATAAGACCAAGAGCAATGCTGAAGGAAAAATAGAGAGACACAAGGCCAGACTGGTTGTCAAGGGATATAAGCAGCAGCATGGTAGAGACTATGAGGAAACTTTTGCACCAGTTGCAAGAATGGAGACAGTAAGAGCAGTGCTGTCCATAGCAGCACAAAACAAATGGACAGTATACCAGATGGATGTAAAATCCGCATTTTTAAATGGAGTTTTAATGGAAGAGGTATATGTTGAACAACCTCTCGGCTATGAGAAGAAAGGCCAAGAGCATAAAGTTTGCATATTGAAGAAATCTCTTTATGGGTTGAAACAAGCACCGAGAGCATGGTACAGTAGGATAGACTCCTATCTACTGGAAAATGGGTTTGAGAAATGTGATGGAGAACCCACATTGTACATCAAAGAAAAGGATGGTCGAATGCTCATTATTGTGTTATATGTTGATGATGTAATATTCACTGGTAATGATGATTATCTCAGTGAAAATTTTAAAACAGTCATGAAAGAAGAATTTGAAATGACTGACATGGGTTTATTGAGATACTTCTTAGGAATAGAAGTAGAGCAAAATAAAAAAGGGATTTTTATCTCACAAGAAAAGTATGTGAATCAAGTTTTAGAAAGATTTAATATGCAGGAGTGCAAAGCTGCAATTACTCCCACAATAATGGGATTGAAGTTGAGTAAAATGACAGCAGCAAGGATTTTGATCCAAGTTTGTATAAAAGCATAGTTGGAAGCCTCATGTATTTGACTGCAACTAGGCCGGATATTATGCATGTTGTTAGTTTGATTTCTAGATTTATGGAGAAGCCAAAAGAAACACATTGGCATGCAGCAAAGAGAATTCTGAGGTATGTTAAAGGTACAAAAGGATTTGGTATTTTATATACTGCTTCAGAAAATTCAGAGTTAGTTGGATACACTGACAGTGATTGGGCTGGAAGTGTAGATGATCGGAAGAGCACTTCCGGTTATGTTTTTCATATGGGTTTAGGAGCCATTTCATGGGCTTCTAAGAAACAGTCAATTGTAGCATTATCTACAGTAGAGGCAGAGTATGTGGCAGCTACAGCAGCAGCGTGTCAAGAAATTTGGATGAGAAGAATGTTGAGAAGTTTATGCCAAGAACAAGTAAAGGGACAGTAATTTATTGTGACAATAGCTCAGTTATAGCATTGTCAAAGAATTCAGTGTTTCACAAGAGAACGAAACACATTGATGCCAAGTTTCACTACATCAGAGAACTAGTGAACAATGGAGAAATTGTTTTACATCATTGTAGAACAGAGGAGAAATATGCAGACATTTTAACAAAGCCATTGGGGCAGAAGACCTTTGAATTTTTAAGAAAATGCTTGGCTATGACAGATAACCCAGCAGCTAACTTTAAGGGGGAGTGTTGAAATATTAAAGTCATCTGTGTGCCTTGAGAGCAGGAAGAAAAAGAGTACAGGGGCAGACGAGGAGCTTGCGTGCATAGCACCACACATTCAAAGAAGAATGTGAAAAATCGTAAGGATGAAATCAATGTTGATGGGCCGCAGCCACTATTGCAGAGGAGAATTAATTTTGTTATGGGCGTAGCCATTTTTGCAGAGGAACGAATACTTTCGTGGTTCCAAAGCACAGAAGAACAGAGTTTATTTAAAAACAGTCCTTTCGGGCTTTTAAGCCCTCAACAACCAAAAATGAAGGAAATTTGTTTAAACGATGAAAGACTTAAGTTTTGAATGAGACACGTGATAGTGGTCCCCACCACTTCACTGCCAATCGGAATCGTAAGTTTCACTTGTAGTGTCTTGTTGATGTAAATAATCGCGATGCGATGCGATCACAATCGCAATCGCAAATCGCATCAGAAATGTTTCAAAGTTCAAAGTGTTTTGTTGATGTGGTGAGTTCCTCAAGCAGAACGTTCTCATATAATACACAGCCTTTGTTTTAAGGCCTGATGTGATCACAATCGCAATCAAACCTTATATTATAATCACCCTCCACCGCAACCGAGGCCCGTGGGTCCACAGACCACGTGACAATTCAATATTCAATCGCAAAGTTTGAATCGGGGGCAATTTTGTTTATGCCCCGATTTCACTATCAAACGGCGGGCCCGATCCAGATTATGTGTCACAGTTTATAGTTGGTCATCGCGTCCAGTTCCCAATCGGAGATCACAATGTTTATGTTTTGGCCTGATCGCACAGTGTTATAACATAGACCCGATGGTTTTATTATGGCGTAGTTTATTTGTTAAATCGCGTCCGGTTACCAATCGCAATTGGAACTTTTTCCGATTGGTCATTCATAATGTTTGAAGTCCAGACTCGACGCAATTTATATGGCGGATTTAATTCTTGGTTCATCGCGTCTGGTTTGTCAATCAGAATCAAAGTTATTTGGTTGTTGTTTGTATTGTGGGTCCCTGATGATATTTGTTTTAAAACAGATTTTGTTTAAGTTTTAATATAGTTTTGTTGTAGTTTTAAATATGCGCGACATATAAAAGAAAAGGCCTGAGAACCTGTGTATTGTATTATTATGTTTAGTTTTGGTTATGCACAACAGTGCGGAATAGTAAAAACACAACAGTGTTGTTTTACAGAGACAGAGTGTTGTTTGTATGAGAGACAATGAAGTTTTGTGCACTGTGTTTGAAGCAGTCACATTTTGTAAATCCCTCTGTGTGAGGAAGACATTGTAATAGTTTTTTTTTAAGGAATATAAGTTTGTTTTGAGTGTGACAACTCTGTCTCCTATCAAGAAATTTTAATATTTCTCTGTGTTGAAGAGGAGAGTATTATTCTCTCCATTGTTGTTATGGAATTCTCAGAAATTCCAATAGGGGCGAATAGGTGTGGAATTAAGATGTGAATAAGTTTTTCATGATGGTGATGGATGAACTGAATAGGAATAAAATTTAAGTGGGGAGTTATGTGAGTTAAGAGGTGGATAAGTATTGTTGTTATCTCAATTAAGTTAGTGAATAATTCAAATTTTTTACTCGGTAGTTAAAAAAAATATACAGAGTAATTTAGGAAATTTTGGTAAGATTATTAAAAATTTAGGCAAAGATTTTTGAAATTTCGAATTATAGTCCTTAAACTTCAGTATTCTAGGTGTCCTAAAGATTTTTGATGGTGATGAATCTATTTCCACTATAAAAAATGCAATTCAAACACTTCAACTATTTGATTTTTTATTTCATTTTCTATCAATAAAAAATAATCATTATTCTAATTTTATTAATAATTTATAAATATAAATAGTTTTTTATTATTTTCTTAGTTAATAAAATATATTTTTTTCATAATCAAATCATGATTAAACTTGAAAATATGACCATTAATATTTCTATATGGTTCAAATTATTATTATTATTATTATTATTATTTTTAATGTATTTTTTATTTTATCTTCTTGAAATTAAATTGTAAAATAAATTATAAAATGATCCAATCATAATTATTTTTAATTACTATCTTTATAACAAAAAGAATCATATTAGATGGTTGGAAACATAAACCAAATCATTATGGTTTGATTAATCAGAAAAACACCTATCTAAACTTGGATCATAAAAGTCTTAGATCTAACAACATTTATAATATAATAAGACCAAGTTCACATACAACATGTGATGAATCTGTGAAAATTAGATCTACCCTCCCTCACAAAAATCAAAACTTATTCTAGCAAGGAGTTGCAAGTGAGGTTCAAGAATTGAGATGAGTATGTGATGGACCTATCGATTCATAACTTGCAATACAATGAGCAGGTGGAGAAGCTCGGGGAAGAGAAAGATGCACTACGCATCCAAGATGAGTAGGCTTACTAAAAACTAAGCCCATTGGATAATCCAGGTTGAAGAAGCCATCATGACAATATAAAATGTAATGAAACAAGTAGCAGATACCTGAGCTAACGAAGCTAAGTTCCATGAAGAAGAAACCAAGGAATAAAAAGTCGAATTTGAATGAGGGGTTGCCTATTAGCTAGCACCAACCAAGGTTGCACTCCCTAGTTTTAGGGGGTTGTCCCATTAGCACCTACCTAGTCTGGGTTGGTCTTACAAGCAAGCCTCTCAAGCACACCTCTTAGCTTACCTCTTGCTTTTTTTCTTTCAAATATATTACTAGCAGTTGCCCCAAAAGGTGCAAAGAGAGGCCGATAAGATTATTAAATTGGAATTGTTAAATTGGAAAAATTATACTTTGTTTTGAAATAATAATTGTTGTATTATATTTATGCTTTTTAGTATGTTTGTGTTAAGTTTGTAATACACAATTAAAATAATATTAGAAATATTGATATGATGAAAGCCCCATAGTTTTTCTATACATATCAAATAGGTGGTGGTTTCATATGAACACTTTTCTTAGTAGTGAGAAATGAGATCTTCTTGTCACCTACAATATAAGATGTGTTAAAAAAATTCTTCAGCAACTCATATACAAGCCATTTTTAATTTATCTTGATTTACCATCAACTTTGATTATATTACACAAGGGTTCCTATTCATTCCCAAAGAGTGGCATGGAACCTTAAAAAGTAAAAATACTTAACAAGCCAACACGAAATGTGGAATTTTATTTTGCATTATACTATCAAATTCTAACTTTACAACAATATTGGGAGTCTTCTCTCTCTCTGCTAACCTTTCCAATAGCATGTCGAATGTAATCAACCTTATCCTTGTCATTGGAAGAACTTTAAATTTTCACGGTAAACTATTTTATGCTAAGCCTATGTTCACATCCAATAATTTTCTTAAAACATATCCAAATTAGAAATAAATTATTCCATGCTTATAAACAAAAAATTTCTAGTCAAATACATAAACATCAATAAAAACCAAAAAATCAACATGTCTTATGGTAAATTGTCCTATGAAGGAATCCAATTGTGTGTCTATAGGATTTACACTTTTGATTTCATCCATGGCAGGTATCAAATCATTTGCATCAATAACCCTAATGCATCAAGATATACCTTGAATGTAATTCAATTGTGTCTTTAGGCTTCGCGCATTTAGACACATAATAAGTAAAGTCAATGATTGAATACAAAAAGGTAAATGATCATAGGCATTGATAATCATCTTGTGCATAAGCTCCAGTTCCGAGGCTTCTTATATGCCATACATAATAGTGAGAAGCATACTATGTGGAAATAATATTTCCCTGAGTTTCACATATCATATTAGTACAAGATTATAAATGACATGTTTTCTATACATGAAACAAAAAACATGCAACAAAAATGATTTAATTAGAGACGTCTATCCCATCTTGGAAGTACTATATGCTAAGTACTTGAACAATAAAAAGCTATGCATAAAAAAATATAATATTGATAATGCAACTTAAAACTTTGAATACAAAAAGTTAAACAATCATATACATTGATAATCATCTTATGGATAAGCTCCAATTCCAAGGCTTCTTACATGCCATACATAATAGTGAGAAGCATAATATGTGGAAATAATATTTCCACGAGTTTCACATATCATATAAATACAACATTATGAATGACAAAAACATAAAACAGAAATTATTTAATTTGACACATCTATCCCATCTTGGAAACCTTTCTCACATACGATGCACAAGATTCCGAAACATACTATGTGGGACTAATATTTCCACTAGGCGTGCTCGCAATATTCTAGAATAAGATTATCAATGGCATAGAAATTTGAAAATTTACAATTCTACTATGCAAGGTCTTACTTCCATGAGCGTGTTGGTTAAGCACAAATACTACCTTTTAAAGTTTAAAAAAATAACAATTACTACCATTAAGCAATTGCTAACACGACAAAGGTAAAATTTTATTCCATAAAGACATTGCGCACAAAAAAATCATCGAAGAAAAATACAATCACTCCACTATGGCAATGCATTAAACAAACAAAATTTATTAAAAAATCAATGTATATTACTACACAAAAAATAAGAAGAAGAATAAATCAACAATAATTATAAATAAAAAATGGATCATAGGTAAAGGAAAAAAATAACATTTATACCACCAATTTCAATAATTATACTATTAGATTACTTTGTCTCACCTAGTATACAAAGCACATGAAAAATCACAAGCATCTCATGGACCCCATTTGAATTGCACTCACAAGAAAAATACAAAGAAAAAGAAGAAGAAATCAATGAAAAAAATACTCAGTGAAACCCTTATTACAAATAACACATCAACACAACAACCACATGAATTACAACCAAAAGGACAAATAAATACTATATAAATGACATTTTATAGTAACAAAAGCAATATATAATTATACTTGAACATGATTCAGGTGGGATCATACCCTCCTCCAATTCATGTTCATCATATATGATGCAAGAGGCTTAAAATCATAGAAGAAAAATACAATCACTCCAGTATGGCAATGCATTAAACAAACATAATTTATTAAAAAATCAATGTATATTACTACACAAAAAAATAATAAGAAGAAGAAATCAACAATAATTATAAATAAAAATGGATCATAGATAAAGGAAAAAAAGAACATTTATACCACCAATTTCAATAATTATACTATTAGATTACTTTGTCTCACCTAGTATACAAAGCACATGAAAAACCACAAGCATCTCATAGACCCCATTTGAATTGCACTCAAAATAAAAATACAAAGAAAAAGAAGAAAAAATAAATGAAAAAAATACTCAATGGAACCCTTATTACAAATAACACATCAACATAACAACCACATGAATTACAACAAAAGAATCTAGCCAAAACCACTGCAACAAAGGGAAAAGAAATACTATATAAATGACATTTTATAGTAACAAAAGCAATAGATAATGATACTTGAACATGATTCAGGTGGGATCATTTCCTCCTCCAATTCATGTTCATCATATATGATGCAAAAGGCTTCGTTCATAATTGTTTTAAGGGGATCCTCTGAAGAAATAGAGAATTATATCTGAAGTGGGTTCTTTTTGTTTTCACACATTAACTTTTTTTATAATGTTTAGGTAAACAATAAATTTTAATGAATTTCCTAATAATTTTTAAACAAAACCAGAGGATAAAAAGTATTTCAAGTCACTTCAACTTATTATTTGATCTCTCACAATATAAACTTAATTTCACTATATAAAATTAACTTCACTGATATAAATTTTGAAAATTGTATTGTGGGAGATGTAGGACATGTTTTACCTCTTTTTATAAAAATGTATTAAAATAATTAAAAATATAATTTTTCAAAATTGTATAATGGGAAATATAGGACTTTTTTTACCATTTTTTTTTATAAAAATGTATTAAAAATAATTAAAAATAAAAATGCATGAATGATATAGATTTAATAATGTGAAACTATTTTTTTTTTGTATAATTTTAATAAAAATGTTTTAATATAGATTTAATAATTTGAAATTAAAAGTTTTCAAAACATTTTTTCTATATTAAAAATAAAATACATGGACGATATAGATTTAATAATTTGAAAATATTTTTTGTTTATATATTTTTAATAAAAATGTTTTAATATAAATTTAATAATTTGAAATTAAAAATTTCCAAAACATTTTTTCTATTTTAAATCTTATTTGAGATGTTTATTATCTCTATTTTGTCATGATGTTACAAATTTTTAGTATAAAATAAATGACTTATAAAAATATTTACATAAGTTTTCGTGGATAAATCTACAAATAAATAATAATATTAAAAATTCAAACTATGCCATGTAATTTGACTTTTAACTATTTATGAGAGGATAACAAGCACTAAAGATATGCCATGTAATTTGACTTTTAACTATTTCTGACTGGATAACAAGCACTAAAGAATTGATTCCAGTTATTGTGTCATATATTTTGGTGAGTATATTTAATCTTAAATTTGAAATTTAATATATTTCCATTTCAGTGAGTATACCTACTCTTAAATTTAATTTTAAATTTGAAATTTAATATATTTCCATTTCAGTTATTGTGTCATAGTTTAATTTTAAATTTGAAATTTAATATATTTCCATTTCAATGATTGTGTCGATGAGTATACCTAATTTTGAATTTATTTTAAAATTTGAAATTTAATATATTTCCAATTCAAATTTGTGTTATTTTGAGTTGATTTCTGATTTTATTTTTAAAAAAGAAAATTTAATTTTAATTTAAAATATAATGTATTTCCAATTAAAATTTGTGTTATTTTGAGATGATTTCTGATTTTATTTTTAAAAAGAAATAGAATATAGAAATATTGTTTATTTTCAAAATAAACAAAACAATGATACATTTTTAGAATATAAGAATATTATTTATTTTCAAAATAAAATAAAGGAAGATACATTTTATTCTTGCTTTTTGAGTGTCTCTCACTTTGTTTTATTAGTTTTCTGTAAATTGATACATTTTATTCTAGCTTTTGAGTGTCTCTCACTTTGTTTAGAAGAGCGAAATTGCTTGAAGACTCTGCAAAATTGCTTGAAGACTCTATAAATGATTATGAGGAATATGTTGACAAATGTTGAAGACTCTTTAAATGATTATGAGGAATATATTGACAAACGGTCTCGAGAGGCTATCTCAATCAGCCTAAAGAATTCACCGTAGATATATATACAATTATTTTATTAAAATAGATAATATGTTTCCAATAGTTTGTTATTTAAAAATAAACGCCACTTATATGTTGTAAGTACATTTAATCACATATTTTAAAACCTTCATAACATATGCCTATATGTTTTAAGTGCATTTAATCACATATTTTAAAACCTTCATAACATATGCCCATGTCATTTTATCATTATTTCAACTTCATGAATAAAAAAACCTTTGACCTGATTGATTAGATAACTTCGCGCACTCATCACAGCATAATAATTGTGTGCACATGTCGCTGAATTTGCCATTCCAACGGTGCCACCATTCCGGCAGGTTGCATAACTAGTACAACATAATCGATGAAATCATATTTTGGCCAGATTAGATGTCATCACAGAGGTAAATGTGTAAATGAAAGTCGGTGGTAAATTGTTTTAGAAAAAAAAGGCTATTGGCGTAATTAAATTTTATATTACCAAAGCATATTTTACTTTACCAAAACAGATAACCATAAGCCAGCAGAGGGTGAATGCAATGATAACCATAACAGAGATTATATACTTATTCATATATCTTTACACAGAGACAATGCATAAACGATCTTTCATACGTATGATTTAATTAGGAAACAAACAGTAGTGAGGATGAGACTCGTTGTTTATTCTCATTCCATAACAACTGTAATTATTGTAAATACTAATATTTCGGCAAAATTATTCATTTAAGACAATCCCTCAAATAATACATCTCAAGTCGAGATTCAAGAAAAACAGAATAACTATAATTCACTACCGAGGGTGCCGAGTTAATTATAATTGTTTTTACATAATTAAGTTCCAGTATGAGAGCCAACATTGATATGCCAAAACAATGGAACAGAGAAGTGGAGTCTCAGGTCTACAAATGGTATGAGAGCCCGCATTGATATACCAAAACATTGGAACAGAGATGTGGAGTCTCGGGTCTACAAATAGAATGTATACGTTAACAAAACAATAAACCCTAGGCTTAGAATATTCTGTAACTGTCTCAAATTTTCAACACCGCGCCATGCCTCTAACCTTAACTACAACTTCCAGTTTGCCATGGAAACAAGTTAAAAAGAACCTGGTAAGGTGAGGTCGTGCATGTTGTTGGCAGTGATGTTCGTGGCTTGGCCTGAAGAAGAGGTAGTAGAACCCTAGGCATGTAAACAATACGCACAACAAAGAAGCAAATGGACAGAAGGAAGATTAAATTTGAAAAATGTGTAAATAGTGGAAAATGAATGTCTCCTACGTGATAACCTGATCTGTGTAAGCCAAGGTTGTGGTCATCCTGAAGCAGACTGTGACTTCCTTCCATCAACCAACGAATTTAAAACCTGAAGCAGACTGTGAACAACGAATTTAAAAGCAATCTGAGATCTTGTAATTTGGGAACTAACCCTCGAATGAAAAAGCAAAACTGGAACCAAAATTGTAGTTACCAGAGGTGTGCCATAATGCCATCAAGTCATGCTAGATGAATCTGTGAACTTCTCAGGTAAGTCTGACCTTTGTAAAAATATCTACTGCAATCCAGAGAAGGGAGGAACTACCACTAAATACTGTAATAATGGAAGGTGGAGCAAAATATCTACTGTAATCCAGAGAAGGGAGGAACCAACACTAAATAGTGTAATAATGGAAGGTGGAGCTGGTTTCATAGCTCGAGGTGGAGCTGGTTGCATAGCTCGAACCAGCAATGGCGACGGAGAAAATGGAGGAATGATCAGGCTAGGGTTAGCTACACTAACCGATGCCAATCTAAGGATTCATATCTGACAGTTGAAGGAGTCCATCTGCCAGTCACTTAGGACCAACACCTGTTAACATTGATAGCCATCTAGAATCTTCCAAGCCAGACCCACTTTCACATTAATTTTTCAGTTGTAAATCATGCAAACCATTAAACGCACACCCCAGGCAGACTTGCAATAGCTAGGTGTCACTACGATAAGAGAAATGTCGACTAAAAAAAAAGTGCCTTCATTCAAAAGAAAAGGCTTATCGGCCTAATTAAGGGCCTTGCTTACCTAAGAAAGAAAATATATTTAAATAATACATTATATTTAAATAATAATAAAATAAATAGAAAATATTGTATTTAAAATAATTTAGAAAATTAAATATATAAAATTTAATTTTTAAATAAAATTATAAATCAATTTTTTATTTTAAATAAATGTAATCGAAATAATATATATATATATATATATATATAGTAACAAACCATTTTAAATTATAGATTTATTTAATTAACCATTTTCATTCATTAAATAGACAATGCCTTTGAAAAACTCCTTGCACACCTAACCTTTAAATAGACCCTTAGCCTCAAAATAGACCCTCAACCACCGTGAAAAGAACCTACGAGGAAGGACTACCACATAAAGACAACATTATGACCTCATTCGAGTGAGCTCATTGTGATGATTATATACAAAGGAATGAGGCATAAACCAAACGATATTTTTATTTAAGCCCGAAGTCATGAATTGTCCCATCTTTCTTTCTTTTTCGCTCGACTTCAAAGAACCTTTTTTTCTTCTTTTAAATTTAATGTTCCTTGTCCTCTATTTCATTTGAATAGGGGCCACCTTTTCTAAATACAATACACCTATTAGATAAAAAATATGTTTGAATGGATAAATAAAAAACCCACTGGTCAGCTCTACGAAAGAGAGTATGGTTATGTTGAACGCTCTACATTCTCAATGCACATCAAGCATTATATAGCATACAAGATCTAGGGAAGTTAGAACCATACCCTAAGAAATGGAAACTAATCCCTATCCTAAGGTCTCGTGAACCAAATCTCACTAATATAGGAGATTCTCCATTATCTTCAACACTCCCCCTTAATGGAGAAGGGGTTCACAAATATGCCTAACATCTCCCTAAACATTTCAAACTTAATTTTGCCAAGAGGCTTAGTGAAGATGTCTGCAACATTATCACACATTTTACAATCTACAAGATGGATTTCTTTTGATTGAACTTTCTCCCTGACAAAGTGGAATTGTGTATCAATGTGTTTAGTGTTCTTGTGAAACACCGGATTATTAGAAAGTTTGATTGAGCTCTGGTTGTCGCATATGATTGTTGTTGCATCTCTTTATTCTTCCTCAACATCCTGGAGAAGTCTCCACAACCAAACTGCCTCACATGTTGCTTCACACATATCTTGATACTCTGCTTCTGCTGAAGACAAGGAAATTGTGTTATGTAAATTCTTACTTCTCCCTGTAATCACCCTGGATCCAATGTTGTATGCATAGCTTGTTATGGATCTTCGGTCGTATACATTTCCAGCCCAGTCGGAATCTGTAAATCCTATCAATATAACATTAGAAGAATCAGTATAAATAATACCATAATCTACAGTTCCTTGTAGATACCTTAAAACACCTTTCACTGCATTCCAATGACTCTCAAGTGGTTTGGAGATGTATTGACTTAGCACATTAACTGCATAAGCCAAATCTGGTCTAGTAGTGATTAGGTAGATTAAGCTCCCAACCAGTTGTCTATAAAGTGTCGCATCTGCCTCTTTAGAGCCATCCTCACTCTGAAGTTTAATGTTCTGTTGTAGTGGTACTGCTGCAGCCTTGCACTGATCCATCCTGAATCTTTCTAGTAAACCTCTGACATACTTAACCTGGGACAGAAAAGTTTGTCCTGAATCTCTCCAGATCTCGAGACCCAAACAATATCTTAATTCACCAAGGTCTTTCATTTTGAACACTTGTGACATTTTTTGCTTGATTTATTTGATTAGATCAACGACATCTCCTGTAATAATTAGATCATCTACATACAAAGAAATCAACACTATGTTCCCCTTTTCATCTTTCATAGAATACAAATTAGGGTCATTTTTACTTCTGTTGTAACTGTGTTGCAGAAAAAATGAATCAATCTTTTAATACCATGATTTGGGTGCTTGTTTTAGTCCATATAGAGCTTTCTTCAATCTACAGACTAAATGTTCTTTCCCTTTCTGGACAAACCCCTTAGGTTGCTCTAAATAGACCTCCTCTTTCAATTCTCCATTTAAAAATGCAGATTTTACATCTAGTTGGTGAATCATCCGATGTTTCTTAGTAGCTAAAGAAATTATCATTCTAATAGTATTTAGTTTAGCTACGGGGGCGAAATTTTCTTCATAGTCAATGCCTTCTTTTTGTGAAAACCCCTTTGCTACCAATCTAGTTTTTAATTTATCTATGGTTCCATCTACATTAATCTTGGGTTTATACAACCATTTACAACATATGGTTTGTTTCCCTTCAGGAAGTTCAACCAGCTCCCAAGTGTTTTTTTTAGAATAGATTCATATTCCTATTCCATAGTTTTTTTCCATTCACTACATTGATTTGCTTATCTATAAATAGAAGGTTCAACAACATTCATCATACTAGTTATAAAGGCATTTCCCCTGTATCTAGCAGGAAATTGAATCTACCTACCTAATCTTCTGAGCGTTGGTGTAGCTTCCAACCCATTATGAATTTCCTTTGATGGACTTGGCTTGATTGTTGTATCTGAATTCTCTGCTTCTGCCTCTTTCCTCTAATCCTGGTTGTTACCTGTTTCTTCACTTCCTTCCACCAAAAACAGAATATCCCATTCCTCATTGCGCTTATCAGATTCATCATAAACCTTCTCATGGAATATGACATCTCTACTAACAAAAATCTTGTGAGTAGAGGGATAAAATAATCTATAAGTTTTAAATTGTGAAAAATACCCTACAAAGGTACATCTGATGGCTTTTGAATCTAGTTTTCTCCTGTCTTCCTTTGGAATGTGGGAAAATTATTTAGACCCAAATACTCTTAAATGTTTTATTGCAGGTTTAAATCCATATAATGCTTCAAAATGAGTTTTAAACTTGAGACTTCTTGTAGGACTCCTATTTTTCAAATAAACTGCAGTATTCAATGCTTCAGCCCAAAAACCATTCGAAAGATCCTTACCTTTCAACATGCTCCTAGCACACTCCACCAATGTTCTGTTCTTTCTTTCCACTACTCTGTTCTGTTGAGGAGTATGGGATACTGTGAATTGTTGTAATATCCCATGGTCTTTACAATACTTGGTAAGTTCCTCCTTCTTGTATTCTCCCCCTTGATCGAAGCGGATAATTTTTATGTGCTTCGTTGTTTGCTTTTCAATAATATATATGAACTGCTTAAAGTATTCAAATGTGTGGCTTTTATTACTCATGAAATATACCCAAGAAAACTTTGTGCAGTCATCAAAAAACGGTAGAAAATACAATGCACCTCCTAATGACTTTCTTTGCATGGGTCCACAAAGGTATGTGTGCACTAATTCAAGTATGCCTTTCTTTTTCTTTTCTACTTGAACATGGAATTATTCTCTATGCATCTTTCCTAATGCACAAGCATCACAATCATTATGCACTTGTTTTAATATAAGAAGATCTCTTACCATTTCCTTTTTCTGAAGTAATAGCAAATCATTGTAGTTGATATGACCAAGTCTCTGGTGCCACAACTCTTCTATAGTCAAACTTGATGCTGTCAAAGCTCAATCTGGTGTTGTTCTCACATCCAATTTGTATAGACCTCCTGTTCGAATTCCTGAAGCAATAGTCTTCATGCCATCCAATAGATCTTTAATATAGCAGTTAGAAATTAAAAAATTCTACCTTGAGATCCTGATCTGTAATCATGGATACAGAAGTCATATTCTTTGTCACTTTGGGCACATACATTAAATTATGAATATATTTGGCATTATCATTAGGTAAAATAACAGAAATTTTCTCACACCCTTTGATCTGATGACTTCTATCATCACCAAGGTAGATTTGTGCTCCGTTGTTGATTTCTTTAAAATCTTCAAACCATTGTCTGTTCCCTGTCATATGTGTGGATGCTCCCTATTGTGGCTCATTTTCAATATCATTTATTTTAAACTTTTCAAAAATACAAAAAAATAGAAAATTACGAAAATGTATGTTAAAGTACAAATTTTCTCATACTTCAGCATAAAAGATGAAATTTATTTTGTATAAGTTTAAAGTTTAATACTTTAAACTTTTCATGAAAGTGGGTCCCAGCGCTCATTTAATAAACGAGCAAGTTTATGAGCAGAATCTGATGATTTGTCTGGCAGGAAATAAAAGTGGCAACCCACGGGCACATTCAGCACGTCGGTTAACAAGGAGGGTGCCTCCGCAGTTGACCCAGTTGACTGCAGCGTCGATCAAGATCTATGGCCAAGATTAACTGCGGAGGCATAACCCTGATAAGTTCTTCGTACCTTCAAGGCTCCCGCAATGACATAAGAAGCTGGTTGGCAACATCTAGTAGCCACGTCATGGTATCGTTAACGGTCTTTTGGCACGTCAACTTAGAATTTACTTCACAAGCCCACACCACCTATTTAAAATTGATTCCTGTTTTCGCAAGGTTATTGTTGTTCTTCTGCTCTTGTCAATTTTTCTGCGCCTATGTCTTCCAGTATTTTTTGCCACCTTGTTATTGTTCACCACCCCAAGCAGAATTATGGCCAAGCATTCATCTCTTTCAGGTTCATCCAGTCATATTCCTCTCATGGATATTGAGAGGGATATTCAAGACATTGTATGCTCTTTAGACCATCTCCAATTCTATCAACAAGTTTATCTGAATGATAAAACCTCTCCAATTTTCTCCACCATGGTCAAAACAGGTATACTATCTACATGCATTCCAAAAATGCATCTTTTCCCTGAGTTTATATATTGGCTAGTGTCTGTCATGTACCCTGGCAAGTGTTTTGTAATGAATTGTCAAGGAGAGAATGTCTTGCAAGTTTCAGCCCTATTAATTTGCTAAGCTCTGTGTTACCCTGAGTCAGAATCCTATGTACAATTACTTGATGATTCATTGATAACACATTATGATAGTCTTGTAGGTCAAGAATTCAATCAATTTGTCTTTTTTCTGAAGCCGGATACGAAGCAGTTTGTATCGAACATCAAAGAATTCTCCATGGAAATTTTCGATGCAGAAGTTTGACCGGTGCTGAAGTGCATTTCAAAGATATTGGGAAAAGAAGATGACAGCTTAATTGAAAAATCAGTTATGGGAATATTTTCTTTGATGATGAAGCCAGGGGTAGTGCTGGATATTCCTTCATATTGGCAAGGAATTGTCAATACTCAACTCATGAGCTTATCATTGATTGGGTCATTCAAGTTCCCCTCTCTTATTATTTACCTCTTTTTGTATCAAAATGTAGAAGAATTCTTGCATCTGGGGTTAAATATCATGGATATAAATAAAAAGAGGCAATCAGTAGTGTTTTGGACTGACATAGTAAGAAAAGAACATAATGAAGAGGGTCTTTTTTATTTTGCAAATCATTTTATGGCTACTGCATATAAAATTCTGAATGGGGTTTCTCCCCCATGCTTCCTTCCAAAGGTTCAATAGTTCTTGCAGCTAGTAACTAATTGTAAGTTTGGTGATTGGTATGTTTTTGAAGACAATTAAGAAATTAGACTTTATGGGGCTGGGGTGGAACCATATAAACTTCATGTATTTGTGCCTATGAGATTATTTTCTTTGGATTTCATTAGGAAGAGTTTAAATGTTGACCAAATACATTTTTTGCCTATGAAAAAGGGTCTATGTTTAAGCTACCTATGTTTGTGGGTCCGTTTATAGTCAATATGAGATAGGAAGCTGATGAAGTCAAAGTGATGTTAGATGGAATGCATTTGTTGTTAGGAGATAAGTGGGCTTATGACCCCCATAAAGTGATTTCAAATAGGAGAATTTAAAATGGCTATTCAACATTTATTCATGAAAGCATACCTGATATAGAGAAGCTAGAAAATAAGGGTTTTGCAGGTTTTGTTGGCTCAAATATACAAACTCCTGTCATGGCTGAGAAATATAACAAGACGGGTAAAGAAGCAGTGATTGATTAAGAAGATGAAGAGTAGAGAACTGAAAAAATAACAAAGCTCAATGAAGACTTAGCAGGTGCTCAACCTGGTTTCTCACTACAATTGGGAGATGAGAAAAATGTCCCTACCTCACCAAGAAGACATGAAGATGCTCAGGAGTAGGTACCCTTGATTAAACAAGTATTTTCTCAGATTGCTGAAAGAAATCAGAAGATGAAGGCTAGCATGGAGGCACAACCTGAGTATCAAATAACTCCGGATCAAACACGATTGCTGACTGCCATGGATCTTGAAAAATATCAGTTTAACATTGCTCTTTCTCACCCCTCTGATATGAGTATAGGGTCATCTAGTAATTTCAATACTGTAAATATGACTGTTGATGTAAGAAAGATTCCTCTGATTGATAAAGTAAATTTACAT
Source organism: Pinus albicaulis (assembly GCA_034641835.2). NCBI lineage: Eukaryota > Viridiplantae > Streptophyta > Pinopsida > Pinales > Pinaceae > Pinus > Pinus albicaulis. The sequence continues at coordinate 1,646,787,459 of CM076584.1, read as the reverse complement.
ATGCAAACTGGTCAATTGATAGTGAATGATTTGACCAAAACCAATGTAATGGCTCTTAAAGCTAAGAACATGCTAGGGAAGGTTATCATGCAACTGAAGTTTAGAGAAAGCCAATTCTAGGGATTTAACAACACTGAATGAAGAACTCAAGAAGATTATTGTGAAGATTGGAGTAGATCCAAATGACAAGTCTGTTGTGCAAAAGTTGCCACAAAGTGCATAATCAGAGATTTATGTGTTGAAGAAAAAGTTGAAGTTGCCTACAGGAGAGGATTCTATGGCAACAGAGGTGGTAGAAGTGGAAAACGAGAAAGAGAACCTTCTTCAGTAGCTCCTACAGAAAGAAGAAGAAATTACTAAGTTGAAACAAACTACATTTTCATTATAGAATCACATTGATTCTCATTCCCGTACTTTCATTTTACCATCTGGCAATGAAGATCTAGCAGCACAAATATCTCAATTGAATACTGAACTGAAGATGGCAGAGAGAGATATCAAAAGGGAACATAATGATTTGGAGACAGTAACAAAGACAATTCAAGCCAAATATGGGGAAATTAATAAGTACAAAACAGATTGCCAAACAGCTGATGCTGAGATTAAAAGTTTAAAGGAAAAGTTGAAGGGAAACATATCTCTGATACAGGCTACGGATATTATCTGGAATGATATTATTGAAGAGATGAAAGAAATTTGGGGTTTTCTGACTATTGTATCAGAAGAAAGAAGCATTATCAGATATTTCGAGGAGTAGGTTATGACAGACAAGCAGAAGACAATTAACAGGGCCATATGGGAAAATAAATTTATTGATTTCATTGATTCCAAAACTCACCAAGAGTTGGAGGAGAATGAGATTAAAGATAGGATTTCATATGTAGAGATTAAAAAATTAATTGTTAAAAATGATTGCAGGAAGACTACAGAGAAAAAGTTGACAGAGATTAAGGAAGCAGTCCGCAAGTTCGACAATTTATTTGAAAAAAGAGATAGGGCAGGTTTTCCATCATGCTAGGGCCTTGGCAGTCTTTTATCATGGGATTCCTATGAACCACTACTGGTGTTGGCTAAAAGCAAGGTGGACAACACTCATGAAAAGAATCAGATTTTAAAAGGATAAATAGTGATTAATTTTCTTCATAGGCATTTTCAGCTTTTATGGTTAGTGAAGGCCCTGTTTACAGAGAGACCATCATTCAACATAATTACTGCCTTTATATTGGAATATCACAGGCTGATTAATTCACCTAAAAAAAAAATCGAGGTGTGGAAGAAATGTAGAGCTTGGATGACAGATCTACCAAAGGATCCTTCAACTACAAAGAAAGATAACTCAACTAATCAAGAGAATACAGCAGCAGCGGGACTAGTCCATATTCAACAAATAGATTAGGATTTAAGTTTTATTTTATCTCTTTTAAGAGAACGTAATTGTAATAAGACATTTCGATGACATGTAATAGGTAATTTATGAAGTATTAAGTAGTTTGAATAGTTAGGAGTAGTTTCAGCAGTTACAAACTTCTTTACATTGTATAAAGAAAAAGACTTGAGAAAATTTTTTTCTGAGATTTGGACCTTCAGACTACTGCAAATTTTGTACTCAACTTTCAAATGATTAATGAATGAAGATCAAGATTCTTGCATTTGTTGATATTGATATGTTTTCTAGTTTACATTCTGTATTTTCTGTCTATGAATAAAATGAATTAATGAAGCTGCAGGTCTCTTTTTACATATGTGAATAAGAGTTAAAAATCCTTAATGGGCACTCCTTAATTTTAACTATTCCACTATCTTAAAACTATTTTGAAGTTTAAAGTGATAGATACTGTTAATTAGCATATCAGTTTGGGCTTCCTTCCTTCATGTTCTTCTTATCACTCCATTTAATATCAGTAGATAATGGCATTGTGAAGCATTTATGGCATTTGATTTTTGAGGGTTTAATAAAAAATCTCTGAAGGTGATTAAGAAAATACCATTTGACATTATATTTTTGTGACATATATATATATATGTGTGTGTGTGTGTGTGTGTGTGTGTGTGTGTCTTGAGCACTGATTCCTTATTGCAACCAAAGGATTGTTTCTTAAGATACAAAACTCCCAAATCGACATACTAGATGTCTACATCGACATTCTCATCAAAATCTGCCATGAACAATCTGAAGTCCTGAACATGGTCATCATTTGAGAAATGACCCGCATGTCTTTTATGCTCTACTATTATTCATGAAATTTCTTCTTTCTGCACTCCTTAGCCATATGACCGATTTTTCCACAATAAAAACATTTAATTACAGAGTTTTTTTAATTCGAATACATACCTTGAGTTTGATTCGGTCTTTTCTGTGGGTTTCCTTTTCGTTTGAAGAATTTCTTCTTTGTCATTAACGCAAGATCTACCCTCTGGGGTTTCAGAGTCAATATTATTTATTCTTCTTGCATTAATATTCCTGTTAGTTCTTCAAAATTTGGGATTTTTTCTCTCGCACTTATCCCAGTGATAAACATTTGGTAATCATCAGTCATACCATTCATGGTAATTGTGACCAAATCTGCATCTGCAACTATCTCACTGATATCTGCCAATTGTTTCTTCAGATCTTTGATCTAGATATGAAAGAAGCAATTGTTTCATTATCCTCCATCTTTATGGTCAGAATATTGCTCTTCAAGAACAGAAGACGATTTGTATTCCCGATCTCATACAAATCCTTCAATACGGTCTAGATTTCGCTTGCTGATTTGCATTCTCTGATATGTGGTATGATGTATTCTTTCACTGACATCTTCAACAAAGTATTTGCTTTACCTTCTCTCTTCTCCCAATTTGGGACCGATGTTGCTCCCACTGCTGGCTTCGGCTCATCCCCATTTGCAATCGTCCAAGCACTCTGTGCTTCTAGCACAGTCTGCATCTTGAATTTCCAATTTGAGTAATTGGAGCCATCAAGTTTGTTACTCTCATTCAAGTATGTTTCGATTATTTGATTATTCATCTTGAAGATTTAAAATAAATACTTGACAGGAAAATAAAATAATGATAGATCTACCCCAGAATCACAAAGTTAGCTTACAATATTCATAATCACGTTGTAACACATGAATCAAGGAAAAAAAAATAGCGTTCAATGTTCATACAACAACGTTTAGTGATAGGATGGCACTGTTCAGGCTCGGGCCATGCCATTTTACCCCTGGTCGAAGTGTATCTATAAAGAGTAACACTTGGAATATGTTGGTCTTGCCCAGAATGGCAACATTGAGCAAATGGCAGCACTCCTCTCCATGCAGAGGGCAGGATGGCAGATTTCCTCTTCACGCTGGCTCAGCCCAACACCGACCTCCTCTGCACGCAGGCTCGGGCCTCCTCTAGTCCAGATTCGAATGCAAGCACTCCGACAGTTGCAATTTGATCAAATCTCACACTGGCTCATCCCATCACCGGCCTCCTTTGCACGCAGGCTCTAGGCTCCTCCAGCACAACAACTTGCTCCTTTCTCAAATGGCAGCAGGTTGCTCCAGCAAATGGCTCAGCACTCCAGCAGTGCTCAAGAAGAAGGTTACTGTGACCTCACCAGCGTGTTCGTTCCACTCAAATACCACCACACTTCAATGTTTCACCAAGATGCACGCATCGATGTTAGAACACGACGTGCAGTCCTCCTTCGTTGATCCACGATGGCTCGAATCCACGATTCACCAGCAGATCTGATCACTCAATGCACTAGAATCAGATCGCTCACCGCACCAGCGCTCTTTTCACCAGAGCTCTGATACCAAGATAAAAAAATATGTTTGAATGGATAAATAAAAAACCCACTGGTTAGCTCTACGAAAGAGATTCTGGCTCTGCAAAACACTCTACATTCTCAATACACATCAAGCATTATATAACATACAAGATCTAGGGAAGTTAGAACCATACCCTAAGAAATAGAAACTAACTCATATCCTAAGGTCTCGTGAACCAACTCTCACTAATATAGGGTATTCTCCATTATCTTCAACACTATCCTTGGAAATTTAATAAGAACACGTCTCCCTTCAAATTGATTATAGCCTGCACTATTTAAGTTATTTTTGGGTGAACACTCGAGTATTTCAGTTTGTTTTTAGTTAAGTGAAACCTATTAAACCGTTGATGGGAACTTTTAAGAATAATGGATGTCGAACCAGGCATCTAATAGAACAAGATGTAAAGGAAGTGAGCTAATAATCATGGGCTCACTCCATGTTATTTAATGTGTTATTTCAATTGGCTTTCAATTTTCTTAAGGGACATATTATTAAAGCTCTCACATAATGTTGATCGCTTGGAAATACAAACCAGAAGCTTTTTGAATAAAGCACTCTTTACAAGAAAAAATATTCTACATCTTGCCTTTAGCATTATGGCTCTATTGAAGTCACAACCAACAAATATTTTATCCTTGACTTTAGAAGAGTCTTTAGTTGAAAATTGTCCTTTTGATTTATATAAGATAACAAAGTGCATATGATTGAAGTATGATAAGATGGCCATGGTGGTGGGGAAGGATACCGATTTTGGTGATATTCCAAATATACTAGACATAGCATTGGTCGATCGATGCAGAAATAATGTGAGGGAAGCCTCCTCAAAATCCTAGATATCTACTCATTGGGTCTCGTTTTTAGTCTATTCTCTACATTCTCACATTCTCGTGAATGGATGGATATCCTTCATTTTAAATTATGGCATGTATTTGCACAAGATTCAACTAAGGAATAGTCATGAGGTTCGTCTGGACTTATTTTGAAGAATTGGTTACTAATTTTGACCCAATTCGTACCCGTATAGGTATGCAACAAGTTTGGGCCATATTTTTGGGCTTACCTCTGGTGTTTTGTCTGAGGTGGCTCTTCATGTGATTGGAGAAAGGTCATTTAATTAGCTTGGATCCAAGTTAACTTTCATCTGTTGATAGGCGTTGAGCAGAGAGGGTATTTATGGGAAACCTAACCTATTATACAACCATTTTACTTGGTCCCATAAGATATATTACTGAAAAAACTTGATTCATTGTTTCAATTGTCACAAAGTCAACAATTTTTAAAGTTAGTGTTCAAGGTTGACTCCTTCGTTTGACACGAAGAAAAAGGAACAAGTGAAAGTTAAAAAGGAGTCCATCTCTATAGAGACATCCATGGATTCGGCTGGAAAGAGGGAAGGTTTGGAGGCTCCTTCTTCAGCTCAAGCTCTCATCTTTGAGAAAAATTATTTTATGGTTGGTAAGTCTTTGAATCCCACCTTTGTTTCTCCTTTTATATTTGTAGAGGGGGATTCTACCAGCTAGTCAAGACAAGCTCCCTGTTCACCATACTTGACCTAGGTGGATCCAAAGGGGCAAGGAAAACCTAACTCTCTAGTCATTTCCCTTGTGATGGATATTTAGGGTGCATCTTCCAGCCCATTGTCGAATTTGGATGGGGGATATGTCCTAATTTTACATGCACCCTATGGTGTAGAGTGAAACTAAAGGAGGATTTCCCACCAAAAGGTGGATTGGTACATGACACCTTTCTTTCCAACCCTATAAGCCCAAAATCACACCTACTCAAAGCACAACATAAAGCAATGATGGAAATTAAAAGGTGGAAATAATCCACCATTTCTAGGACCCTTGGAGTAGGGAAATCCCTTCCATAGGGACCCACATGATCATTTTCTCCTTTAATTCTCATGGGATGGAGGGTGCCCATAAATAATTTGTCCTCAAAAGGATAATTTAGAGCCATAATTTAGACATTGTACTATTGCAAGAGATGGTGAATTTTAGTGAAAATACTATTTCATTACTATACCTGAGGATAAAAGAATGTTCCTTAAATGCTTCTTTGGATGCAAATGGTATTTTAGGTAGACTAGTTATGGGATGGAGCCCAACTTACTCTAATTTCTCATCCTTAGCTACGAAATCCACTATTTGTGTAGTTTTGGAACCAAAAAATACATGTTTTTTTCAATGTACTAAATGTATATGGGCCTTGCTCAAATAGAGAGACTTTGTAGAACCAATTGGATGGATCAGGTGCTCTTGATGTTTCCTTTCTTATTGTTGGAGGAGACTTAATTTTACTATGACGCATTAAGAATTTCAAGCGGTTTTTCCTTTTCCTTAACTATTTCTTTAAAAATAAACATCTATTGGATTTAGAGCTTGTCAAGTTGTCACCCACTTGGAGAAATTTTCGATCTAACGATAAGGTGATGGCCAAAATATTGGCTATATTTTTTTGTTTCAAACAGGTGGACGACAAGTGGTTTCTCTCTAAAATTGTGGGTTGCTACATTGGGTTTATTATATCACCTCCCTATACTCTTATAGATTTATTCTAGAAATTGAAATCCTCCTTCCCGTTTAAATTCAATCGAGATTGGTTTTCAATGGAAGACTTTCAATAGTTGGTGGAGTAGTCGTGGATTCCCCTATATCTTTACTCCCTTATGCCATCTATGATGTAATTTTTGGATGAAATTTTGAGGGTGCATTCAATGTAAAAGTTTAGGCTAATCATTTAAGGACAAATCAAAAGAAAATATAAAGGACATAGAAGAGAAGATCACAACATTTTGAGGAGAAAGCTACAACCTCATTAGAAGCCTTAGACATTTCCCAACTTTGCAATATGGAAGACACTAAAAAATTCTTCCTCAAGAATTAATAGTCATAATAGTAGTTGAAAAGCATGACAATTTCGATAAAGGAGGGTGACAATAAGATGAAATTATTTCACAGGTATGAAAAATATAAGAAGAATTTAACTGAGATAACCGAGTAATGGAGATTTTCTACACTCTTTCTCTAACATGGAAAAGGAAAGAGTTAATTATTTTGGTTCAATGTTTAAAGAACCAACAATATGCCACATTAAGGGGTTTTGAAAGTTGTTAATATTTTCCCTTTTGTGATATCAAAACCAATGAATTCAATTATGTTAGTAAGGTAATAGAGGTGGAGGTCCTTTATGCCCTTTATTCTATGCAAAAAGGAAAGAGCCCAGGAAAATTGTTTTCTGATGGAATTTTACATAATTTTTTATGATTTGTTCAAATTGAAATATTCTACTGAAATTTAGGGAAACTAAAAGTACTAGAATTGTTCTAGGCTCCCTTAATGGGACACAAATTGCACTTATTCCAAAGAAATAGTATGGAAGTGTTAGAAAATTATATATATTACAGAGCAATGCGACACAAAAAATATGCAGAAAACACAAGCACATTAAACATATAAAACCAGAGAGAAAAAAATATACATGGTTCACCCAGTTTGGGCTACGTCCACCCCAAACAGCCAGTCCTTCCTTTCTATTATCCAGCAAAATGAAGAGACACAACATACAGCAGATCCGCTGTAATATCCATTGTTCTCTCTCACAGTCTCCCTATCTGTTTCTCGCTTTGAGAATACACATGCAATACATAGCCACAATACAATACCCTCATACAAAGCGAGGGGTTGTCTTCTAGGGAAAAAAACCCTAAACTAAACATAAATTCTACCGTCAGATCATCCGCCTAATGAACAACCCAAATTGACTAGAAATTAATATACTTTTACAAGGCAATTTTACATCTTTTTTTAGCTTTGGGGGCAGCTGCCCCCCCCTGGACCCCCCAGGCAGCATTTAATTACGGGCGGCGTTGCCGCACCCATTAAGGTACAAGGGTCCAACGCTGTGATACAAAATAAACAAGATAATTAGGCTCCACACCCAACAATAATTTCCTTTGTAGGTTTTAATGCCATATCAAGTTGCAATGTTATATAAAAACTTATTATATATTTCATAGCTATCTGTCTGAAATCGATACTTAGATACATCATTTCAAAAGAGAATTTTGATTTCCTACAGGGAAGACAAATTCATGACATAATGTCCATCACACAAGAATCTATCCACACTATTAAAACCTGCAAGAAGCTAGAAATAGTACTCAATATTAATTATCTAAAGAATATAAATTGGTCAATTGAAAGTTCCTAATATTAGTCCTAAAAGATGTGCTTATCCTATTGGTGGTAAATTAGATATTGGGCTATCTTCAATTAGTTACTTTTTTTGTCCTCATAAAGGGGGCCCCTTTTAGTTTCTTTGAATTATGTAGCTGATCCACATTTATGAAGGAACATAATGAAATATGGATATGAACAGAAAAAAAGAGATCCAACGAAAATATAACTTCAATTCATTAATAAAAAAGTACTGAAATTTGTTTACATGTAGAATTGAGATAAACTAGCTTAGGCAATGGTAGCTTATCTCTGAGAAGAGATGTGGCAGTTACATGCCTTCTGAAATGTGTTACAATGAGGCTCGAAGGCCTATTTATTTTTGAGAAACAATGAAAAACCATAAACAACAAAAAAACTTAATCCTAAGAGATGAAGCGCCAAAAGTATGTGGGCCCCCTTGGGGTAAATTGCTACATCAACTTCTTGATGTTGTAAATTTGGAATACAATCTCTATTTGATGCGTAGAATACCTCGTTAGAAATATCTATAGGAGGAATATAAATTTTGACTGCAAAATCCCAATATAGGCTATTGGTTTGTCTTTTTTCCAAAAAAAAATGTTTAGGGCCTCGAAACGGCTCCAAAAGTTCAAGACCCGAAAAAATGAAAAAAAAGAGTAAATTGTGATACAATTAAGAAAATTGAAAGAAACAATGGTGGGTTCCAAGTGTAATAGGTGAGTGGCCACCAATATCCACCTGGATCAGTCATCCCCCCTTAGGAATAAATGGTCCCCATTGCATTGAGTGCCTTCTGAGATGGGGAAATTTATGTTGAACATGGTCCTTGGTGAGCCACTTGCCTTGGTGTAGGCATTGGTCAGCTTTAACAACTTGATACAGTTGGAATATAAAAGGCTATTTACTTTCCAAATGAATTAAACCTCAAAGGCCATACGAAGCATGACGCTCAATATCAATGCTCCAATATCACTCCACACGTGAGTTCAGTTAGCACAGACCATTGAAGGAAGAAATTAGGAAATGAATACACACATCATAAGTCTTGTGAAATCTAATAGTAACTGATCTTTTGTTACCAAAACGATCACTGGCTGATATCTTTCGTGCTTGCCGCTGATATAGCAGATATTAGAAAAATCTATCAAAGTGAGCATTTGCATAGTGAGAGTGCTCATAACGAGAGCTCATCCGAGAGCCAAGTGAGCCCTCCTCTTCCACGCCCTCCACACATCCCATAAAAGCAATACCAAAAATACAATCGTGCAACTGCACGCTGGCCACACTTCTTGAAGGTGCGGAATGTTTTCCATTTTGTAACACCTACACCCTCAGATGAAATGAAATGGATCGAGTTGTTGCAAATATTATATAGATATGAAGGATATCAAAATTTGAAATTCTTTTTTCATATTTATCACGTTGAAATTAAGGGGTGAATATGTGTGGAGTTAATGGTGATCGATGAACTGAGTAGGAATAAAATTGAAGCGAGTTATGTGAGTTAAGAGGTGGATAAGTGTTGTTGTTATCCCAAGTAAATTAGTGAGAAAATGTATCATCAAACACTAAAGCTGATGGACCAAATCATTATCGTCACATCCTAGAATGCTTCATTGTACCGCTATATGTCACTTTGTTTTCCTTAATTCAATCATATGGCTATCTTGATAATTTAGGATACACTTAGTTGATAGATATTTCTTAAATTATTTTTTAAAATATTTAATTATATGTAAATATTTTTTTAAAACTAAATTATAAAAATATATATTTTTAGAAATATATTTTTATTTTTTATTTTTAGAAACAAAAAAATATCATAAATTAGTTGTCAAATTAGTAGTGAGGATAGTCATCACTAGTCACCAATACAAGTTAACTTATCATCCTTATTCAAGGAAAATTACCCCACTAGTAAATAAACAAGTTTTACTCTTGCCATATGTTTTTGGGTCTCACACCATTAACTGTACAAGTTAACTTATCATCCTTATTCAAGGAAAATTACCCCTCTCTAAAGAAACATGTTTTACTCTTGACATATGTTTTTGGGTCTCAGTCCATTAACTTACCATATGCTTTTGGGTCTCAGTCCATTAACTTGTTTCCTTAAATATGAGGAAAATAAACTCTTATATGATTTTAAAATAAATTTACATTGATTTATTTTTGTTTATTTGGTTATGTGGGTCCTAACATGACTTCACGCAAAAACTTTGGTCGGATAAACCACAACCGAGGGGCATCTAAGTCATCATAATAGTCATCAAAATCACCCAGGTATCACACCTGGCTTGGATTTATTTTTTCCTTGGAGCGGATAGGAACCAATGACCTTTTCAACACGAGTGTCTTAACAACACACCTTCACCATCAAACCAAACCCTCGTTGGCTATTTTTTATTTTTTATTGTGTCCATATGTAATATTTTTTTCTTTTAATAATTGTGGACATATATGTAACTATTTATTTATTTTTTTAACATTGTTAAGTGAAAAAATCTCCTCCAGCTTTTGTTTTTTTGTTGTCACAATATTATGTGAAAATATATTTCTCTCTCAGTAAGATTTATTTTTTTTACTTCATTTTTCAACCAGTAAAAAACAATAATTATTCTCATTTCATTAATAATTTATAAATATAAATAAACATTTATTAATTTTCTTATTACGAACTCTATATACATATATAAATAAACAATACATAATCAAAGTTAAATATTTAACAATTATTATTCTCATATAATAAAATTTCAATCTTTATTTAAAAATAAAAATTTAAATTTACATGTATTTTTTTTATTTTATTATTTTTTAAAATAATATTATTTGGAACCTTCTTCATTTTAAATTGTAAAGTGCTACAATCATAATTGTTCTTAATTAATATCATTATAATAAAACTAAAAAATATTTATAATATGATAATACATTATATTTATTCCTAAGGGTTAGTCTAATGGGGGAGTCTCTTAGCTAAATCACTTTGCTAATAGGATATCATCTCATCAATTTCCTTTATATTCTTGGGTTAGGCTCTGCAGTGCTATGAGACAATCTTAAGTGATCCCTTCGGGTGAATCTTCCAATATACTAGACACTAATGGGGTTCAACTCTCTTAATGAGTTGGCGGGAACTGATCCCTTTGAGTGGATCTGCTCAGATACAAGAAGTGATTCCTTCTAGTAGATCTACCTAGATAGTTTTAGTGGACATAGTGACTATTATACTCTTGTAATTCACAGTATCACAAGGCGACTGAATATTTCTTACTTGCAAATTTTTATATTGTACATAAATTTCAATATTCAAAGCATTGCCAAAGAATAAAAAAAGAAACAAAAAAGAAGAAGGTCAAAATAGAGGGTGTTTACAGTGAAAAGGTTGAACAAGGAATTATGTTCTAAAGTTTGAGAACTAAATCACATTCTAATATCATTTGGACGAACTTTATATCTCCATTTTTTCCCTAAGTTCCAAAAATGTTATTATTCCCTCATCTAGACCTCGCAAATATTCACATTTTCATTTTATCCTAAAGTTCTACCCTACCCCGACATCCACTATTCCCCAAACCCACCATCACATCATACATCCCATCTGCACTAACTATCCCTCACCTTTATGTCATCCCCGTGCGTCACTCCACATCCGACGGCCCTCATCTCCTTTCGACCCCCCCTCAGCCTCCGAACTTTAAAAAGTGGGGGGGGGGGGGGGGGGGCATTCTGAAATGGGTGGTTCTTAACACCGTTGACATTGCAATGTCTCATCCCAGGTTACTTTGCACCCCCACCTTTCGATACCATATACCATTGGGACCCCGCTCCAAAAGCGATTTTTGCTGCAAAACCAAACCAATGCGCTTGCCGACCGTTGGACTAGTCGTTTCCCCATACCTTTGTGTCACATTCATGACTGCCTGTCCACTCAACCCTATCACATCCATTCCCGCCAACACTCTTGAGCAACGACATCTTCACCCAACATGAGCTGAAGCATGTTTTCCTCACCAGGCCCACTTTCAAAAAATACAGAGAGGTGGATGAAGTGTACCAACAGGTCATAGGGACAAGAATTCCAGGTAAGGAGTGGGCCAAATTATACATGTACCATGAGTGAAAGGGCACAGTGAACACATCATCACAGCCACCGATCGACGAAAAGTGCCATCACCACATCATATTTAATGATCTAGAAAAGGCGGTCTAAAAGTAGAGCTAGATGTCAGGGCCACCCATCGTTGCCTCTTCATGACCACCTCAACCACTTTCAGCTTAATTTTGGGTTCATGAAGAGTTGTCGAAATTAATTCCATAGGTAGTGTTTTGTCAGAAATATTTTGTCGTGGCCTTGCATGGCCACACTTGTCTAGTTTTGATTAGCTATAATTAATGAAAACTTGTCGAAGTAGATAGGGAAACTGATGTAGTTTTTAGTTAAATACTGCATGAATTAGCAGTATCAGCTGTTGGACCCTGTTGGACCCTGTTGGACCTTGTTGGACCCTACATTGTAAGAACCACTATATTGGAGCACTGTAATTTTGAAGTTAGGCATCAATAATAAAAGACCATTTTACAGGATCTTTGAGTTGTGTTAAATGGTGGTGTGTTTCCTATCTGTGTTTAATGTTTCCATTGTTTTCCTTGTTTTGCATCTATTTATCTGATTGTAAAGTAGAAATTTTAGATTAAGATTTGTTGTTGGAGCACCTTAATTATGTCTATGTTTACAATCTGAATGCTTTCTTTTGAATTCTAGTTATTTAATTCTTAACTTCTCTTTAATCATTACTGAACACTAATATTTCCTCCACCTCATAATTCACACTGCTCTCAAGATCCAATTAGCATAGTTAGCTTGCCTTGTAATTCTATTGAAAAATTGATGCCACAAACCAGCTCTTTTGACTCCATAGCCCAATGGATTAGCTCCTGCAGACCTGCTCATCCAACCAAAAAAATCAATCAAAAAAACCAATTCTCACAATCACTGTAACTAGCCTAACATCAACATTTATAATATTAAGGTAAAATTAAATCATAAATAGAGAGAGCCCTCTCTAAGTCTAGGAAGGCTAGGTCCTACATTCCATAGTGGTTTGACGTTGTCTTGTATATTTTATTATTTCCAATATTATAAATTATAGAGCCACAACATAATGGCGACCATACTAGGGAACTATTGAAAATCTTGACATTTCATTCGAATTCAGAAACCCCAGTCAAAAAACATTGTGTGCTAAAAGTATTTTCCAAGATTGGTATCTTGTTGTTGATGGTGGAAAAATAGTTAGACACAAGAAGGTTGAAATCATCCCCCTGGCGATTTTACAAAGTTCATTTGATCTAAAGACTCCACTGATAAAAGAATCCAGAATTATAGAGAACTTATAGTGACTCCATTCTATTGCTGATTGATTGTCAATATGAATTCAAGAATACAACGCAGGTATTCTCTTTTGGACAGATCTAATATCCCAGGTTTTCTAAACCCCATTCCAAATATTGATTGGTTAAAATATCTTCTAGTGTTTAAAGATAAGAAAGGAGATGATGTTGTTATACATTTGTTAAGATTTCATATGCATGTATGAAGATTTAAAATCCAATTTCCAGAGGACTGTCTTATGAAAATGTTTGTGGCAAGTTTAGTAGAGAAAACTATGTATGAAGATCTACCAGCTACAAGTATACCTTCTTTAAAGTGTTTTCATTTTGTGTTTTGTGACAAGTATAAAGAAGATTATTGCTATTTGTCACTAGTTCAAGACTGTTGTGATAAATTTCAAAGTTTATTGAATATCTTGAGGAGTACTATGATGATGATCAGTTTATGAATGATAAAATATTAGAAGTTTTAGAAGAAAGACCATTTCAGAAAGTGGAAGTTTTGTTTGAAATGTCTTCTCATCATGGAGAAAGAAGTGATATATGATGTCTATAAGTTCATGAAGTTTCACCACAGGAAATATTCCTAGCAGCATAAGGACAAGTTGATTAGTAGATGGTGAAGGAAGAAATTCATCTTCTTGAACCTATTCAAGTAGAGGACAGCAATGAAAACCTCCAGAAGTTGAATGATCTAGAAGAAAAAGTAGCAGAGCTAGATGACCCAAACCCACAAGAGCATCTTCAACCAACAATTTTTTATCCATAGATTAAACACTAGTCAAGTTTGCCTAATGAAAGCCAAGAAGAAGACCAATCAAGTTTGTTGATTGAAGACCACTCAAACCCTTTTTATGAGTGTGCAGACCTTGAAGAAGACCACCAAATTTCTCCATCATTATTTACTTCTTGGGATGTTGACAAAGTTGCACAACATATTGTTATATCTAATGATACTTTTTTTGTGATGATCGATAATTTGCAGCTCTCTGACAAGTTTTTGAATGATAAAGGGAGTGATGAAGAGAAAACATAATAGTTGATTATCATGGATAGAGAATAAAAACAATTGTCCTCCTTATTATTGGATGACACTCAGTATCAACACAAAGGCAATGGAGCAGTCTGGGATAAGGTATGTTTTTATGTCACCAAGCATCTAAGAGATCTCATATTACATGTTTACCTAAACCCTTTGAGAAGTTTATTACAGTCATCAGTGAAGGAATAATTCACCAGGTTCATCAATAGAGCTATTGAATCCAATGGAAAAGTTAAGTTTCCATGTTTTAAATTCATTTTTCTACCTAAAGAGGTGGAATGAAAACTTCAGTTAAGTATCCATTTGATCGACTAGTTGCATTGGAAGTTTGTTATTATTTGATATGCCAGTCATTTTATTATATTAGTGTAGGTATATGAGTGAAAATAAGCTCAGTACTCTGAGCTTATTTTTAGTTTTAGTTTTGGATTTCTTTTTAGTTTTTATTTCAAGTGTATTCCAGATTTTAGTTTCAACATAGTTCAGGTTTCAACATTCAGATTTTCAGGGTGTAGCAGTGATTTCCGTTTGATAGTTTGCAGTGCATAGTTTAGCTATAGTTTCAGTTCAGGTTGCAGTACACAGACCAGAATTTTAGAACAAATGAATAGAGTTTTCAGTTGCAGAAGTTTTGTGGTAGAGCAGGTTGTTGTTTAAATCATTTCAATGACCAAGGCACTGGTCGCCAAAATCAGAGATCTGCGGTCTTTGTTGCCTCGCTAGGAGGAAAGTATCCCCAGATGGAGCTACTGTTAGACTCCTGTAATTCACAGTATCACAAACTGACTGAATATTTATTATTTGAAAATTTCCATATTGTACATAAATTTCAATATTCAAAGCATTTCCAAAGAATAGAAAAAGAAACAAAAAAGAAGAAGTTCAAAACAGAGGGTGTTTACACTAAAAAGGTTGAATAAGGAATTATGTTCTAAAGTTTGAGAACTAAATCACATTCTAATATCATTTGGACGAACTTTATATCTCCATTTTTTCCCTAAGTTACGAAAATGTTATTATTCCCTCATCCCGACCCCCCAAACATTCACATTTTCATTTTATCCTAAAGTTCTACCCTACCTCGACATTCACTATTCCCCGACCCCACCATCACATCATACATCCCATCCACGCTAATTATCCCTCACCTTTCTATCATCCCCACGCGTCACTCCACATCCGACGGCCCTCATCTCCTTTCGTGCCCCACCTCCCTCCTAAGCCTCCAAACTTTAACAATGCGGGGGGGGGGGGGGGTGTTATGAAATGGGTGGTATCCAAAACAAACGACATTGCGACGTGCCATTCCCAGAGTACTTCACACCCCCCCCCCCGGATTATGATACCATATACTACCGGGACCCCCTTCTGAAAGCAATTTCTACTACAAAACCAAACCACCGCGCTCACTGATCGTTCGACTAGTCATTTCCCCATACCTTTGCACCACATCCACAAACGCCTATCCACTCCACCCTATCACATCCATTCCCGCAAACACTCCTAAGCAACGAAATCTTCATCTAACATGAGCTGAAGCATGTTTTACTCACCAACCCACTTGTAGCAAATACATAGAGGTGGATGAAGTGGACCGACAAGTCATAGGGATGAGAATTCCAGGTAAGAAGGAGCGGGCCAAATTATGCATTTACCAATATTGAAAGGGAAAATTTAACACATCAGCAAAGCCATCGATTGACGAAAAGTGCCAACACCACATCATATTTAATGATCAAGCAAAGGCAGTCCAAAAGTAGAGCCAGATGTCAGAGCCACCCATCGTTGCCTCTTCATGACCACCTCGGCCACTTTCAACTTACTTTTGGGTTCATGAAGAGTTGCCAGAATTAATTCCATAGGTGTTGTTTTGCCGGAAATATTTTTTTTGTGGCCTTGCATGGCCACACTTGTCTAGTTTTGCTTAGCTATAATTAATGAAAAGTTGCCGAAGTAGATAGGGAAACCGATGTAGTTTTTAGTTAAATACCACATGAATTGATAGTATACGTTGTTGGACCCTATTGGACCTTGTTGGACCTTGTTGGACCCTGCATTGTAAGAACTATTATATCAAAGCATTGTGATTTTGAAGTTGGGCATCAATAATAAAAGATTTTTTTACAAGATACTTGAGCTGTGTTAAATGGTGATGTGTTTCCTATCTCTGTTTAATGTTTCCATTGTTTTCCTTGCTGTGCATCTATTTATTTTATTGTAAATCAGAAATTTTAGATTA
The DNA here is from genome assembly GCA_034641835.2 of Pinus albicaulis. Taxonomy (NCBI): domain Eukaryota; kingdom Viridiplantae; phylum Streptophyta; class Pinopsida; order Pinales; family Pinaceae; genus Pinus; species Pinus albicaulis. The sequence goes on along the minus strand of CM076584.1, from coordinate 1,646,770,770 downwards.
AGATTTGTTGTTGGAGCACCTTAATTATGTCCGTGTTTAAAATCTGAATGTTTTCTTCTGAATTCTAGTTAGATAATTCTTAACTTCTCTTTAATCGTTACTGAACATTAATATTTCCTCCACCTCATAATTCACACTACTCTCAAGATCCAATTAGCACAGTTAGATTGCCCTGTGATGCTCTTGAAAAATTGATGCCACAAACCAACCCTTTTGACTCCATAGCCCAATGGATTAGCTACTGCAGACCTGCTCATCCAACCAACAAAATCAATCAAAACAACCAATTCTCACAATCACTGTAACTAGCCTAACATCAACATTCATAATATTAATGTAAAATTAAATCATAAATAGAGAGAGCCCTCTCTGAGTATAGTAAGGCTAGGTCCTACATTCCATAGTGGTTTGACGTTGTCGCCTGGATTACCTTCTTGCCAATCTTATAAATTATAGAGCCAAAACATAATAGCGACCATGCGAGGGAACTATTGAAAATCTTGACATTTCATTCGATTCATAAACCCCGAGTCAAAGAAACATTGTATGCTAAAAGAATTTTCCAAGATTGGTATACGGATTTGTTGATGGTGGACAAAGAGTCGGACATAAGAAAGGTTGAAATTTAAAATCATCCACACAGCGACTCCAAATCAATGGTTGATATAAAGAATCCTTTGTGCAAAGAATCCCGAAATTGTAGAGAACTTCTAGTGACTCCATTCTATTGTTGATTGATTTTTCAAGATGAATTCAAGAATACAACGCAGGTATGCTCCTTTGGATAGATCTAAAATTTGAGGTTTTCCAAACCCCATGCCAAACATTGATTGGTTAAAATATCTTAGGTGTTTTAAAGATAAAGAGAATGATGTTGTTATACATTTGTTAATATTTCATATGCATTTCCAAAGATTTAAAATCAATATCAGGCCCCATCTTATAGAAATGTTTGTGGCAAGTTTAAAAATGAAGTTTGGTATGAAGATCTACCAGCTGCAAGTATACCTTCTTTAAAGTGTTTTCATGTTGTGTTTTGTGACAAGTATAAAGAATATTATCCCTCTTTTTCACTAGTTCAAGACTGTTGTGATAACTTCCAAAGTTTTATTGAATATCTGGAGGATTACTATGATGATGATCAGTTTATGAATGAAATATTAGAAGTTTTAGAAGAAAGACCATTTCAGAAAGTGGGAGTTTTGTTTGAATGTCTTCTCATCATGAAGAAAGAAATGATATATGTTGTCTAGAAGTTCATGAAGTTTCACAACAGGAAATATTCCTAGCAGCACAAGGACAAGCTGATCAGCAGAATTCAACTTCCTGAACCTGTTCAATTAGAGGACAACAATGAAAACCTCTAGCAGTCGAGTGATCTAGAAGAAAAATTAGCAGAGTTAGATGACCCAGACCCACAAGATCATCTTCAACCAACAATGTTTTATCTATAGACTGAACGCCATATATTTTTTCCTAATGAAAGCTAATAAAGTTTGTCAAAAGAAGACCAATCAGGTTTGTTGATTGAAGACCACTCAAATCTTCTTTCTGAGTGTGCAAACCTTGAAGAATATCACAAAATTTCTCCATCATTATTTACTTCTTGGGATGTTGACAAAGTTGCACAACATATTGTTATATCTAATGATACTTTGTTTGAGATGATCGAGTATTTGTAGCTCTCTAACAAGTTTTTGAATGATAAAGTGAACGATGAAGAGCAAACAGAACAGTTGACTATCATGGATAGAGAAGAAAAATAGTTGTTTTCCTTATTACTGGATGACACTCAGTATCAACACAATGGCAAGGGAGCAATCTGGGATAAGGTATGTTTTTATGTCACGAAGAATCTAAGAGATCTAATATTGCATGTTTACCTATATTCTTTGAGTAGTTTATTACCGTCATCAGTGAAGGAATAATTCACCAGTTTCATCAATAGAGCTATTGAATCCAGTGGAAAAGTTAAGTTTCCATGTTTTACATTCATTTTTCTACCTATAGAGGTGGAATTCAAACTTCAGGTAAGTATCCATTTGCTCGACTGGTTGCATTGGAAGTTTGTTATTATTTGATATGGTAGTCATTTTATCAAATTAGAGTAGGTAGATGAGTGCAAATAAGCTCAATACTCTGAGCATCTTTCCAATTTTAGTTTCGGATTGCTTTTGAGATTTAATTTCAAGTGTATTCTAGATTTCGGTTTCAGAATAGTTCGGGTTTCAGCATTTAGATTTTCAGGGTGCAGTAGTGATTTCCATTTGATAGTTTGCAGTGCATAGTTCAGCTATAGTTTCAGTTCAGGTTGCAGTACATAGATTAGAAGTTTAGAACAAATGAATAAAGTTTTCAGTTGCATAAGTGTTGTGGCAGAGTAGGTTGCTAGCTTAAATCATCTTAATAACCAAGGCACTGGTCGCCAAATTCATAGATCCACGGTTCTTTACTGCCTTGCTGGGAGGACAACATCCCTAGCTGGAGCCACTGTTAGACTCCTGTAATTCACAGTATCACAAGTTGATTGAATATTTCTTACTTGAAAATTTTCATATTGTACATAAATTTCAATATTCGAAGCATTTCTGAAGAATAGAAAAAGAAACAAAAAAGAAGAAAGTCAAAATAAAGGGTGTTTACACTGAAAAGGTTGAACGAGGAATTATGTTCTAAAGATAGAGAACTAAATCACATTCCAATATCATTTGGACGAACTTATATCTCCATTTTTTCTCTAAGTTCTGAAAATGTTATTATTCCCTCATTCCAAGCCCCCAAACATTCACATTTTCATTTTATCCTAAAGTTATACACTACCCCGACATCCACTATTCCCTGACCCCACCATCACATCATACATCCCATCTGCGCTAACTATCCCTCACATTTTTTTCATCCTCACACATTACTCCACATCTGACAGCCCTCATATCCTTTCGCCCCCCCCCCCCCCCCTTCAGCCTCTAAACTTTAACAACGGGGGTGGGGGCGAGGTCTGAAATGGGCGGTATCAAATACCGCCAACGTTGTGATGTGTAATTCCCAGAGTACTTTGCAGCCCCTTCTGATACCATATACCTCTGGGAGCCCCCTCCAAAAGTGGTTTCCGTTGCAAAACCAAACCACAATACCCGCCGACACTTGGACTAGCCGTTGCCCCATACCTTTGCGCCACATCCGCGACTGCCTGTCCACCCCACCCTATCACATCCATTCTCGCCAACACTCCTGAGCAATGACATCTTCACCCAACATGAGCTGAAGCATGTTTTCCTGGCCATGCCCACTTTTAGAAAATACATAGAGGTGGATGAAGTGTACCGAGAGGTCATACAGACGAGAATTATAGGTAAGAAGGAGTGGGCCAAATTATGCATGTACCAAGATTGAAAGGGCATAGTGAACACATCAACATAGCCATAGATTGACGAAAAGTGCCAGCACCACATCATATTTAATGATCTAGCAAAGGCGGTCCAAAAGTAGAACTAGATGTCAGAGCCACCCTTCGTTGCCTCTTCGTGACTACCTCAGCCACTTTCAGCTTACTTTTGGGTTCATGAAGAGTTTCTGGAATTAATTCCACAGGTGGTGTTTTGTCAGAAATATTTTGTCGTGGCCTTGCATGGCCACACTTGTCTAGTTTTGATTAGTTATAATTAATGAAAAGTTTCCAAAGTAGATAGGGAAACCGATGTAGTTTTTAGTTAAATATTGCATGCATTGGCAGTATCAGTTTTTGCACCCTGTTGGACCCTGCGTCATAAGAAATATTGTATTGGAGCGTTGTAATTTTGAAGCTGGGTATCAATAATAAAAGACTGTTTTATAGGATACTTGAGCTGTGTTAAATGGTGATGTGTTTCCTATCTGTGTTTAATGTTTCCATTGCTTTCCTTGTTGTGCATCTATTTATCTGATTGTAAAGCAGAAATTTTAGATTAAGATTTGTTGTTGGAGCACCTTAATTCTATCTGTGTTTACAATCTGAATGTTTTCTTCTGAAGTCTGGTTAGAGAATTATTAACTACTCTTTAATCATTATTGAACACTACTATTTCCTCCACATCATAATTCACACTACTCTCAAGATCCAATTAGCACAGTTAGCTTGCCCTATGATTCTCTTGAAAAATTGATGCCACAAACCAGCCCTTTTGACTCCATATCCCAATGGATTAGCTCCTACAGACCTGCTCATCCAACCAACAAAATCAATCAAGACAACCAATTCTCACAATCAGTGTAACTATCCTAACATCAACATTCATAACATTAAGGTAAAATTAAATCATAAATATAGAGAACCCTCTCTGAGTCTAGGAATGCTAGGTCCTAGATTCCAAATTGGTTTGATGTTGTCCTTTATAGTTTATTATTGCCAATCTTATAAATTATGGAGCCACAACAGTGACCACCAATCTCATGTCTATGAACCAAAAATCTAAAAAAAAACACATCATATTTAAATAATAATAAAATAAACACAAAAACACATCATATATAAATAATGATGACGATGATTAACCTCCACTAAGTCCAAAGTAGCCTATCGGACCTCAAAAAACTAACTAAGATTGAGTCTTCAAAATCTTATTTCTATGATCAAAGAGAAGGGAACAAAGTGCTCCAAGATCGTTATTGTTGGTTTGTCTTAATAGGTCAAGAATATTGGAAGTGTGGCAGATGTTAGGGAATTGAGAGCGGATGTGAGTGAGAGTCAAACTATCTAAAAGGAAGTGTTTTTCATCTTCCACCTGCTTAGTATCACAAATCTGACAAATTCTATCCTTTGAGGGAGTTTTGGGAATAGACCACCACTCGGTCTCACTTCTAAGCTCATGAGAATTAGTTCTAATCCTAACGATGTTCATGTTTTTCTTAGTACTGGTCAGCACAAAAACATAATAGACAGAATGATTATTTTCGACTTACAAAAATTTTTAAAATTATAAATTTAATTTGTTTAATATGAAAATGAGAATTTTATTTCTTTATTCATAGGGTTAAATTTGACAGCCATTGACCGGTTTTTCCACTTTTTACGAGTGACGGGTATATAAAAAAATCAGAAGTTTCAATATATATATATATATATGGTTGGTACTGGGATATGTGGTCTTCTTCCACCCTACTTGGTACGTTCCAGATAACATGTGACTTAATAGAGTGACTTAGTCAAATTACATAAAATTAAAATTAAAACTATAAACTAAACTAAGATTAAAGTAAAATAGTTAATTTACCATAGATAGTTTTTGTACTCTAAATTTTGAATATAGTATTTTAAAATGTAATATTTGTATTTTAAAAAATAATACAATATTATTTAATATATTAATATATTTTTATGTTTTTAATAAACTTATTTATTTTTGAATTGAGTGAAATAAAATGAAATTAAAAGAAATTTGAACCCTTTTGAGGCTTGGTGGATCCAAAGTTAAAATGGACTTACGTTGGTCACATTTTGTAAGCCTAGATGATTCTTCAAGTGGGTATATTTTTTATGTTATACATTCCTAGTTGACGCTTTAGAAGTGGGTATGTTTTTTATGTTATACATTTTATTTTAAAATATTGTTAGGAGCCGTAGATAATTCATTTCCCCATTAAGCTAGATATTTAAAGATAATAGGGCAATTGACATTATGGATTGTGTGAATTTGAAGATGATGTTTATATAAATAGTTGTTTTCTTTATGTGAGTGAGTTATAGCTTAGTGGGAGTATTTATATTCCAATTTCCTCATCAAGTCTATCAATATGTATTTGGTGAGTGAACATGCATACGCCTAATTTAATAAAGTCTTGATTAGTATTTTTCTGTTATCCCTATTTGGTTAAATATTTGATCAGTGCTTCAAATTAAAAATCACTTGGACTATTGTTCCAACCCTATAATGTATGAGTCACGAGTGCTAGACTTTCTTCAAGTGGAGACTTCACCTAAACTTGGGTAAGTTCGAGTAGATTTTTATATATTTGAATAATTTATACAGGAAATTTCTGATATCTGGCGCGTAGACATTTTTTAACAAAATCTTCTTATAATTCGCTCAGAATGTTCGATTTCATGGAATATTTTCCCTCCTCCATGGAATTCTTGCAAGACGAGGCTCCTCCTTTCACTGAGCCTCATGAGTAGTAGACTCTTCTCTAGGAAAGGATTCATCTTAACTTCAGTAAGTTAAACTGGCCTTTACTTTCATTTAAATACATTTATGGACAATATCTAATATCAACACGTTTAACATCATTTTAGCAAAATATTATTGAAATTTAAACTAAAATGTTATATTTTCAGAAAAATAAATCTAATTAAAAATCAAACTTTGAAAATTGATTTTTAGCAATGGCACGTTGTTTTTCACCCTAATATCTTCAATGTTTAAGTGCATTCGCTTCAATATTTGCAGGTATACATTGTGGTTTTTTTCTTTTAACTTAAATGAAACTGGTAAAATAAATACTAAAAGTGATATGAAGAGTTGTTTAAAAATGAGATCGTCATAAAAAAATTCTATGTTGAGTAACAAGACCTATAAAATTTAACCCCTGTCCTAGACTATGCCTCTTGGGACAACATTTAAATAGACCCACACATACCGTGAAAAGAACCCTAGAAGGAAATACTGCCACATAAATATGACATTATGATCTCATCCGAGTGAGGTCATTGTGATGATGATATGGGAAATAAAGAAGAATAACACTGTGAGGTTTGAAATGCAATATTTGCATAAACGAAACCATATTTTTATTTAAGGAAAAATTCATGAATTGTCCCATGTTTCATTTTCCTTCATATTGAAAGAACCATTTTATTTTTCTTTTCAATTTAATGTGTGTTGACCTCATTTGCATTTTAATGGGGCCACAAGAACACAGTCCCCTTTCAAATTGATTGTAGATAGTCATCATTAGGTTATTTTAGGTGAACTCGCTATTACTTAATTCATTTTAACCAAACCTATTAAGTATTTGATGGGAAGTTTTAAGAATAATGGATGTCCAACAAAATATATATAATGTTGACAAAGGTAGGTTCTACGGTCGACGATTCTATGGTAGTGCGCTCCAGCGCCCCCCTCACCATCTAGGGTTTCGTCACATGTGGGATTCATGTGGTGTGAGGTGTGGGCCAGGCTCCTTGTATTATTTGATGTGTAAGTTTAGTTGGGGATCCATCACTCTCCATGAAATAGAAATGGACAAAGTTCTGCATTTGTCACGAGCCTTTATGACACGATCCGAGAATACAAGTGGTTTGGTGAGACAAGTGAAAGTAAATGTAATTGGGTTTTAGTTGATAGATATTATTAAGCACATGCATTAAGTTAATGATTGGTTAGATCTTGTACATTCGAAAAATAATATAATTTTAGTCGATGAATAATAAGCACATGTACAAAGATAATTACTAATTCACATCTTGTACATTGGATGAGAATAAAGTGGTATCCAATAGACCAAGATGTAAAGGAAGTGATCTAATCATTGGTTCACTCAATTTTGTTTGATATTTTTTGTTTTAGTTGACATTAAATGTATCGAAGGGGCATATACCTACAAAAATCACATGATGTTGTTCAATTATCAGCTTAGAAAACCTATGAAAAATCAACATGGTATTAAAGCAAGGGTAAAAGAGCAACCTTGAAGAAGTTAGTTTGTTCCTAGTTATCCTATAGGGTTTATTCTAGCCCTAGAAATCCTAGTCTATTTCTAAGAAGGAAGAAGTATATCCCAAAAGAGAAAAATATCTATCTCTTCATTTATGCCCTAGAAGAAGGTCAAAAATACCTCACTTTGTGAACAAATCCGAGATCACAAGTCATTTTTTTTTTGAAAGGCCTGAAGCCTATGACAAAGGATCGAATGACTTTAATCCATTTTTAATAGGGAAAAAATTCTAAAAAGGTTGAAAGGCCTCAGTCTGAATCTAGGGCAGGTCGAAAAGGCCTCAGAGGTTGGGTGTAGAAGACTGAAAGGCCTCAAGAGTGACCGTGGGCTGAGAAATATCAGAAGAAGTCAAAAGTTTCTCAGATAATAGAAAGGCTTATGAAGGACTTATTAGGGACTAATTTGAGATTGCATGATCACGATGATAATTTTTCCTAAATCAAGTTATTTTAGTGGTTGAAAGGGTTAAACATGTATCGTACCATAAATATGCTTATGACATGTCTTAAATCACTAAATCTATCATGATGAGGATTAATTTAGAAGATCCTTCTTTCCTATGGTCTATAAATATTATATTTTTTTATGCTTTGTGGCAACCTTCCATGAAAAATTATTTGACAAGGAACCAAAAAGTCTCAACAAGAGGATAACTTCAAGAGGACCCAAAGAGGCCTTAGTATGACATCAGAGAGGCTAATTTTATTGCTCATTCTTAGGACCGGATTTATTTAGGTTCTCAGGTGTATTAGTTGAGATTAGATCTCGATAGACCGAGGGCCATTCATTCTTGATAGTCAAAGATCCATTCATTCTTGTAGGCTAAGAGCATTTCCTCCTTTGAATCCAAGAGCATATATTATGTAGGAGGTATGGATGCCTCAAATATCGAATTCTTCATCGTTTTAAGAGGTCAAGGTTCATTGGGAATCATTTTTACCAATGTTGGAAGATCAAGAATGCTTATTTGGAGATCATGGTGATAATCTTGTAGCACACCTTTAGGACGTCAAAAATACCTTGTGAAGGTAGAGTCATTTTTGGAGTTTTCCTTGTAAAGAATAAACTAATTGTGATTATCTCGAAGCCATGGAAGGATTAGTTCAGATGAGAAGAAGGTACCTCCCAAAAGGAGTTGTGGCTTCAACTGTTTGTACAAGCACTGGATGATTAAGGAAGATGTTATTTCTTTACAATGTGAGAGAGGTAGAATGCAAACTATAGTTTTACCTAGATGAAGCATTCCTTGAATAAATGATAACATGAGGATAAACATATCTCTAAGAAATCTGAGTTGTAGGACCAAATTTGAGCTCTGATATGAACTCACATTAGATATGTTTGGGTAGCTTCAAATAAATGTGTTGAATCTTTTATAAGATAATACAAGACTTAAAAGAAGAATTTTGTCATTTAGCCCTTGACAAGTACGTTTTGTATTTTCTTCTTAAAATATATAGAGGGAGCTACGATGAGAGGCTCTATATAAAATTTGAATAATAGCTGAATTATTCACCGAGATTATCCTGGTCACATACTATTTGAGCTTCATACATAACACATAATCTCTTCTACGCATTAATCATCACATGCGGAAATAAAAACAACAAGCGGTATTGAAAACATTCACATGCGCACATAGAAATTCAACACATATAACACAAGTATGTATACTCGGGAAAGCTTACAAACTGAAAACCCCCTACTGTACGTATATTATAATGAAGAAGAATCATGTAAAAATCTCAGTACAATACTCCTCACAAGTACTCAATACTATCTTCATAAGTTACACACAAACTAGCTCGGCTTTTGAACAAGTCACGGGTTCAAAACTCCTCCACTGTTTACTGCCTCTCTGCGCAATCCAAGATGAGAGAATGGAATGGAATGAATTCAAATTCCCTTGGCTTTAAGCTGCGCAATCCTCATTGGCAATCTCCTTCAATGATTGTGCAAATCTCATGCACACTATAGTCACAACCGATAGTAGACTCCACCCTTTCTCCTACCTCTACCACTGGGTCTCCACTGAATCGTCCATGCATGCTATGTTAATCGATGTGTTCTTTAGTTGAATAATGAGTTAATAATTAGTGAATTAAATAATATTTAATTCACACCACTCATCTCTAGTGTATTAGCCAGTTAAACTAAATACAACTAGTTCAACTAAGTTAAACCGAACACAACTCCATCCATCTGTCTCATCAACTCCACCAAACTTTGCCACATGAGTTCTAACCGAAGTCAACCATGCAATAGCTCAACTAACCCTTAGGAAATTCAAATTTCCTTCCTGCCACTGCATGTGCCACATCCGTAGCTCGAACCGAAGTGCTTTAAGAGGATAAGATAAAGTTTATAGTCCAAATATTATTAAGGGCTAATAATATTTGATCGTTCTATTTTTAGACAAAGTGTCTAAAAAATAGACTTCGACTCGTATGTCTAAAAATAGTTGTCCATCTATTTTTTACCAACTTGACCAATCATCCAAGAATAGCATCCCGCAACTCCTAGACCATGCTCCATATGTCTAAAAATAGACATAGTCTAAAAAATAGACTTTTTCGACAAAAAATCACATGTGTGGTCCCCACCTAGTTTAGGTGATCACTTTCCAACTAGGATCGTGAAAGATGTTTCGGGAGGCCTCCTTCACTATTTCTTGTTGTCATTTTCAACACTCCCTCTCAACAAGAAAGGACTTTCTTTGCATGCGACATGCAACTCCATGCATTCGCCCCCGCAACCTTCACAAGCGCTATGCAACTCACATGCATTCGCCATGCACCCTTTGCATGCACCATGCAAACTCATGCATGCACCATGCAACTCCATGCATGCATCATGCACCCTTTGCATGCAACATCTCCAAAAGCTGAATAGGCTCCAAACAACTCAATCGGTCCGATGCATCTATCATCAAAGTCTTCGACTTCGCTGGTACCAACTGCACATGTCATCGGGAACCATTGCTACCGTTGAACTCTTGCACCCATGCACTCGCACTTGTTGTCAACTCGATCCACGCTCCGATATCCGACACTTGTCACTTTGATCTGCACTCGCATCAATCCAACTGATCCGTTGCTCGTCACAGTCGTGGGCACCTTGTAGCTGGGTTCAATTCATGAGATCCACACCATCTCATGAATCCCGCCCGAAAATATCCTCTTGGGATTAATCATGCATGTCGCCCCACCTCTCACCCGTCGGTATAGCTGCATGCACTCCCTCCGCCCATCCGGCACAAAATTTCTCCGCATGAGTGGTTTCTTCCACTCCATGATCCTCTTGTGGGTCGCTCCACATCCCGAGGGTTCACTATCACCTCGCATGCAAAACTTGCTCCTCTCGAAGCATCGGTTGCATGTCTTTCTCCCTCGCTTTCCAACAGTAGGAAGCTCCATAGACATCCCATCTACTTCAAGTCGTCAGAGATTCTTTTCCCGAATCCCAACCTTCTTGACTTGTCCCATTGCCTTGTGCCGAAGGAAAACTTTTCCTTCACCGAAAACAACTTCATACCCTTTATCCTCTAACATTGCGACCGAGATTAAATTCTTTGTTAGACTCGGTACATGCAATACATCTTGTAAAAGAATGAGTTTACTCGACTCCCTCTCGAAAGGTTATGGTACCAATGCCGGTCGCATTGTATCGTCCATTGTCACCCAACTCAACATGAAACCGGAGATCTTTCTCCACCAAGTCACCGAAAAAGATTCACATCTCCCGTCATGTGAAAGGAAGCGCCACTATCAAAATACCACCCCGATCCCAATGCACTAGACACCATGCATGCGATCAATGAGAAGTCCGACTCAAATTGCGAGGCAAGAGCCTCACCAGCTGCAGCTCCGGCGGCCTTGCTTGTTCTTCTTCTTCGTGGACAATTTGTCGCGTAATGTCCAGTGATCGTGACAGGGTGAAAACACTTCACTTTGGACATGTCACGCTCTTTACCATCCGCACCGGATTGAGAAGCATTCTTCTTGCAGTTCCCTCTTCCTTGCTTTGGCGGCCAAAGCGCGAGTCTTCTTCATCGGATATATTTGATGAATATCCGTCCCTCGGTACTCCGCCTTATCTCCTCTTGCGCAAGATCGGACCACGATATTTCCCATCCCGGAAATTTCTCTCGACCATTGACACCGTCCCGATATACATGCCAACTTTTCGGAAGCCCGAGGAGAGCCAAGCTCACCGGGTTCCTCATCCTTCACACTAACTCCTACACTCCCAAGTTCATCCCTCGTAGTGGAAAAAACTTTGTCAAGTATACTCGAATAGTGTCATTCTTCTCCATCTTTATTTTCCTCGAGTTTATCCTTGAGCGCCAACTTCCTTTGGTCACTCTTGCTCGGAAAAATTATGTCAAAGCTTTCCACATCAAGAATGGAGAATCTTTACCATGCGGGCTCGGATACTATGTGATCCTTCACGCCCTCCAACAGAATCCTTCGACACCTTCGTCGTCTTCTTTTTCCAAGCTTCAATCACGACGACGATCCGTAGAAGTAGGCTTTGGAATTTATTTCTCTATGAATTCCAATAGCCCATTGTCATCTAACACCGCCTCCATCCTCGTATTTCCATGCAATATAATTCGAGCTACCTACCAAGGCATACTCCAATCGCAATCCAACGAAAGACATCTTTGCTTTTGACACCAAGAAAAACAATTTCCGCAATTCGAATTCCAACGACTCCAAACTCCACCGCTTCCGATCTAAAATTCGTGAGAAAAAAATTATTTCCAAATCAGAGATTGATCGCTTGGGAATTTACCGGAACTTTCACCTTCAAGGAAGGATGAATCCGGAGGCTACCCTGGCCCGATTGCGGACTCACTTTCGAAGAAATAAAATGCAATTACTTTCCGAAAAATAGATATGATGATCAATATCGCTCCGATACCATGTAGAAAATTTGAATAATAGCTGAATTATTCACCGAGATTATCCCTGGTCACATACTATTTGAGCTTCATACATAACACATAATCTCTTCTATGCATTAATCATCACATGCGGAAATAAAAACAACAAGCGGTATTGAAAACATTCACATGCGCACATAGAAATTCAACACATATAACACAGATGTATACCGTGGGAAAGCTTACGACTGAAAACCCCCTACTCGTCCGTATATTATAATGAAGAAGAATCATGTAACAATATCGGTACAATACTCCTCACAAGTACTCGCATCGTCTCCATAAGTTACACACAAACTAGCTCGCTTTTGAACAAGTCACGAGTTCAAAACTCCTCCACTGTTTGCTCGCTCTCTCTACGCAATCTAAGATGAGAGAATGGAATGGAATGAATTCAAATTCCCTTGGCTTTAATCGCGCAATCCTCATTGGAAATCTCCTCCAATGATTGTGCCAATATCATGCACACTATAGTCACAACCGATAGTAGACTCCACCCTTTCTCCTACCTCTACCACTGGTCTCCACCGAACTCGTCCATGCATTATTGTTAATCGATGTGTTCTTTAGTTGAATAATGAGTTAATAATTAGTGAATTAAATAATATTTAATTCACACCACTCATCTCTAGTGTATTAGCCGGTTAAACTAAATACAACTAGTTCAACTAAGTTAAACCGAACACAACTCCATCAACCGTCTCATCAACTCCACCAAACTCGCCACATGAGTTCTAATTGAATTCAACCATGCAATAGCTCAACTAACCCTTAGGAAATTCGAATTTCCTTCGCTACCTGCATGTGCCACATCTGTAGCTCAAACTCGAAGTGCTCCAAGAGGATAAGATAAAGTTTATAGTCCAAATATTATTAAGGGCTAATAATATTTGATCGTTCTATTTTTAGACAGAGCAGTCTAAAAATAGACTTCGACTCGTATGTCTAAAAAATAGTTGTCCATCTATTTTTACCAACTTGACCAATCATCCAAGAATAGCATCCCACAACTCCTAGACCATGCTCCATATGTCTAAAAATAGACATAGTCTAAAAAATAGACTTTTCAACAAAAATCACATGTGTGGTCCCCACCTAGTTTAGGTGATCACTTTCCAACTAGGATCGAGAAAGATGTTTCGGAGGCCTCCTTCACTATTTCTTGTTGCCATTTTCAACGATGCTCTCTTTCTTGGTAGAACTAATAATATTAGGATTTTGTAAAACCGTAGAAGACTTGAAGGATATTACAAAGGAAAAGTATGCAGGGTCATTCATATTACCTTCTTGCGGGACATAATTAGTGGCCAAAAGTCTTATAATTCACTGGACCAGAGGCCCTTGTCATGTATGGAGAATATGACTTACACATGTTGCTAGTATTGTATCGTAGAGATATATTGTTGGTATTCGGGTTTCATTTCTTGATCCTTGGCGATTGAGCCAGAGGAAAGAGTTCTCTTCACCTTAAAGCAAAAAATTCAAATTATCACATCACAAGTTTGTTACAAAGGGCATTTGGAATTCTTAGGGTTTGTAAACCCTATCCAACTAGAAGGCTTGGATAAGATAGCCCTAGGGTTGGTGGATAAAATCCTAGAGTTTGACCTAGATCAATGTTTCCACTGAAATAAGAAACACTAGCTCATGCAAAGTAAGGAAAGCAATTGATGATGAAGAGGTTGTAGAGGATGATTTCTGCAAGATGGTAAGGATCAAGAGGGAGTTGACAATTCCCTTTTATCGATCAAAATATAAGTATCTTGTATTTCTCTTTCTTGAATATTGTTGATTCATTTTTAGTTATCCTCTTTTCTTTATTTCTTTTTCTACATTATAATCGTTCTTCCATGGTTTCTTGGTGATATTTGGAGGTATATTGTAAAAGAATCTGGCAGAAGATGGAAGCACCATGAAGAGAAAAGAAAATTATATGGAAAGAGGATTCTCCCAAGATAGGGCACAAAATCAGGTTGATTGATTTGTGTTCAACAGGTAGAAACAGAACAAGACATCCTAAACCATGCTAGATGAGCTTTCAATTCAAAGGGAGTATACAACCTAGAAAGCGTGAAGGATGTCATGATGAAGTAAAGTGTATTGAAGACCTGAAGAAAAGTTTGCATAATGACTTCCAAGTGAATCTACAACATCTAGCATGCAACAAATCACATTATAAAGGGGGACTCATGGCGAGGGGGTTCTCCTAGTAAGAGGGAGAAGACTATGCTCTAGTTGTAAGGTACATGTTATGTCCCCATTTTTTTTTTGTATCACTCTTTTTGTTTATTAATTTGGTTATCCACTTACCTCTATGTTTATTTTATGTTCCTATGGTACCATGGCATGTTTTGAAATGAATCCCATGAAAGGTTGCAATGATGTCTCAGTTAAACCTTCGCTCCAAGAACTAGGAATTTGGTTTGATTTTCACTAATCATCGTCACACCCATTTCGTATTAAGATAACTAGAGTAATCCTAGCCCCTTAAGTTAATTTTATACATAGATAAGTTTGAAGTAATCTTAGTCCCTTAGTTATTTTTATGCATACCAAGGTTTGGCTATAATGGTGCCCTAAGCATTGAATATTACTAATGCATTTACATATATCTCTAGCTACATTAGACTTAACCTTTGCATTTCCTATGAAAGGTATGGTGTTAAAATGTATTGATGTCCCCACTTGATTCATATGGTTTTCTCATGCTTGAACTTAGTTCCAAAGCTCAATACGCATTTATTAAAACGTCCTTCCTTGATGACATGTTCTACACCATGGTTTCCATTTGTCGGAGGTCATGTGACACCCTCGTCTCTTCACATGGTCTCCAAAATTTTTGAGGCTTAGGAGGGACGATAGTGATTTCTTGATGGAGATTTGCGGTCCACCATTGAGCATGAAAACCCTAAGGCCATACTTGCCTTTCCCTTCATCATTTTTTATTTTTTCTCACAAGGTATGGCTGCCATGGCTGGCGAGGTTGTTCTATCGCTTGCCTAGGCTTGAATGTTATTTGCATGCTATTAAGGTAAGCTCCATCGACGCACCGTGCTGTAGAATAGTTAATTTGGGATGGAGAGTATTTTTTTTCTTTGGGTAAACGCCCATGGTTACAACCCTATTCTGATGCTTGCTTTACTTCCGAAATTTGTGGTAATCATTTATGTAGAGGTCTTACTATGGTCTTAAACCTTGTGTTTCCTCCCTTGTTGTATATTCATGAGGTTTTTCCTTGCTCTTACCTGGAATTTAACGTCACACTTGCTGGACCAATTCTTCCTGGAGGAGTTTCTGCGAACATTTAATCTCTCACTTGGTTTTTTTAGCTTCAAATAGTTATAGTTTCAGTGGTTTCGTGTCTTTTCGTTCCAGAGCGTTTCTACTAATTCCATTTGTTTCTTTTTACATATTTAAGAGCACACAAAAGCCATACATTTTCTAGGTTGTAGATGTAACATTTGTTCCACGCCTCTTCATCTTCTCTTCAAAGGACTTGACTGCATAAGGTACTTTGTTCTTTCCTACTTTTTTTCTTTATTGTTTCTCTTTTAATTTCATATTTAGATGGGTAACCTTTTAATCCCCTCTCATACTGAGGTTTGGTTCATTGCAGGAGAGGGAACCATGGTTTCGCAGCGTTGGAAAATGGGTAAGGCCTTTACCATTTCTTGTAGCATTAACACAGGTTGATTTTGTTGGTTTCGATCTGTTGAATCTCGTTTCTCCTACCCCCTCAGTATGTGGTTAATTTATGTTCCTACCTATTAGTTTCTAGGTTTGATTATTATGTGTTCAATATGATAAAATATTGGTGATGTTGGAGTTTTATCCTCTGGCTATTCCAGCGTTTCATTGTAATGTGTGTATCACTGGTTTCTGGGTTCCTTGTTGGGGATGCTACGAAACCCTTGTTATTTTTTTCTTGTTATGAAATGCGTTAAGAATACAAATTATTTCCCAAACTTCCGTGTTTTAATTCTAAGTTAGGTTCCTCATTTATATTTATTTTTTTGTTTTTTTCTGCCCAACTTGAACTTGCTATCATGACTAAGGGAGTGATGGCGAAGAGAAGTGGTTGCTATTGTTGAAATTTGCAACAAGAAACAATGAAATTGGCATCCAGAAAGGACAAAAATTGACCACATGCTAGTGTGGGATTCCAGTCACACATGAGTGAGGAATTCAGTTACACATTAGTGCTAAATATGGGCATCTAATTTATATATCCCTTAAATAAATTTGAAAATAAATTGTAATTTCATCTCATAACAACTTGTATCAGTTAAATAAGTTAGAAAGACTGAGTTATCTCAATAAATTTGAGTTGAGGGTCAAAGGTGAGGCATGTAGAGAAATTCTAATATTTTTGGGGTCCAGTTGCAGTTAATTCACTAGCGAGGTGCATATGTAATTAGTTAACTCAAATTAATTGAGTTAAAATCAATTTAACTAGTTCGAACCGAGTGATGAATTAGTGAGAGGTCCAGTGAATTAAATTAGATTTAATTCAAAAGTAGTGATCAATCATATAACTGATGATTCGGTATCAATAGCTGCATGCATGTCAGTTCTGATGAAGACCCAGTTGAGACAGAGGTTAAAGGGAAGATAACTATCAGTTGTATTATTAGCAAATTGCCCGGGCGCAATTATAAAGTCATAGGAAGGCTCATGATGGATTGCGCAGTCAAGGAAGGTTTATTATCCTATGTAATAGGGATTAATTTCCTATGGATTGCGTGAGAAATGCTAGGCTAAGCAGGGGTTGAGAATTGACTAATTTTTGGTCAATTTTGCCTAAGAATTACTAGTCAGTTTTGAGTAGGATCAGGGTGAGACGATCAGTACAGTGGATGCTTTTCTCAGTGTGAGAAAGCATTGTATTGTTTCATGATTCTTTGACTATGTACAATATATGAGAGGGGTTTTGAGTAGGTGCTTTACCCAAGAACATCTTGTGTTGTGTGATTGATTAATTTCCTTTCTCTTACTTGGATGTGATTGAGCAATCGTGTTTTATATTCTGCAAATATAGTAGAAGGATTCAGTATCTTGTTTTAGTACATTACATGATTAGATTGAATCCATTGGTATAGAGTTTCTATATAATTTATACATGGTATCAGAGCGCCAGGAATCATAATAGAAGAGAAGAGATTTAGTTTGTCTTGAACATGTTCAAATTTTCATATTTATTCTTGAGGATCCACCAACAGATCAAGATGTCTTTCAATGGCTTGATACTCGAATTTTCACTCGAGGCCAAATAAAATTATATTTCATGGAAGAACAGGATGGAGGCTGTGTTGGAGGACAATTGGTTGAAGGAATTCATAGATTTTGATATTCCCAAGCCCACATCAGTAAATTCCCAACTTCTTGATGCATGGAAGAAGAAGGTAGAAAAGGCAAGAAGGATCTTGTTAGAGGGAGTTTGAGATCATATTGTCTCGAGTCTCCATGGGAAGGCGATTCCATATGCTATGTGGAAGGCCTTGAAATATCTTCTTCAGAACAACTATGACCAAAGGAAGTTGGTCCTGAAGGACAAGCTTAGAAAGATCAAGAAGGAGGAGGGTGATATGGTACCAACATACTTGGCGAAGTTCACTCAATGTTGAGATGAGCTTGGAAGTGTCGGTGTTACCATATTAGATGATCACTTGGTGAGCCTAGCACTTCTAGTCCTTCCCAAGAGTTGGCATAGTTTCCAGGACTCTATGAATGGGAGGGAGAAGTTACCAGACTGGGAGCATTTGTGGTCTGACTTGGTAATAGAAGAGATAAGGCGGAGCACCAGAGATGGGAACTCCCGTACCAACAAAGAAGAAGATTGTGCATTGGTCAAAAAAGGAAATAAATCCCAAGTCGAGGAGGGAAAGAGAGACATGTCCAAGATCATATGTTTTCGCTGTCACAAGCATGGGAACTATGCTTCGAATTGTCCCCAGAAGAAGGAAAGCAAGAATGAGTATGAACTTGCAACGAGTGAAGTGTTGGCTTCACAGTCTCATTGCATACATGGCCATCACTGTAATGGGATGAATGTGGTATCTAGATAGCGGTGCCTCGTTGTATATGACGGGGAATATAGATATCTTCAATGACTTCGAGGAGAAGGACCTCTAGCAAAACATAGAGTTTGGAGAAGACAGGAGGTATAGCGCGACCGACATAGGTACAGTTACCTTTCAAAGGGAGTTTGGCTCCCCTCTCAAACTAGTAGATGTTTTGTATGTTCCAGGCCTAAGGAATAATCTTGTCTCTGTAGCGGTATTGGAAGACTGTGGTTATGAGGTGGTGTTTAGAAAAGGAAAGGTGTTGCTTAAACACATAGCCACGGGACAAGAGAAATAGATCAGTGTAAGAATCAAGAACTTGTATGCTCTCGAGGTTGAGGATGCATGAAAATATTTGAGGAGCAAAGAAGTGGTTAATGTCTTAGTGGTTGAGAGGGAGTAGTTATCTCTCAACGTGTAGCCTCAGAAGTAGTCTTAGAAGGTTGTGGAGCAGCTACAATTGGAGAAGTAGAGAGGAGACCGATTGGAAGAGTCCACTCAAGCAGAGACCTCCATGAGGGGGAAATTTTGAGCCAAAAGGGAAGAGGAAGTACATGCAGCTATACCTCCAGGTGTGAGGTGGGGCGATGTGCAGATATAATCCCAAGAAGAAATTTGGCCAGGGTCCATTGAGATGGTGTGTCTCATGGATCGAACCTGGCTAAAAGGAGCCAACAATACAGAATTAGAAGGAAGGATCAGTTAGATTAATGAATTCAGATGTCAGGTAGATAGAAATCAGAGTGACAGATGTCAGATACTGGAGCACAGACCAAATTTGGAAGCAGTGCAGAGGGCACAGATGCAGATGTCAGCAGCAGCGCTAAGAGTCCAGTAGACAGGTGTAGTAACTAGTAGCAGTCAGAAGACTCTGATGAAGATAATTTATATTGATTCAGTTGTTCGAAGGCTATTTGGTTTCAGGAGTTGCATGTGCAAACAATACTAGAGAAGTGTTTCATGCAGAACATTCCAAAGGTGTTGGATTAGGATAGATTAATTCCTTTCTTGATGAGAGGGAGTGTTGAAATTTGCAACAAGAAATAGTGAAATTGGAATCCAAAAAGGACAAAAAATGAACACATATTGGTGTGGGATTCCAGTCACACATGAGTGAGGAATTCAGTTACACATTAGTGTTAAATGTGGGCATCTAATTTATTTATGCCTTAAATAAATTTGAAATTAAATTGTAATTTCATCTCATAACAACTTGTATTAGTTAACTAAGTCAGAAAGAATTAGTTAGCTCAAGAAATTCGAGTTAAGGGTCAAAGGTGAGGCATGTAGAGTGCTTCTAATATTTTTGGGGTCCAGTTGTAGTTAATGCACTAGTGGGGTGCATGTGTAATCAATTAACTCAAATTAATTGAGTTAAAATCAGCTTAACTAGTTCTAACTAAGTGATGAATTAGTGAGAGGTCCACTGAATTGAATAAGATTTAATTCACAAGTAGTGATCAATCAGATAACTGATGATTCACTATTCATAGCTGCATGCATGTCAATTCTGATGAAGACCCAGTTGAGACAAAGGTTAAAGGGAAGATACCTATTAGTTTTATTATTATCAAATTTACCGGACGCAATTATAAAGTCATAGGAAGGCTCCTAATGGATTGTGCAGTCAAGGAAGGTTGATTGTCCTATTTAATAGGGATTGCATGAGAAAGGATGGGCTAACAAGGGGCTAAGAATTGGCTAAGTGTTGGTAAATTTTTCCTAATAATTTCTAGTCAGTTTTGAGTAGGATCAGGGTGAGACGATCGGTAGAGTGCATGATTTTCTTGGTGTGAGAAAGAATTGTATTTTTTCATGATTCTTTGACTATGTAAAATATATGATAGAGGGGTTTTGAGCAAGTGCTTTCCGCAAGAACATCTTGTGGTGTGTGATTGATTAATTTCCTTTCTCTTACTTGCATGTGATTGAGCGATCATGTTTTATATTCCACAAATATAGTAGAAGGATTCAGTATCTTGTTTTAGTACATTACATGATCGGATTGAATCCATTGGTATAGAGTTTCTATATAATTTCTATAGCTATCCTAGCATTCCTCTTCTCATAGGTAATTTCTATACTTTGTAAAATTCATGGGTTTTTAATTTGTTCCTTTACACAGTATATGTGTGTGAGTATTCCTTTGCTCACCAGCGTAGTTCCTTTCACGCACATGTGGAACAATTCACCATGGTGATAGAGTATTCAGGTAATTTCTCCCACTTTCCTCATGCAGTAAAATTTTCGGTGTGATAGCATTTTTCCCTTTCTACGAATTCCTAATTATCGTGTTCCTCTTTTCGCAGGTACGCCTCTGTTGTTCTGGGCCTGTGTGAGTTTCGTTTGTTTCCACAATTTGTCCATACTTGAAGGTTGCTTCCTTTCTCAAGTTGGTAGCCCACTTACTCCTCCATGGTTCTTCATCAAGCAAGAATTGGGGTTTCAAATTTGGCGATGCTACTTTGGGATGATAGTTTTAAATTTAGATGTCAATTCCGTAAATGGCCTCTGAGCCTAATAAACTTGTAATAAATTTTTCTTCTTTATAAAACAGATGACTATGTAAATTAAAAAGAGTCAAAGGTTATTTTTTTGTATATGGACATATCAATCTTGTTATTATTTTTCTCTTGGTAAATATTTATATTTTCTCATCATCTACTTTGCTGAATGTGTTATGCATTTCCTCCTCTTCCCTGCCGTATAAAATGAAATGTCTCATTAGTCTAATTTTGATACCTTGGAGTTGTATATGATTTTACTCATATATATTCTTTTAAGGCTTCGTTTGCATTCTAGTGTCAGTTTGTATAATGGCTACTCATACCATATATTAATCTATGATATAATAACCTTAATGTATGTGAATACATTTAACTATTTGTTTATGATCTCGTTGTATATAATCATATATCTATTTATCTCTTTATGTAGCCAAATATTTTTACTAATTGTGTTGGCTTTAAAATAAATTTGTCAATTTTCTTGCTTATGTTCATGATATTAGTAGACAAAGTAGTGTAGGGATGTTTGTGAGATTAGGAATACAGTTTCCTTCCCAACATCATCGTGGGTTGTGTATTTAAACACTATGTCGAAATGCTAATTTCAACTTAGAGATTCTGAAAAAGATTTTGTTGGTTACATCGATTTATTTCTATGTATTTATATAATTATAATAAAAAAATTTCTTTCGTTCAAATCTAGAGTTGCATCAGTTTATATTTATCCCACTATTGGGAGATTACTTCTTATATAACCACACCTATATCTCCTAGAATTATCGAATGGTTGTAGACATTCTCTATGAGATTATAATATGACGACATACTAAAAGTATCATCCATACCATATAGATCTAGATTAAAATTTCAATTACATTTATAGTATTAGATTCTCACTACATGACTATAGAATTTTGTACTACCTCCAGCTTCTTAAAGGTGGAACCAGTACTAAATCCTACCTATAAAATCCCAATAACCTTCCTTCCTCACTAAGATAAAAGAGAATAAAAAATTAAAGCTTATAGATACCGCGTACCAGTTGTATAGATACCACATACCAATTGTAAATACTATTTTCCTCTCATCCATGAGCTTCTCCTCAGAGCTCTCCCCTGAGAAGATATCCCTCTTTTTCCCGAGTGTTGACAACCCCTTGTCAAACTAGTGAAGGCACTTTTAAGCCAACTTTCCCCAGCAAGTTTCCATAACGATGTCCCGTTATCTTGGGTTGTTGTTTCTCATAGTCTAGGCTTTTACATTTTTTTTTCCACAAAAGTTTTGTTTTAAAACTCACTTTTCCTCAACGTTGTTTTTCTTACCTCTTCCTAGTAACTTTCCTCTTTCTAAGGAATCCTTAGATATTTTCTTTTATATATTTTTTTTTCAATTTTATTTCTCTCCAAAGGATTTTTTTGGAGAATTTGGGAAAGTATGAAATTATGTCTTATCCTCATGGATAAGAATTTCAAATCTATCTATACTTTGTCTTTTCAATATTGGTATAATTTTTCTTCAATAAATATTAATATATAAAAAGTATAATTCCTCGAACAACATAATTGTTTCATAGGTCCACATAGTATTTGTCCTATCTAGCATAAAAACATAATAGTTGTAAATCAGGGGTATTACTTAGTCCCCCCCTAAAACCAAAATATTGTCCTCGGTGTTAGTAGATAACTATTCATTCTTTGAACAGTGTTGGGTAAGATTCTTTCATGCTTTATTCTCGCTCCCATGTATCCTCCTCAGGTGTAAAGTGCTTCCATTTCACTTTCAACCGAGTGATTGTTCTCTTCCAGAGCATGGTTTCTTCCCACGGCAATATATGAATTGGTTTTGGAAGAAAGTCCCCTTTGGTTTCCGCCTGTATCAAATTCTAATCAACCACGTGAGAAGGGTCATGAACATATTTTTTCAACAACAAAACATGAAAAACATTATGTACTTTAACATGAATAGGAAGAGCCAATTGATATGCTACTAGACCCACTCGTTCCAAAACCTCAAAGGGCCCACAGTACCGGGGTGATAACTTAGCACAACTGCCGGTGTTAGGGGTACTCTTGGGAGGTTTTATCTTCAAGTACACATGATCCCCAATCCTAAATTCTTTGTGTGTTATTTTTTTTATCTGCATAAATCTTTTGGCAGTCTTGGGTTGCCTTGATGTTCTGTTGAATTTTTTGTGTTGTTTTTTCCATTTCATGTAAGGCCTTGGGTCCAAGTACCAGTTTTTACTCTGGCCCGGCTCCAACTAAGTGGAGTATGGCATTTTCTACAATATAAGGCCTCGAATGAACTCATCTTAATATAGGTTTGATAAATGTTGTTATATGCAATTTTTGCTAAATGCAGAAAATCCTCCCACCTGGTGGGTATATCCATTACACACATGCAAATCATGTCCTCTAATATTTGATTTGTTCTTTCAGTCTTCCCGTCAATCTGGGGATGATAGGCTATGCTAAAATTTAGTTATATTCCCATCCCTCCAAATAATTTTTTCCAGAAGGTTAATGTGAACTTTGCATCCCTATCTAAGACGATCATCTTTGGTATCCCCTGAAGCCTAAAAATTTCCTTCATAAAAACATTGGCCACTTGGGTTGTCCCAAAGGTAGATTGTATCAGAATAAAATGTGCAACCTTGGTCAACGTGCCAACTACTACCATAATGGAGTCATGTTGATACTTAGTTCGAGGTATTCTTGTTATGAAATCCATGGATATTACTTCCCACTTACATTCTAGAATCAGAAGGGGGTTTAGCAACCTTTCAAGGTGTTGATGCTCCACCTTGACTTGTTGGCACTCTAAACATCTTTCCAGATAATCAATTTTTTCCTTCTTCATTCTAGGCCAAAAACGATTTTTTTAAAAATGTTGTCCCCATATTTTGGTAACCCATATGACCTGAATAAGGTCTCTTATGGTATTCACCCATTATCATATGTTTCAAATAAGGTATGTTAGGAATGTACAGTATTTTTTTACAAATGATTAATCCTTTCGGATTTATGGTATACCTTGAAATTCCTAGTTACTATACTTTTTTTTGTAATTCCAAATACCGGGGGTCTTATGACAAAACTTCTTGAACTTGTTCTTCAAATTTTTTTTTACACTGCTACCTATGTAAGACACAATTTGATGAGAGTGTTTACTTAATTCATCGTCAATTATGTTTTATTTTCCCTTAATATGTTTGATTTCCATATCAACCTAGCTAAGGAAAGATAACCATCTAGCTTGTATTGCATTCAAATATGGCTAGTTAAAGAAATATTTCAAGTTAATATGGTCAGTCATTAACACAAACTTCTTACCAAATAGATAGTGTCACCACATTTTCAATGTATCTATGACAACGGCTAACTCTAAGTCATAAAATGCAATTTTTTCTCATGTTTTTTCAGCTTCCTAGATTCATAGTCTATCACAACATTGTATTGTAGTAACACTCCTCCCAGTACTTCTATACAAGCACCAGTACATACAATAAAGTCCTTTGTTGGATCTACAATTTTTAGGATCGTGGCAGTAGTCAATTTTTTTCAGCCTCTCAAAGCTTTCTTTAAATTTGGTTGTCCACTCAATATTCACCCCTTTTTTCTATAAGGAGGTAATGGGATAAGCTCATTTAGGAAATCCCTCCACAAATCTGCGATAATACCCTCCAATACCCATGAATGAACGAATTTCTGGCACACATACTGGCCAATTTAAAATTTCTTTTACCTTTTTTTGGGTCTACCGCCAACCCCTCCTTTGAAATAACATGTCCCAAATACTGAATCTTCAGTTTAAAAAACTCACACTTGATGCGTTTTTCATACAAATTGTGTTCTCTTAGTGTTTGCAACACTATTCGTAGGTGTTCCC
This sequence comes from Pinus albicaulis, assembly GCA_034641835.2. NCBI lineage: Eukaryota > Viridiplantae > Streptophyta > Pinopsida > Pinales > Pinaceae > Pinus > Pinus albicaulis. Next base: position 1,646,745,676 of record CM076584.1, on the reverse strand, counting down.
TGTGTTCCTCTTTATTCTTAGAATACACTAAAATGTCATCTATGAAAACTAACACAAATTTATCTAGATATTTGTTTAGGACACTATTCATAAGACACATGAAGGTAGCAAGGACATTCATTAGGGGAATTTTGAGATCTAAAATATGCCTCCTAAGGAAATTATAAAATAATAGTGGAAATAATAAAATAAGATTTGATTACATCATCAAATTTCAGAGGGAAAAAATAAAAAACTACTTTTTCAACTCGTATTTTCAACTTATCTCCCAAAGTTTTTACTCAAATTTCAGGCGGGAGTACTCGTTGGGAGTACCCATGTTTCATAGTTTCAATGGATCCCGCTACATGAAAAATGAGAAATACATGAAAACATGATTACAGTCACGTTTTTTCATCTATTTTCATTTTTCGTGTAGCATGGTCCATCAAAAGTATGCAATTTGGGTAATCCTTTGATGAGGAATTAAATTTTGCATCAAATGAGTACTCCCACCCTAAATTTGAGTAAAAACTTTGGGAGATAAGTTAAAAATACGAGTTGAAAAAGTAGTTTTATTATTTTATTATTTTTTAATATTTTTACCCTTTTACTTAAAAAATGGTGAATCATTCCCTATGGTTGACATCATCATCTTGAATCCTATTGGTTCTTATAAAGTTTATTTTGGTTGTACATTTTTCTTAGGAGTCTCATTTTAGACCTCAAAATTCCGCTAATGAGTGAGTTGGAATGGTAGGAATACGAACTCGTAATGTCCATACAGAGTTCTGCAAGCTTTCTTGTGGACGTCTTCATCTTTTATGCGAAGCTGGTGATACCTAGTTCGCAAATCAATTTTTGAAAATATTTTTGCTAACCTTACTTGCTCAAACAAGTCTTCTATTCACGGTAGGAGGTATCGGCTTTTTTTGGCCAGCTTATTTAATTGTCTATATTCTATACATATTTTGAGGTTACCATCCTTTTTCTTGACAAATAAAACCAAAGTTCCCCATGGAGAAACATTTGGTTTGATATATCCTTTGTTTAGCAGTTTTTGTAACTGTAATTTTAATTCTAATAGTTCAGGTGTGCTCATTCTATATGGGGATCAGGAAACTAGGGTGGATCCCTGTATCAGTTCAATAGAGAAATATATATCTCTACGAGAGGGAATCTGAGGGATTTATTCAGGAAATACATCCTGAAAGTCTTTAATTACTGACAAGTTTTCTATAGAATCATTTGTTGTTTGATGTCCCAAATCTTCAACTTATGCCTCGTAAACTGGACAACCCTTCCTCACTGTCTACTTCAATTGTAATGTATAAATTTTTCTAACAGACACATGTTTGTGTTTCCCTCTTATTACTACTAACTGTCCTAGTTCATTTGTGTAGTTTACTGCTTTTTCTAAGCAGTTTACTATTGCTTTCTATTGTTCCAACTATTATGTCACAAGATCCTAAAGGAAGGATATTCAGGTTCATATCTGTGATATACCCATTTATATTTACAAGGTACTTATGCAATTTATGGGTTACCTTTCATTTGGTGCCTGTGGCTAATTGCACCAGCTAAGAGTGCTAAAAAAATTTTGTCTGAAATTTATGCTTTTCCACTATTTGTGGACTAATATAGCTTAGACTAGCTCCAGGATCATAAAACATATACAGGTTGGTTGAAAATGATACCTTCAATTTCAATCATGGTTGATTTATGTTCATCCTGTTGGTCTTCTAATGAGGCATTGATTCGTGGAATGCTTCTGGCTACATCGTTCACTATGGTTTCCTCGTGCACTGATTTAATGTTTTGAATAGCACGAGGGTTGTGTGGATAGTCCCGCAACAAGTGAGATTCTCCATACCCCCATCATTTCAGTGGTTCCTTTGATTTTACTACTGCATCATGTTTTATGTTCCCTTCTATGGGCTTGGATCATGTATGGGAATGGGATGGTTGATTTTTCCCACCTTTGCTAATTTTTTTACGCTGGTGGTTTCTACCAAAATTCTTTAGATAGACTGGTTTGGGTCTTTTGAGCTTGTTTCTGAATTCCCATTTTCTTTATTCTGCCAGGTTTTAAAGTTATCATTCCAGCCTTGAAATTATTGGTAGCACAGTTGGGCTTTTCTAACAGCTTCATCCATAGTCTTTGAGTTATCAAACTCAATTCTTTCTTTATATATTGTGGGTAGGCAATTTAAGAACTTCTATACTTTCGCTTTTTTCTCTCTTATATATGGTACATAGTGAATTAAGTTTGTGAATTTCATCACAAATTCATCCATGGCGAGCTACCCCAACATTAGCTCATGAAATTATTTATCCCTGTCGTAATAATATCTTTCACTGAGGTATCGGGATTTAAACTCCTGTTGAAATTCTTCCCATGAAACTATCTTCTCATCCGGCAAGTGTATGATTTTGGTCTCCTCCCACCAAAGTGTGGATTTACCTTGCAATTGGAAAACCGCCAGCCTTGCCTTCAGATTGCTTCTATACTCATATACTTGAAAATATTTAACCATATTTAAGAGCCAGGCTTCTGCATCCTCTTTATTTTCTACGTCAAAGGTTGGAGGATTTATCTTTCGAAATTCTCCCTGTAACTCCTTCCTCTTCCTGGATTTAGAGTTTTCTTTCCTAGACTCTTCCCCACTCTCAGAATTTTCTGAGTTTGTTTCTGTCTCTTTTCTTTTCAATTTTTATTGTTCTTCCTCTTGATGACTAGATTTATAGGTTAATTCTCTTATCAACCTCTCTTGTGTGTTTCTAGCTTGCAGTAGAAGTTCATTGCTAGTCCTTAGTTGAACCATTTCCTGCTGAAAATTCTTAATAATTTCTAGTATCTGGGTGTTGGAATTTGGAGGAATATTCTCCTCCCCCAGTTCCACATACAACTTTTCTCTGTCTTTCATGACACTAGTTGTAAATATGTTTCCACTTTATATCTTATGCACATTCAATCATTAACATTAATAAACCATAATATTACAGTGACCATATTTTTGTAAAACAATTTTAACTATAAATTTAAGATTTCCAGACATCAGAATCTTCAAGTGTTGAGGTCCATAAGCCCAATGTTTTAACTTGGGCTCTTATACCACGTGTCATGTCCCCAAATTTTTTTTTTTTTTGTATCACTCTTTTAGTTTATTAATTTGGCTAACCACTTACCTCTATACTTCTTTGATGTTCCTATGGTACCATGGCATGTTTTTAAATGAATCCCGTGAAATTTTGCAATGATGTCTGGGTTAAACTTTCACTCCAAGAACTAGGAATCTGGTTTGATTTTCACTAATAATCATGACACCCATTTTGTATTAAGATAACTAGATTAATCCTAGCCCATTAAGTTAATTTTGTACATAGATAAGTTTGAAGTAATCTTATTCCCTTAGTTATTTTTATGCATACCAAGGTTTGCCTATAATGGTGTCCAAACCATTGAATATTATTGATGCATTTACATATATCTTTAGCTACATCATACTTAACCTTTTCATTTCCTACGAAAGGTATGATGTTAAAATGTATTAATGTCCCCACTTGATTTGTATGGTTTTCTCATGCCTGAACTTAGTTCCAAAGCTCAATATGCATTTATTAAAATGTCCTTCCTTGATGACCAGTTCTATTCCATGGTTAAAATTTGTCGGAGGTCATGTGACACCCTCCTCTCTTCACGTGGTCTCCACCATTTTCGAGGCTTAGGAGGGACAATATAGATTGATCGATGTAGATCTAGGGTCCACCATGGAGTACGCAAACCCTAAGGATATATTTGCCTTTCCTTCATCATTTTTTAATTTTTCTCACAGGGTATGGTCGCCATGGCTGGGGAGGTCGTTTCGTTGCTTGCCTAGGCTTGAATGTCATTTGAATTTTTTAAAGGTAATCTCCATTGGCACACCATGCTATAGAATAGTTAATTTTGGAGGCAAAGTATTTGTTTTTCTCTGGGTAAATGCTCCATGGTTACCACCCTGTTCTGATGCTTGCTTTACTTGTGAAATTTGTGGTAGTCATTTATGCATAGGTATTACTATGGTATTAAACCTTGTGTTTCCTCCCTGGTTTTATATTCATTAGTTGTTTCCATTCTCTTACCTGGAATCGAATACTGCACTTGCTGAAACAATTATTCCTGGAGGGGTTTCTGCGAACAAGTAATCTCTCACTTGGTTTTTTTAGCTTCAAATAGTTACAGTTTCAGTGGTTCATGGCTTTTCATTCTAGAGGATTTCTACTAATTCCATTAATTTATTTTTAAATCTTTCAAAGCACACAAAAGCCCTAAATTTTCTAGGTTTGAGATGCAACATTTGTTCCACACCTCTTCATCTTCTCTTGAGAGGACTTGATTGCTTAAGGTGCTCTGTTCTTTCCTCAATTTTTTTGTTTAGTTGTTTCTCTTTTAATTTCATATTTAGATGGGTAACCTTTTAATCCCCTCTCATACCGAGGTTTGGTTCATTGCAGGAGAGGGAACCCCGGTTTCGTAGCGTTGGAAAATGGGTAAGGCCTTTACCATTACCATTTCTTGTAGCGTTAACACGTGTTGATTTTGTTGGTTTCGATCAGTTGAATATCGTTTCACCTACCCCAAGTATGTGGGTAATTTCTATTCCTACCCATTTGTTTCCGGGTTTGATTATTTTTAGTTCGATATGCTAAAATATCGGTTTTGTTGGGGTTTTATTCTCTGGCTATTCCAGAGTTTCATTGTAATGCGTGTATCACTTGTTTATGGGTCCCTTGTTGGGGGTGCTATGAAACCCTTATTGCTTTTTTATTTCTTTCTATGCAATGCGTTAATAATACAGGGTATTTCCCAAACTTCTGTGTTTTAATTCTGAGTTAGCTTCCTCATTTATATTTATGTTTTTGGTTTTTCCGACCAGCTTGAACCTGCTATCATGAATAAGAGATTGAGGGCAAAGAGAAGCAACTGTTATCCTAGTTTTCCTCTTCTCAAAGGTATTTCTATACTTTGTGAAAATTTCTGGGTTTTTAATTTGTTCCTTTACACAGTATATGTGTGTGAGTATTCCTTTTCTCACCAATGTAGTTCCTTTCATGCACAAGTGGAACAATCCACTATTGTGACAAAGTATTCAGGTAATTTCTCCCACTGTCCTCACGTAGTAAATTTTTTGGTTTGAGAGCATTTTTCCCTTTCAGCTAATTCCTAATTTTCATGTTCCTCTTTTCACATGTACGTCTCTGTTGTTCTGGGCTTGCATGATTTTTGTTTGTTTCCACAGTTTTTCCATACTTACAGGTTGCATCCTTTCTCAGGTTGGTAGCTCACTTATTCCACCATGGTTCTTCGTCAGGCAAGAATTTGGATTTCGAATTTGGCCATGCTACTGTGGGATGATAGTTTTAAATTTAGATGTCAATTACGCAAATGGCCTCTCAGCCTATTTAACTTGTAATCAATTTTTCTTCTTTATAATATAGATGTTTGTGTAAATTCAAAAGAGTCAAAGGTAATTTTTTTGTATATGGACAGATCGATCTTTTTATTATTTATCTCTTAGTAAAGATTTATATTTCTTCATCATCTACTTTGATAAATGCGTTATGCATTTCCTCCTCTTCCCTGTTGTATAAAATGAAATGTCTCATTAGTCTAATTTTGATACCTCTGAGTTTTATATGATTTTACTCACATATACTCTTTTAATGCTTCGTTTGCATTCTAGTGTTGGTTTTTATAATGGCTACTCATACCATATATTAATCTATGATATAATGACCTTAATGTATGTGAATACATTTAATTAGTTGTTTATGATCTCGTTGTATATAATCATATATCTTTTTATCTCTTTATGTTGCTGAATATTTTTATTGATTGTGTTGGCTTTAAAAGAAAATTGTCGTTTTTCTTACTTATGTTCATGATATCGATAGACAAAGTAGTGTAGGGAATTTTGTAAGATTCAGAATATAGTTTCCTTCCCAACGTCACCGTTGGTTGTATATTTAAACACTTTTTCAGAATGCTAATTTCATCTTAGAGATTTTGAAAAATATTTTTTGGTTACATAGATTTATTTCTATGCATTTATATAATATAATAGCAGAATTTCTTTTGTTCAAAGCTAGAGTTGTGTTAGTTTATATTTAGCCCACTATTGGGAGATTACTTCTTATATAACCACACCTCTATCTCCTAGAATTATTGAATGGTTGTAGACATTCTCTATGAGATTACAATATCAAGACATACTAAAAGTATCATCCATACTATACAGATTTAAATAAAACTTTCAATTACATTTACAGTATTAGATTCTCGCTAAATGACTACAAAATTTTGTACTACCTCCATCTTCTTAAAGGCAGAACTAGTACTAAATCCTACCTATAAAATCCTGAGAACCTTACTTCCTCACTAACATAAAAGAGAATCAAACATTGAAGATTATAGATACTGCGTACCAGTTGTATAAATACCGCATACTAATTATAAAGACTATTTTCCTCCCATCCATGAGCTTCTCCTCATAGCTCTCCCCCGAGCAAAGATCTATCTATTTCCCTAGTGTTGACAACCTGTTGTCAAACTAGTGAAGGCACTTTTAAGCAAGCTTTCCCCAACAAGTTTCCATAACAGTGTCTTGTTATTCTGGGTTGTTGTTTCCCATAGCCTAGGCTTTTACTTTTGTTTTTTCCATAAAATTTTTGTTTTAAAACTCGCTTTTCCTCAGCGTTGTTTTTCTTACCTCTTCTTAGTAACTTTCCTCTTTCTAAGGATTCCTTGGATATTTTCTTCTATTTATTTTTATTTTCAATTTTATTTCTCTCCAAAGGAATTTTTTTGGAGAATTTGGGAAAGTATGAAATTATATCCTATCCTCATGGATAAGAATTCTAGGTCTCTCTATACTCTCTCTTTTCAATATTGGTCCTTTTTTTATTCAATAAATATTAATATATATAAATTATAATTCCTCCAATAGCATAATTGTTTCATAGGTCCATAAATTATTTGTCCTATCTAACATAAAAATATAATAGTCGTAAATCAGGGGTATTACAATACAATTTTGTTAGAATTATTATATCTATGATTTTTATTGATGGATGTAAAGACCATGTTCCTCGATGAAGTAATTAAAGAAAAAGTGTACAAAGATATACCTTAATTCTTTTAGGTACATGAAGAAGTCTATTGTTTTCAAACATAAGAAGGCTTTCTACAGGCTCCTCACATTTGGTACTCTTGCATCAAGGTCAATTTTGTTATCATATGAATCGTTACTAACAATATCATAAGGACTCATGTAATAGAGGGAGTAGTTAATCACTGCTTCAACTTCAGAAGGAGTTGACCTCTAAATTTGAGATGAATAACCTAGACTTGATGCATCACATTTTTGGTCAAAGAAGGCACCCAGTCATGGTGACCGAAAAGTAGTTGTGATGTTAGCTCTAGTAAAGGAATAATTGAGCCAAGGCATATGGCTCAACATGCGTTGAAGTACCAATATGGTATATTTGGTTATGCTATAACCAGTTATGGTTTGAGATATGTCTTAAATAGTGAAGTACAATTGCTAGGATACACAAATTGACTGTAACAGCCCCTGGTTAAGTTTCCATGTAAACAAAATAAGACCAAGGTGATGGGATATGTATTCCAAGATGAATGTTGGGAAAACATCATAGTGGGAATCACTTGTGGATTAATAATAGATAGGGAAATTGGAAAAGGCATTGGAACAGGAAAAGAGGAAACAATTGGTATTTAATTAGGAGAAATAAGGAAAATAGGAGAAAAGGAAGGTGAAGAGACAGGAAATTGCATGCAAGGAAAATTATAGGAAAATGAAATAAAATGAAAGAAAAAGGAGATGTCAATGATAAAAATACATCAAAGAATCAGTTCACAATTTTTTTCCATATTTGGAGTAGTCATAGAAAAATAAAGAGAACAAGCACTTGGACAAGCAAGAAAAGGAAGGAAAAAGACAAGCAAAGGAAAGAAAATGAAAGCAAGGAGAAGGTTGGATCAATAGTTTCAATAGAAATATATTACATGTAACTAGTTACATGTGTGATTTCCTTGTTGGGATGTGAATGCATGGTACATGCATTTATTCATTTGTTCCATTTTTTGTCATTCGCATGGGTTTTTCCTGGAGTGATAGTGGTTTCAACCTTGCCTTACCATTTCCTGGATAACCATGGTGTGATGGGGTTCATTCTTGGTTCAACTTTGGATTGTTGAAAGGTTTTGGAATCGAGTGAGGTGGTCTTAGGAAAATCCCAAGGGTTGGGGGTGGAGATGGTTTTCTCCAAGAAGCCCTCGACATGTGGGTGGAGATAAAAAAAATTCCTTAAGGTATGGTGAAGAAATTATGAGGCATCCAAGCTTGGTTTGGTTTTCTGATCTCAAAATCGATTTAGGTGAGATCATGATAGCTTGAGGATGGAGATGGTTTAACCTCTAGATTCCCTGTTTTGGTTTTTCCCTAGTTTATCCCATGAGATCCCACATTCATGCTTGGAATATGGCACATGGGTGATTGGTTGAAAGAAAGATTTGGTTCAACCCAATCTGTGGTTGAGTGTGTTAGTCATCAATATTTTTCATTATCTGTAGATGACTACATATTGGTTCTAGATTTCTGAAGACAACCTTCCTTGAAAATTGTGAGTTTCAGAAATCTCACTGCCTTCATTATCCTTATGGAAAATGTTTCACTATTCCATCAGCTTGCCATTCCATGGTCACCCTGTCACTCCTACAAACTCCTTGTGGGATTTTACCTATCATTTTGAGCCTCCTTCCTTGCCTATAACCTCATTGGCTTATTTTTCCCCTTGTCCATAACTCCACTTTCACTCTAGGGTTTCATATAAGCCTACTAATTCCCATGTTCCCCAGGTTCCTCAAGAATTGATGGTCTCAAAACTATCTCTGTAGGCTCTTTAGATAAATCAGGTACATTGGATTTTGGATTTTCAATACAACACTGCTTTATGAGAACACGTTCGGCCAAAACATTGTTGTTGGAAAACCTACAAGTATGAATACAACTGATACATCTGATACATTTGATATACGACATGTGGCATGGGTGCAACCATCCATAAGAGAGTTTATAAAAAATGAGATCCGAGGTATGGACACAACCATCCAGCAGTAGGGATCAATAAATAGACTCAGGTATGGTCATAGTCATCCAATCAAAAGAGTCATATAATAAGTCATACTAATCCACAAAGAGTCCACAACCTGGATTTCATCAGAAAAAACCTAGGGTCTTGCACTCCATCTCGACCCAAACATAGTACAAATTCAAGCATGTGAATATGTGAGCTGAAGTCGAACATGCAAGAACATCGTCTGATTACCAGCCGATGATGAAAGTTGTTAACATACACGAGAGAAACCACCAATAATGAAAATGGCTCTCAAGGTACAAAAGGTACAATCCACGGCATGTGAATAGTGATCTGACGTCAAACACCCGCAGAGTCAATCGATTGAAGGCCAATGATGTGGAACTTACGTCGAGTGTGAAGAACCTGCCATTGAGGCATGCAGGCTGCAAGGTACCTGTAGGGAGTCTCTAGATCAACTTCCTGGATAATGAGCTAGAGTCGACAGGAAGGGACCTCGATCGAAGGTGGGCCATAATTTTTCCCACATCATCAACATGAGACAGAGGAATATGATGTTTGTGAATCAAGACCAACAGAGAATAAGAGGGAGGTTGGAAACTAAAAAGGAAAACTTCTCTTGAATGTATTGGCGGCATGACACTAGATTTGGCAGTATTTGACATCAAGGGATCTGAGGTCATGGTGACGTGGAAAAGAGCAGATGAGCGGTCAAAAGAGATTACCAAAACCCATGGAGGCAAACAAATAACGAGATGAGATGTCCCCAACCCAACATGAATGCAGACAAGTGCCATGTTCAAGAGCGACATACTGCCAACACGACTACAATCTTGGTTCCATTTTCCCCCACCATTTCTAGCGAGTACCCCAATTATTTTTGAAAACAAGCTTGAAGGGGATAGCATGTGCTTGTGATGTAAGTTTTTCCTTTGGACAAATCCAACCTAGTACATTTTACAAGCCCTAGGAAGGAGGAACTCGAGTAACGTCATGACGACGGAGTCCGATTTCATCAGGTTTTATCAAGTCTGAAAAATGAAGAACTCGACATATTTTCATATTTAGAGAGTTTGAAAAGAAAGCAGAAAAGAAAAATCCAACAGTCCCTTTTCGTAGGTAGTCTCGCAGATTCGAAAAGGTAGAAAACTATGTCTGAGAGAACCTCTTAGTCACGATAGGCTAAGGTATTCCTTTTTCGTAAATAATCTATCCCAGCCTAAAAAAGGGGTAAAATTATACTGGGTAGATATCGTTTCACATCCATTTAACGAGTTCAAAATGAAAAGCGTCTCGACAATATTTTCAATTTTTAAGAGTCAGAAAAGAGTTGAAAGTTGACTCCTCCTGGAGGAACGAGTGGTATAAAGGGTAGCAACTGGTTCCGGTAATGGTGGAATTGCTCAGAAAAAATAAAGGTCAAGAGGCTAGCTAACAAGACCACTCTTTGTCTTCTTCTTCTTCTTCTTAGCCACCTGGTTATTGGAATCCAGACTTTCACCAAGTGAAGTAGAAGAGGAGGGCGAAGAAATAGGTGAAGAAGGGGAGAGGTCCACCTTAGAAGCAACATGATGTTTTTCAGGTGGAGGAGATGGTTGTACGATGGACGGAACACTCGGGACCACCGAGGTTGAAAATAAACATACAGGAAACCCAATAGTTAATCGAGGCAAGGACAATGTTGCCATATAAGGAGCACCAACATTCCCAAAAGTAGGAAAAGGACAAGGATTCTCTTCAGAATTTATTCCTAGGTTATTGAACTCCGAAAACGTTGCCATCAGAAACAAATTTAAAACAACACCCTAAGAAAACTAACTTTAACCAGGAATATTTCATGGGTAGTTAATTTTTTAAGACACTGAAACAAAACTCTATTGTTTCATATTTTAAGAGTCGAGAAACAAGCAAAAGGTGACTCTATCACTTTCAGGTTGAAATGAGCATGAAAGGACAAGTGCTCGATGATCTTTTCAAATTTATGGAGTCAGTAAAGATAAAAAATGACTGGTCAGGTAGTTTAGGTAAAAGGGTGTATCAGGTTCCTGTGAACTACCATATACACGTTGGTTATAAAATGAAAGAAGAATCAACCAAGGACTTGACGTACGTGCAGGTGGTCTCCCCAAATGCTGTGTTCGGTGTATCACGATTACAAGGCGGTAGACTCGACTTCCTACGGATAAAAGGATTGCAACCTAAAGGGGTCTCCCTTTATATACTCGACAATATGGGGAGCACAAGTCCGTACTTGTGTTGTCTGAAGCCAGATGGTGAGCGAAAGATGCTAGGTTTTAAGACGCTGGAACATGTCTCTAACTTAGACCACTAAATGTTTCATTAATTTTCAACGTTGCCTTAGGTTAATTGAATAAATTTTAAGTTGATCTTGTATTTATGTTTCAATTCCAAGGTCCTCCCGAATGGTGGATCTCACAAATCCCCGAGTGCAAGCTACATGCCATAAAATACCATTTCGTTCAATGAAGAGCTATCTACGAGAAGGTTAGGAGTTTTCAAGCGATAGAAAATAATGAGAACACACAGAAGCTTCCACTACAGAACCAAATGTGAACTAATGAGAACGAGAAATCTTTCCTAGAATGCCAAATGCTAGTTATGCAAAATATTTTTCAATTCCACAATGAAAACAAAGAATGCAAGCACAGAATATATTTTTTATTTTTTCAATGTAATAGAGCAAACAATTCACTAAATAACATGAAAAACAAATCTTCACACTAGTTTGAGAATTCCAATGCAAGATGTTAGCCCCCCTATAAATTCTCGGTGTGCTTCTGGGGCTATGTCATTTTGGAGACCTTCAAGTAATGAATCTCCCCTGAAGACACATCATCCTTGAAGTCTCTCTGTGCTTTGCCTTATACAAGTCCCCTCTGCTGATTTCCCGTCTAAAGCCTCACTGGTTATAATGCTGCTCCTAAAAGACCAACGTTGCCCCTCATACTCCTGCAAAACACCACATTTTTACCTCCTTTCCCCTTTGACCAAGTCCCTTCTTTCCCCTTTTATTTTCCCTATTCACCCCCTAAATCCCCTCCAAAAATCCCTACACCCTTTGTTTTCCCAAATTCCCCCTCCATCTCCCTATCGTTACCCTTTAGAGGCTTCAGAATGCATTAAAACAGCTTAAAAACCCACTTCCGACCATATAATAGGCCTCAGCCCCTTCTTCGCTAGCCCTGCGCCTTTTACTCTCCATATAACCCAGCGCCGTGACTAACGCACTAGCCCCAGTGTTTCATCGAGCGCGATTACAGCCGTTGATCCTCACAGAATGGACGGCGATCGCCGCCCCCACAGAATTCATATTTCCCCCTCCATAAACCACGGTGCCCCCGCAGTTGACCCCTCGGGATGTGGGAAGACTCAATCGAACGGATGTTATTCACTGCGGGGGGTCGCTCCAAAATTCTCATGTCCGTACACCTTGGTCCCCCGCATTTCATCTCCGCTGTCCATTTAAATCCGCGAAATCAACGGTTCATAGTCCGTCCATATTGGAGACGTTCTTGACCGTCGATCTTCATAGATCGGACGGTCCTCGTTAATCCCGCAGCCTCCGTCGTTTTCCTCGTCCACCATCTCGTCGCCGCACCTTCGCCGTCCATTTAAACGCTAGATCTAACGGTCCACATCACACCCGCGCTGGTGGTCCCCATGCGATTGTTCCAAACCCCCCAGTTTCTTTCGCACCGCCTTTGGGCGATGGGCGGTATTTCCTGATAGCCCAGCGATTCCACTCACCTTTCGACACGTGGCTCTTGTACGATTCCAAAACCGCCCATCCCCCGTGCGTTATTGTTCAGACATGGATGCCCAGCGAAATTCCTGTAGACTGTCCGATTTGGAGCAGGCCATTCGACGGCTATCGCTCGTCGAAGATGCACGGTGTTTAATGTAGTTGCACGCGCGATAACCCATGTTATGGCCCACCGTCCGTCGCCCTCCGCCGTTGATCTTCGCCACGATCAACGGTCCAGATTCGTCCACCCGCTATTGACTATTCCACTGTCTCCCGGTCCCGCCATGTCATATCCACGTGTGCAGGTACATTCTCCCTTTCCATTACGTATATATGGTTCATTTTCGTGTTTTTTCATGTTTTTCATTCGTTTTTCCACTCCACAGATCGCCACCTCCACCAGAGTGAATTTCCATTGTTCCTCTGCATTTTTTTTTCGCCATGTCACCGATTGGACGGCCATTTCCTCCATCCACACTGCATCCATGGCCCCCGTCCATGATTTTCTTCACAGGTTTCATGTTTTTGCAGGGTTATCAGAGGCGAAAAATCGCCATGATGCATATGTACCTCTTCAATGGCGTGTTGCATAGACAGGGAGCTGATATGGGAGATGGTACTCCAGTGAAATGTCAAGAAAGGTGGCGGAGGTATAAATTTCATCAAAGGACAGGTTTTGAAAATCCGTGACCCTATCCGGCGCCATTAAAGCCCAAATCTTGCGGAATCGAAACATTTATGGAGCAGTAGAAAAAACCAGCTTATGATTATATTTTTTAGTGCTCAGGACTGAAGATTTGGATCCATAATGCAGCAATTTAAGAAACAAAGCACCAATTTGAAAACCCCAAAGGTAAATCATAAGTTTAATGCACGAGAAATCGTACTACTAGGTTTTCTGTAGCAGCAGAATGTTTTTCTTCATCAGAGGACAAAGTGCCCATGCAGTTTTTATTATACATCGTGTCCCTGAAGTTTCTTACCCGATAGTAGTCCTACATGATCAGAAGCATTGGTGACTCAAGTAGGGCAGACCTCACTGTTTCTTATTTTATTATTTCACCAATAGTACGCACAGTACTGCGGTCATAACACTTGAGCCATATCAGAGATAAATGCAGAGATTTAAAACAGGATGGGTTTCGACCCTCTATTCTTTTCTGTGTTTAATGTTACATTTAGTGTTCACCTACCTCCTCAGTCGATATTCTGTTCATCCTCTGCTATAAAACGCAGAAGGAAATTATTGTAATGGTTGTTCATGGGATATAAGTAGATTGCAAGCATTTTCCTCTTGAGACAAGTTATCTGTGTAATATTGCAAGATAGGCTGAGGTTTGATGTATTCAGACTGAATGTTCAAGCTATGGGCAAGGATGTACCTGATTGGTGTTGTTTTAATATGACAAGCATATTTCTTTGGACCCTGATCTAAAGCAGCCGGTGATGTTTTCCTTTCTCTGTATTTGTGATTGACTTGCTTTCATTTCATTACGCTTCTTCTGGCTCGCATCAAAAGTTTGGCATAAGATTTACCCTTGATAGGTACCTTATGTTGCTGCTCTCCCAGCCTTCTATGTTTTCTGCTTATATGTGTATTTGAATATCTATTTCAATTGATTTAACCAGTGTAGTGGATGTTATTGCCTGCTGTCTGATGTATGAATTGAAGAAATCTATGTTTAGATGTTCTTGCTAGGATTTAGTTGGATGAGTTGAGAACACTGGGAGGTCAAGAACCCTGTCTCTGCCTCACTAGGATCTTTCCATATTAATTAAGCCTCTCTAAGATCCCTTGTATTGCCTCTGATTTTGTCCAAGCAGGTCTGGAGTTAAATGACCTCTGACCTGATCTATAGACAGAATTGGATGATTCCCCTCTTTTCATTTTTAGTCCTGAATGTCCCATTTCACCAATAATCTTTAAGATCCAGATGCTATAGATGATTAGCCCAACTGAAAGCTTGCACATTGAACACAAGTAAATCCTTTCTTGACTCCATAGCCCAATGGCCATGATGTTCTCTGAGTTATCTATCTTTGCCTAATTTCCTTTTCGCTCATCCTTGTCTTATATTGGACCCTTCTTCCCTGATTCCCAAAAACCAAACCAACAATCAAACAAACAAATCCTCTGCCTATAACTAACCTAAAATCATAACTTAGAGCCTCAAAGACATACACTTTGACTCATATAGAGAGATCCCTCTCTGGACCTAGGAGGGCTAGATCCTAAGGTCTGAAAATGGTTCTATGTTGTCTCATCTTTCTGGGCGACTCATATAGAGAGATCCCTCTCTGGACCTAGGAGGGCTAGATCCTAAGGTCCCAGTGGCTCTATGTTGTCTCATCTTTCTTGCCTTGTCAACCTCGCCAAAACAATTCAAACAACTCAAAAGCAAACAAAACAAAAACTCAAACCAATGTCACAATCTCTCAAATCGAAGAAAGATGTCGAAACAGACCCATACAAGCAATGTGAGCTATGCTTGGAGTGACAAGAAGCAAAACTGAATGAAAGAGGCAAGACTCACTCAAGACTCATTCCACCAAATGCAATCACTCAAAATGGATCCAGGGAGCTGAATGCAACCAAGCAAATAACGAAGGTGACCGCGAAACAAGAGACCCAAAACTCCTACAGGAGGCTCAGCATATCAAAGCACTAGAAAGCCCTAAAGCCATGATGTTGAAAGAAATGGACAAAACAACCGAAGGAAGAAGGCTCATCACAGTCACAAACAAACCCAAAGCATTCAAATCAAGCCAAGAAAACACCCAGAGACACTAGGATGGACCAAAAACTCCAAAACAAGGAAAACCCTAGCACCTACAGGAATTGGCACGACTGTCTGGCTGTAATACATGCCATACAAGGGATGGTGTGGGTGATAAACTAGAAACACGCACTAGTGGGCGCGACTGTCAGGCTGGAAATCACGCCAATCAAGCCAACCTTGGAAAGATTAAAATTTGGAAAAACAGAGGTCAAATCTGATCCTCTGGGGCTGAATAGGTGCCTAAGACTTAGCAAAAAAACCAGAAAAGGCAAGCTAAGAAATCAAAGACCAAGAAGAAGATATAATAGACGAAAGACAAACTCGCAATCTTCCCTAATGGAGTCGCCAATTTGTTGGTGAGGTAAATCCCCTCTACAGACAGAGGCGATCCCACTAGCCCTAGAGTGGGTCTAGCCACAAACAAGACATGCTATGACATCAATTCCTAGTTAAGAATGGACAAAGACTTGGTAGATCACTTACCGTAGGTCTTGCACTGTTGTGTTGTCTGGAGGAATGGCTGCCTCTTGCTCCTGATTCGACAGATCACTATCCGCTCATTCTCACGCCCAGATACCTGCACATACACAAGAAACGAAGATGATACACAACATACTATCTCGCATTCCTAACTATCAGTTAGTCAAAGAAGAATAAATCAAATGTGTCAAATAAACATAACACAGAGATGGAATCAATATCATAGTTGAGTATATTAATTTAAAAAGGGAAGAGTACAACCAGGCTTCGACGTTGCGATCTCCTCCAGTAGGGTTCCAGTGGAGCACGTCTCACAAAGCTCATCGAGAATTCAGATGGGGCTCTCTCTACAGGATCCTCCTTGGTTCAACATTCTCTATAGCGATTACTCAGCTACAATATCTCTTCTCCAAGTTCAGCTTCTTGGCTATATGTTCAGCTAAAAAACTAAGGCTATAGAATTGAAGGAGGCCTCCTTATATAACAATGGAGGAGGAGGTTATGGGCCCTCAAATGATGGGGAAAAGAGCTTATCCTTTGGAGAAGTTCCTATTTCTTGGGAACAAGAAGCCCAAAGGGGAATTCCTCGACCATATCCTCATAACATATTTCCATCTCGCCGCCTCACGAAGCTTCTAGTCACGAAAGCTTCCTTTCTATTTTAAAAAACTTTCCAAAACATGATCAGCGCGGGTCCAACATTAAGACAAAGCTCCAATCGACGCAGGCCTCATTGTAAATCTCTGCTATCGGCACGGGTCAAACACTAAGAAACAGCGCCAACCTTGAAAATCCAGCTTTTACAAGGAATCTTCAGAAAATTTGTAAAGGGAGATGATTTGGCAGACAATATGTGGTTCAGGGGTATGTATTCCATGCTTGGAAAGTACACAAGGGTCACTATATGGTTCCTCTAATGAAGGAATGGGGAGTACAAGGACAGTCACAAATTAATGTGTAACAGGCGGAGTCGCTAATTTTTTGGTGAGGTAAATCCCCTCTGCTGATAGAGGTGATCCCACTAGCCCTAGAGTGGGTCTAGCCACAAACGAGACATGCTATGACAACAATTCCTAGTTAAGAATGGACAAAGACTTGGTAGATCACTTACCGTAGGTCCTGCGCTGTTGTGTCGTCCGAAAGAATGGCTGCCTCTTGCTCCTGATTCGATAGATCACGATCCGCTCGTTCTCACACCCGGATATCTGCACATACACGAGAAACGAAGATGATACAAAACATACTATCTCGCATTCCTAACTATCAGTCAGTCGAAGAAGACTAAATCAAATGCGTCAAATAAACATAACACAGAGATGGAATCAATATCATAGTCAAGTATATTAATTTAAAGAAGGAAGAGTACAACCAGGCTTCGACGTTGTGATCTCCTCCAACAGGGTTCCAGTGGAGCACATCTCACAAAACTCATCAATAATTCAGACAGGGCTCTCTCTACGGGATCCTCCTTGGTTCGACCTTCTCTATAGCGATTACTTAGCTATAATATCTCTTCTCCAAGTTCAACTTCTTGGCTATACATTCAGCTAGCTTTTGTAAAGGGAGAGGGCTTGTTTATATAGAGGGAGAAGGAGAGGTTAGGATTCCTATAATCGTGGGGGGGAGTCCTATCCTCTAAGAATGTTCCATCAACGATTTCCTAAAGGAAGAGATCCGTGGCTTATCGAGTTTAACCACTTGCAATGAGTCATTCCTGAGGTGGTTAAAGGAAACTTCCACCTCCAATTTGTTAAAAAAACATTCCAAAAAATGCTAACGTGGGCACAACAAAGAGACAGAGCACCAACTGGCGCGAGCTCTAGTGCAAATCTTCCCCATTGGCACGAGGGTGAACTGGATACCCGCGCCAATGCCAAAACATAGGTTTTTGAGTGCTTTATGAGGAAACGTTCAGCAGGAGGAATCATGTCCTTATGCAGAAGGATGCGAAGAAGGTTTTTACAGAATATGACACTAATCACAGCTCACAGGAAAGACCTTCCAATATGTGGGGCGAGGGATTTCAGGGATGGTGACAAAATGCTGTGTAACAAACACTTTGACAAATACTTTGTTTTCCACATGAAGCCTCCAAGCCAATTTTCAGTCAAGAAAATTAGAATAACCCTCCTTTAGATTGATTAGTTTCATATGTTCAAAGGTCATCATTGGTGTTTTAGACACTGTTTTTCTTTGTTAGAATCTAGTTCAGAAGTGTTGGAATGTTGAGACATGGTTATTTAAGAAAAACCTAAAGAGTTTCCAAAGAAGATTATCCTTGAGTTTCAGAGTCTGCACATGAGGAAATGGATAAAATTTGGCACTTCTGCAGGAGTGTTGAAGTTTCCATCCGCAGAAGGTATTGATAAGGTAGATGGTATGTTCCTAAGTGAAGACAACTTACATCAGAAGAAAGGGAAACAATTTGTTCTTGTAGATAATTAGGGTT
Source organism: Pinus albicaulis (assembly GCA_034641835.2). Classification (NCBI taxonomy): domain Eukaryota; kingdom Viridiplantae; phylum Streptophyta; class Pinopsida; order Pinales; family Pinaceae; genus Pinus; species Pinus albicaulis. The sequence continues at coordinate 1,646,727,063 of CM076584.1, read as the reverse complement.
TTTGAGCTTGATGGTTCATTAGAATGCCAAAATAGTGATCAATTGCAGAAATGGCATGGAGAAGGTACACCAAACCAAGTATGAAGAAATTTTGTCAAAGATATTGTTGATGAGATTTAGAAAAAGGTGAGGTAAATTGGACATAAATGAATGAACTTGATTGATTTAAAGCATTCTAGATACCTAGGGTTTTGGGAAAATGGCCAACAAAGGTAAAAAGATGATGTTGAGATCCAAGGTGTAGCAAAAGAAGATTTTAAGGCTACTGTTGTGTCAAAATGAATATGTCAAATCCTCAGGACCAGAAGAAAGAAAATGTCATATCTCCAGCAAACTACAAGCAAAAAGGTGAAAGGGTTAAGTTGAACTTAAAGGTTGAGAATACACAAGAAATCGAAGATACTGTTGTATGTGTGAATCATCCTAAAAGTTGCAAAAGGAACATATCATGTCTTCTTGACCAAAATAAAGATCAAATTCATCACTTTCTCAACCTGCAAGGCAAAGGTGTGGAATATTATCAATGAAAAGGAAAAAAAGGTTTAAAACATCAGAAAATGGGTTGCAAAGATAAATTGAATCCATGAGCTTATTCAAACTCATTTCACACTTCATGTGAATCATTGGTCACTGAAAAAGTGTTAGAAGTTTCAAAGAAGGAAGAAATTTTGTGTTTTCAAGTTGAAATTGAGAAAATTCTTGTGATGTTGCTCCCTTGGCTTGGCGTTGCGTGCCAATAATCAGGTGATGCGCCCTTGGCAAGTTTCTCTCACACAATTTACATGGACGCTGCACGCTTGGAAAAGTGTTGTGCTCTTTCCCAACACCCACATAAATTTTCTCCAAGCGTTGTGTGCCCAGGATTGAGCGTTGTGCGCTTAGGATTGAGCGTTTCATGCTTAGGATTGAGCGTTGCACACCTCGCTCAAGTGCTGCACTCTTGGCCAAGAGGGCTTTCAAAGAAAAATCACCACTCAAGTCACCTCAAAAGTGCTTCAAGTCATCACCAAGGGTTCTCCAAGCACTGGTAGGGGTAAGTACAGGTCATCCTCCCATTTTCAAGCATTTTTGTCATCATTAATGGGAAGAAATTGAAACCCTAAGAGGCTACCCTAAGGCTAAAAATTGACATCACTGTGGAACCTCATTCCATCTGCTTATAAAGAGTATCAGTAAAGACTAGGGTAAACCAGGGTGATGTGAAGGTTTTCATTCCTATAGGTTGGTCATAACACTTATTCATTCACCCCCTACATTGAAAAATCTTCCATTCCATTGTCCTCTTTCATCTCAATTTCACATTTAGTCCTAGTTGGCATAACGGCAGAATTCAACATGTCAAAGGGCAGTGGCAGTGATATGGAGGCCCAAATGCCCAAGAGGCATGATCATAGGGGAGGGAACCTACCTTCTTCACCAACAAAGCAAAGACATAAGGGCAAACAGAGGCTAGCAAAAGAAGATGTACATGAGCCAGCCATTCATGGTGAATATGATCTCCATGAGACAGAGACTGATTTTGGCCTTGTTGATTTAGATGATGAGCATGATATTGAGGCCATGAAAGGTATCGTGAAAATAATGAGGCAAAAGAGAAATAAAGGCTTGGTATCCTTAGTGATACATCCCTCCATGTTTCCCAAACCTAATCAGCAGAACAAAATCCAATTTTGGGCACATTTTTGCAATTTTGAAATTTTGACTGTTTTGAAGGGCTAAGCACACAGCGCCACTGGCGCTGCACTCTTTTTTGGGGCACCCATTGGATGAAAAATTCACATTTTCAGATTCCTTAGGCCAAGGATATCACCCTCACAAAATTTCAGCTCATTTGGAGCAAAACTGGTACTCCAAAAGTGCCAACTTATATAAAAAATCAACTTTACGCTATTTTGGTAGGCGTTACCTTGAGAAGTCTTGCAGGAGAAGTGGTTTTCAATAGGAAAATTTACACCAATCAGAAAAATAAAGGAATTTTGAAATTATCACAAGGAACGGAGGGCTTTCCAATGATCTATTATGGAGCTCATTTGGACATCGGGAAGGCCTCCAAAACTCAGCTGCAAAAAGACCTATTTTTCTAGTGTTGGTGTTGCGCCCTTGCTAGAAAGTCAACAAAAGACACTCGGAGTTAATGAAAAATATATTTTGAGGGATTTTGAGGAAAATCACTCCAAATTTGGTTGAGGAGTCATGTTAGCATTTATTTATGCATTTATTAAGTTAGATATTTTATGCCTTGGGCCTTGCATGGTCTCTTTGGACAAAAATGGCATTTACGATGTAGTTAATGAAACTTTGAAACCCTAGCTAGGGTTTTGGTCCTCCTTTGCAAGTTAAATACTGCATGGAGGCCTCGTTATTTTTGTTTTTTGATTGTTAAACTCAATAAATAGACTTGCAGTTGAGGAGAAATTGGCTTTGGAGTGTTATGATTGCTTTGATTTGGATGAAAATGGAGCAAGCACACTTGCAGTATTCATGAGCATGTCTAATGGTGATGTCTTTCTAAATTAGTGCTTTTTTTCTTATGTTTTCATTTTGTTTCATATTTCTCATGCAGTAGAACAGAAATTTTAGGTTAAGAAATGTTGTTTAGAGGCACCTTAGCTCTATCTGATTTCTATTGCTTGTATGTTTTCCTCTGCTAGGTCAGTTTAGAGAATTCTTAGTTGCTCTCTAATCCCACTCAGCTTGTTTATCTCAAGAATGATTTAATGGAGCCCATTTCAAATAAGTTTATGGTTAGCCCTGCCTTTGGTATGACTTAAAACATTGTTTTTGAGGTCTTTTCTTTGAAGTATTGCTAAATAGGGTTTGACTGAAGAGGTTTATGGTTTGCCTTGCCCTTTTATCCATCTTGAATGGTTTCTCTGAAGTTCTTTGTAGTATGATTAAGGAATTTTAGTAATTCCCTTCTCTTTGATCATTACTATATGTTATCTTGAATGTTTTCTTTGCCTGAAGGTGAAATCACTAGAGAAATTACAAGTTAATTCTCTTTATGGTTTGCTAGATTGTTGTCTTAATGTTTGCTTGCTAGGGTCTGGTAAAAGAAGCTTATGGTATGCCCTGTCTTTGGTTATTTATTTATTCATAGTGTTCTTAAAAGATTTTTCTTGTTATAGTACATGTTAAAGGATTCTTAACTGCCCTTTGAACCTACTAATCTCACAATTTATTGTTCACTTCACTCACATAAGATTTAAAGATCCATTTGGATTTGTTATACTTGCCCTCCGAAACACCCTTGACCTATTGTTGTACCTTTCAAGACCTTTTGTAGACTCCATAGCCCAATGGTCTAAACCTCTCCTAATCTATCTGTTCTGCTTGACAAGCAACCCAACCAAACAAAACAAACAAACCCTAATCATCATAACTAGCTTAAAAATCAAAACCCTAAAATCAAGTTCACATCTTTTACACAAATATAGAGAGATCCCTCTCTAAGTCCAGGGAGGCTAGGTCCTAGGACTCCAAATATTGGTTTGATGTTACCCTTGTACATTTGGTCTTGCCAATCTGACAAATTACAGGGACCTAACATAATGGCGACTCTGCTGGGGATCTGAGTCAGTAGCATCCTAAGTACTCCTTAAAACTCAGAAAACCCAAAAACATCCTTAGATTGGTATTCATTTGTTGATGGTGGACAACAAGCACATCCTCAAAACAGTAAGCATCATCTACCTGGTGACTCCACTAGTCTTCAACAGCCTTGTTGACCCCATTATTTCTCATAGACTCCTTGCTGATGGTGGACAACAAAGTTGAAATCTTCCACTTGGTGACTCCAAAACTCTCAATAGACCTAAAGAATCCACTGGTAGAAGACTCTATACTAGTTGAAAAGATGCAGTGACCTTTTTTTATTAACAAAGATGAATCCAAGGATACAACACAAGTATGCTCCAATGAATAGAGATCACATCCCTGGATTCCCACACAAAATGCCTCTGATAAATTGGAACTCAAACCTGCCTATGTTTCATGATGAAAATTTTGATGACCCCTTGTTACACCTCATCAAATTTCATATACATACATGGAGGTTAAAAGTTGAATGGCATGAAGATTGCCTTATGAAAATGTTCATGGGGACATTAGAAGGTAAAGTAAGGGAATGGTATGAAGGCCTAGAACCTAACATCTTGTTTTCTTTGAAAGATTTCCACAAGGTATTTTATGAGCATTATAAAGAAAATTTTCCATCTTTATCATTAGTTGAACATTATTGTAATCAATCTGAAGATCTCATACAATACCTTGTAGACATTTATGAAGATTTGGAAAATTTGCATCTTGAGGATCTGTTAGAGGAAATTCATGCATTTCATACTCAAGTTAATTGTCATGACAACCAAGAGGAGTTGGTTGAGAATGAAATCAATCAGGAAATAAAGGAAGATACACAAGATCTCTTTAAAGGGACAAGTGATGATTCATCATCTCTTTTGTGTGAGGCTCAAGAAGACATCCAACCTTATGGTCTTTCACAAGATAAATAAGACCACTGTGTTTCAATCCCAGGAAAATAAGAAAGTATTGGCCATAAACACTCTCTTTCTAATACCTACTACCATAGATCATAAAATAGACTTATAGATCAACATATAGTAGATCAATCTGCTGATCTAGTGAGAATATTAGATAACATTCCTTCTATGAATAAGATGCCAAGGTATGATCAATATGATGATGATTATGTCTTCCAGACTCAAGCTAACACTAAAAAACAATCAGTGATTAGTTTGTGGGACAAAGACAGTCATTTTCAGCAGCTCAAATATAATAATCAACAAACACAAATTAGCTATGAGAGTGAAGAAGAAAGTGCAGAAAGTTCGGAAGAAGGGGAAGTATCTTTACCTTTTTGTTGTGCTTCATTTCAGTTCATCAAACACAACCTTAATACAATCATAAATCAGCAGTCTTTGGGTATGATGGTTAACAACAAAGAAGACATTTAGCCTTAGAATCAACCTTCACAAGAGAAAGAGAATTGTTGTAGTTCTACCCAAAGAAAGAGAAAAATGCCTCCTCTTTTAATTGAAGAGGAAATCAATCAGATTTTAAACATGAAGCCAGCCTCTAAACCTTCATGCAAACAAAACCTTTCTATCTGTTCTCCTTCTGATTTATGTGCTGCAGTCTTTCCTCATGAAGAAACAGAGGAAAAGATTTATTCTAAGGCTATACTACCTCTTCTAGAAGACTGGTTGCCAAAGGATGCTCCTAATAATGTATGTCAGATAGAATTTAGTCCACTCAATCAAGACACATCAGGATTTCTAGAGGACAACATTGAAATATATGATGAGGCTGCTAGTACAAATGATCATGAGGAAGGGGAAGTATTCTTTCTCAAAAGAATCCCAAGCTTAACAAGCTGGAACAAGGAATGGTCTTGGATACATCTGGTTATTCAAATCCTCAGAGCCAGGTATTATTTCAAGATCCCTTTGTTGTTTTCTTAGAGACATTTGAAGACGGAGTAAAATATGTCAAGAGCAGTTTGATGCAAGGTTTAAAGAAAATTTTAGGCACTACTACTCAAAAACAAGTGAGGTAGGAGTGGCCTTCTTATTTTTTCAGCATACTCAAAGAGCTGAACAAAGATCACTCATGGAATCATCTACTTGATTGGTTATATTGGAAAATGGAGTTCACCTAATGTAGATATGCCTCCAAGTTAGATTAGGATAGATAGATATGTAAATAAGCTCAGCACTATGAGCATCTTTCTAGCTTTAGTTTCAGATTTTTTTGACAAAAAAGGAAGAAAAATGAAAAACACAAAAAAAAGAAGAAGAAAAGAGGGCAGTTAAAAGAAGAGGTACATCCCCATACCAAAAAAGAGTATTTCTAAAAGTGTGCAAGTGCAAGTGCCACTACTTGAGAAAGAAAGTCTTGTTCAGTCATTTAGCCTAATCATGATTGAACATGTTTTAAATTTCTGCTGATAGGTTAGTAAAAGAAGATTTTCCAAACCGTGTAAACTTGAATTGTTATTAAATTAGATTAGGAAAATATATTTGGTTTTAATGCTCAAATCTGAATCAAAGGAGAAAGAGAGGGATAGGTAACAAATTCTAAATCATTAGCCCTCAATTTTCTAGTTTCACTTGTACAAAAATAAAGTTTGTGTGCAGCTTGTCCAAAATTCCACAGCCCATGACAAATCAGATTACTTAACCTTGGTTTGATCATGTTTTCAATTTCATGTTAGTAGATTAGAGAATGAATATCTTTCAAACAGCTTAACCTTGACAGATAAGTAGAGTAGGTAGAGAATAAAAGGCTCATCAGTCTAATCTGAGCCTTTGGATGACATAAGGGTAGAAGTAGATAGTTTTTATGCTTTTAAAAGAAAAAATGATGTCAAGGGTTTTCCAATTCAAATGCACCTAAGTGAAGAAAAAATGTTAGGCAAAGTATGATGGGTAGGTAGAAGTGATATTGAAGCAATCATGTTTTTTTCAGATTTGAGATCACAGCTTCAAAAGAACATCAACCAGTGAAGAAAGAGGGATCTACCAAGCACATGTAAGATACTAATCTTCAAAAATCAGAGATCTGAACTCTGAGGTTCTGGACACCTCCTAAAAAGGAGCTACCCTCCCCAAGTGGAGCCATTGTTAATCATCAGTATTTTTCATTATCTATAGATGACTAAATATTGGTTCTAGATTTCTGAAAACAACCTTCCTTGAAAATTGTGAGTTTCAGAAATCTCACTGCCTTCATTATCCTTATGGAAAATATTTCACTATTCCATCAGCTTTCCATTCCATGGTCACCCTGTCACTCCTACAAACTTCTTGTGGGCTTTTACCTATCATTTTGAGCCTCCTTCCCTACCTATAACCTCATTGGCTTATTTTTCCCCTTGTCCATAACTCCACTTTCACTCTAGGGTTTCATATAAGCCTACTAATTCCCATGTTCCCCAAGTTCCTCAAGCATTGATGGTCTCAAAACTATCTCTGTAGGATCTTTAGATAAATCAAGTACATTAGATTTTGGATTTTCAACACTTTGAAAAATACTCTGTTTTCCACTTGAAGCCTCCAAGCCAATTTTCATTCAAGAAAAGGTCAAAGAACCCTCCCACTAGTTCAATTAGGGTTTCATATGTTCCAAGGTCATCATTGGTGTTTCAGACACTGTTTTTATTTGTCAGAATCTATTTCAGAGGTATTGGAATGTTGAGACATGGTTATTCAAGAAAAACCTAAAGAGTTTCCAAAGAAGAATATCCTTCAATTTCGGAGTCTGCACATGAGGAAATGTACAAAATTTGGCACTTCTATAGGAGTGTTGAAGTTTCCATCAGAAAAATGTATTGATAAGGTAGATGTTCTATTCCTAAGTGAAGACAACTTACATCAGAAGAAAGGGAAACAATTTGTTCTTGTAGATAATTAGGGTTTTTGAGCTTGATGGTTCATTAGAATGCCAAAATAGTGATCAATTACAAAAATGGCATGGAGAAGGTACACCAAGTATGAAGAAAGTTTGTCAAAGAGATTTTTTATGAGATTTAGAAAAATGTGAGGTAAATTGGACAGAAATGAATGAACTTGAAACAACTATAGAGAACTTAGAAGACAACACTGATGATTGTCTTAAAGCACTCTATATACCTAGGGTTTTGGGAAAATGTCCGGAAAAGGTAAAAAGATGATGTTGAGCTCCAAGGTGAAGAAAAAGAGGATTTTAAGGTTGCTGATATGTCAAAATGAATATTTCAAATCCTTAGGATCTAAAGAAATCAAATGTCATATCTCCAGCAAACTACAAGCAAAAAGGTGAAAGGGTTAAGTTGAACTTAAAGGTTGAGACTACACAAGAAATTGAAGATACTTCTGTATGTGTGTAATCATCCTAAAAGTGGCAAAATGAAAATATCATGCCTTCTTGACCAAAACAAATATCAAATTCATCACTTTATCAACCTGCAAGGCAAAGGTGTGGAAGATTATCAGTAAAAAGGAAAAAAAGGTTTAAAACATCAGAAAATGGGTTGCAAAGATAAATTGAATCCATCAGCTTATTAAAAATCATTTCACACTTCATGTGAATCATTGGTCACTGAAAAAGTGTTAGAAGTTTCAAAGAAGGAAGAAATTTTGAGTTTTCAAGTTGAAATTGAGAAAATTCTTGTGGCGCTGCGCGCTTGTAATCAGGCACTACACCCTTGGCAAGTTTCTCCCACACAATTTACACGGGTGTTGCATGCCTGGCGGAGCGCTGTGCTCTTGCCAGACACCCAAAACAATTTTCTCCAGGCGTTGTGCACTCAGGATTGAGCGTTGCGCACTTAGGACTGAGCACTGCGCTTCTAGGATTGAGCGTTGCGCTCCTGGCTCAGGCACTGCGCTCTTGGCCAGGAGGGCTTTCAAAGCAAAATCACCACTCAAGTCACCTCAAAAGTGCTTCAAGTCATCACCAAGGGTTCTCCAAGCATTGGTAGGGATAAGTATAGGTCATCCTACCATTTTTAAGCATTTTTGTCATCATTTAATGGGAATAAATTGAAACCCTAAGAGGCTACCCTAAGGCTAAAAGTTGACATCACTGTGGAACCTCATTCCATCTGCTTATAAAGAGTATCAGTCAAGACTAGGGTAAACCAGGGTGCTGTGAAGGTTATCATTCATCTAGGTTGGTCATAACACTTATTCATTCACCCCCTACATTGAAAAGCTTCCATTCCATTGTTCTCTTTTATCTCAATTTCACATTTAGTCCTAGTTGGCATAAAGGCAGAATTCAACATTCCAGAGGACAGTGGTAGTGATATGGAGACCCAAATGCCCAAGAGGCATGATCATAAGGGAGGGACCCTACCTTCTTCACCAAAAAATCAAGTGCATAAGGGAAAATAGAGGCTAGCAGAAGAAGATGTACATGAGGCAGCCATTCATGATGAAGATGATCTCCATGAGACAGAGACTGATTTTGACCTTGTTGATTTAGATGATGAGTGTGATAATGAGGCCATGAAAGGTATGGTGAAACTAATGAGGCAAAAGAGAAATAAAGGCTTGGTATCCTTACTGATACATCCCTCCAAGTTTCCCAAACCTAATCAGCATAACAAAATCCAATTTTGGGCACTTTTTTGCAATTTTGAAATTTTGATTGTTTTGAAGGGCTAAGCGTGCAACGCCACTGGCACTGCACTCTTTTTTGGGGCACCCATTGGAGGAAAATTTTAAATTTTCAGAATCCTTAGGCCAAAGACATCACCCTCACAAAATTTCAGCTCATTTGGAGCAAAAATAGTATTCCAAAAGTGCCAAAAACATGCAAACAATCAACTTTCTACCCTATTTTCAGAGCTGGCACTGTGCCCTGAGTAGTCTTGGGAGAAGTGGGTTTTCACTAGGCAAATAGACACCAATCAGAACAATAAAGGAATTTTTTGAAAGTAGACAGGACAGGCTTTCCAATGAGCTATCATGGAGCTCCTTTGGACACCGGGAAGGCCTCCAAAAATCAGCTGCAAAAAGACCTATTTTCCCTTGGCCTTGGCGCTGTGCCCTTGCTAGAAAGTCAACAAAAGACACTTGGAGTTAATGAAAAAAATATTTTGAGGGTTTTTGAGGCAAATCACTCCAGATTTGGTTGAGGAGTAATGTTAGCATCTATTTTTTCATTTATTAATTTAGATATTTTATGCCTTGTGCCTTGCATGGTCGCTTTGGACAAAAATCACATTTATGATGTAGTTAATGACACTTTGAAACCATAGCTAGGATTTTGGTCCTCCTTTGCAAGTTAAATACTGCATGGAGGCCTCATCATTTTTGTTGGTTGATTTTTAAACTCAATACATAGATCTGGAGTTGAGGAGAAATTGTTTTTGGATTGTTATGAATGTTTTGATTTGGATGACAATGGAGCAAGCACACTTTCAGGATTCATGAGCATGGCTAATGGTGATGTCTTTCTAAATTAGTGCTTGTTTTCTTATGTTTTCATTTTGTTTCATATTTCTCATGCAGTAGAACAGAAAGTTTAGGTTAAGAAATGTTGTTTAGAGGCACCTTAGCTCTATCTGATTTCTATTGCTTGTATGTTTTCCTCTGCTAGGTCAGTTTAGATAATTCTTAGTTGCTCTCTAATCCCACTCAGCTTGTTTATCTCAAGAATGATTTAATGGATCCCATGTCAAAGAATTTTATGGTTAGCCCTGCCTTTGGTATGACTTAAAACATTGTTTTTGAGGTCTTTTCTTTGAAGTATTGCTAAATAGGGTTTGACTAAAGAGGTTTATGGTTTTCCCTACTCTTTTGTCCATCTTGAATGGTTTCTTTGAATTTCTTCGTAGTATGATCAAGGAATTTTAGGAGTTCCCTTCTCTTTGACCATTACTATATGTTACCTTGAATGTTTTCTTTGCGTAAAGGTGAAATCACTAGAGAAATTACAAGTTATTTCTCTTTATGGTTTTCTGGATTGTTTTCTTAATGTTTGCTTGCTAGGGTTTGGTCAAAGAAGCTTATGGTATGCCCTGTCTTTGGTTATTTCTTTATGCATAGTTTTCTTAAAATACTTTTCTTGTTATAGTACATGTTAAAGGATTCTTAACTACCCTTTGAACCTACTAATCTCACAATTTATTGTTCACTTCACTCACATAAGCTTTAAAGATCCATTTGGCTTTGTTATACTTGCCCTCCGAAACACCCTCGACCTATTGTTGTACCTTTCAAGACCTTTTGCAGACTCCATAGCCCAATGGTCTAAACCTCTCCTACTCTATCTATTCTGCTTGACAAGCAACCCAACCAAACAAAACAAACAAACCCTAATCATCATAACAAGCCTAAAATCAAAACCCTAAAATCAATCAAGTTCACATCGTTTACACAAATACAGAGAGAGCCCTCTCTGAGTCTAGGAAGGCTAGGTCCTAGGACTTCAAAGACAGGTTTGATGTTACCCTTGTACATTTGGTTTTGCCAATCTGACAAATTACGGGGACCTAACAGAGTGGCACATGAAAGTCCCTCATTTGGTTGGCTTTTGCATAAGTTAATAAGATATACTTTCCTATTGTGATATATGAGCACTTGTACTTCTTATTATGTGGAAGTTATGGCTGATTTTTCATATCTTAAATTATGGTTATATGTTGCTTATAAGCATGGTTCTATGATGTGCTCTAGTTATGGATCTTGTTTATGATTTGATAGTTTATTAAATGGTTGATTAATGCATGGGCTAACAAGTGTTATTGAAGCTATCTTGAGAGGGAATTTATCCTTCTTGGTAATTCTCAGATGAAGTTCATAATTTTATGATTAGATATGCATTCATGATCTGTAGCTTATATGTTTATCATATGTTTAACAAAATTTCTATCATGGATTAGGCATGGCTAGGTAAATATCTTGTTAAAGTTATGAATGGTTAGTGGTCTGGAGGCTAGCTTGGAAAAGTGGCTTAGATCTCAGAGCCACTGGCACAGAACTAGATTTTTTGGGTCATAAACACATGAAAGTATGCTTATGGGTGTGATTGGAGCCTCATAACCACATGCATGTTGTGTTGTGGGCATGGTTTCAGTATTAGGCTTGTGGAAAGGCAGTTCCAACTCAGGATTTGGTCAGCAGAGGTTGTGGAATGAATTTTGGGTGATCTATTGCTCCTAAGAGGCATCAATAAGTTTTTGGATGGTAGGCCCCACTAACTAGAACTTGGAGGTCAGGTCATGTAATAGTACCACTCATCTCATGTTTACCCTAGAGAGCTTGTAAAAGTAGGTAAATGTGGGGTGGGGGATTTATAGGATGGTAACAGAGTGAGGTTAAAACACTAGACCTTGGGGTAAAAGCAGTTCATCATACATGCTTGTATGTTTTAGGCATTATGGTTAATGTTTGTTATATTCTTGCATGTAATTTATTGCTATTTTGGTTACATGCATGATAGATGCTAGTTTATTAGTACGGGCATATGCATGTACATCGGTTAGTCATGCATGCTAGTTAGCTTGTTGTTATATGCATTGCAGTGAAATTCACAATGATTATTTTCATTGAGGTTAAGTTCTTGATATTATTATGTATCGTGCTAATATGGACTGAGTTATGTAGATGTGGTAGCCTCCCCTGAGATACACTGAGGCATGATTTTAATCATGTCATCTATTTGTTTTATCTAACATGTTATGTTGCAGGATAATAGAAGATCAAAGATGAAGAGTAGAATAGTGGACTATAGTTCACGTGACTCCCCTTACAGGCCTGATGTGAATTCTATGGAATAGGAAAGTCCATTTGAGAAACAAGGAGAAGAGTATTCTCCTAATATTGTTGATACACTGAGGAGCTTGAGGGAAGAGATCAGAAGTTGTAAGGAAAATGGGGAAATTTTGATTGAGACATAGGAAAGGCTTGCTAGAGCTTAGGAAAAGCAAGGAGAATTCAATGCAATCATTCTTGAGAGCCTTTCGAATTTGCAAAAGAAGGGACGGTTGAGGATCGTTCATGGACATGAGGAGAAGACTAATGGGGCATATGGAAACATGTATCTTAAAAGACACAAGTTGGACATAGATGATACAGTCAAAGGTGGCAGATCTTGGATACACCTGCCAGGAGGGATAGTAATTATGGATTTCATTCTAACTCTGGTTCCAAGAGATATCATTACCATTACCTCTAGAATCCTCATAGGAGTGAGAAGTGTTACTTTCTATATGAGTTCAAGAAATCCAAGATAACTACCCTCAGTCTTAAAGTGAAAAGAAAACATCTAGTGGGCAGGTGTTAAGCGTGTCAGAAGCATAAGAGATGAGGAGTTGATTTGGGATGAGTTTGATGTAAGAACATGCAGAACCATTGTGGTATTGAACTTGTGATGTACATCACTGCAGGAAGGATTTCCCTTTTTATTAGAGTGGTGCAGTGGATGCGTGACATGCCTTAGATGTACAATGTGAGGAGGCATGGAAATTTGGGGATGTAGTTCAGAGAATTTCCCAGATCTATGCAATAGTGAATAATAGGAAGGCAAGTCACCAGTTATCCATCATTAGGGTGGAAGTGGAACCAGGGGGAGAGTTACAAGAAAAGCCTCAATGCATATTGCAGTGGAAGGAGATCATGCTCGGGAGTTGAGAAATAGAGCAAGTTGAAGTGCATGCAAGGACTTTGGGGCCGAGGAAACTACATGGTAGAAGATTGATTAGATGCAGGAATAACCATTGGTTTCCATTTATAGATAGATTTTTTAAGGGAATTGGAACCCCGTAAGAGATGATATGTGTAGGTTTTCAGTTGCAAGGCAACGTGCTAGGTACAACAGGGAAAGGTAATTGATATATTTTTATATTTATTTATGCACTAACAGTTGTTTATGGCACTATGATGTAGGGAATTGCATGGAAAAAGAAACTGCCATGAAATATTGAAGAAGGCTCGAGTTGAGCTTTCCCTTGGAAGCACTGGGAAGCCTTGGGCATTGATTCATGGTGGCTGTTGAAAGTTTTGTGCTTTCGATGTTTTGCAATTTCTTTGTTCTTAATCTTTGGTTTTGATTGTGTCTAGTGCATGTCCATTCCACTTTGCTTGTGGTGTTGTACTGTTATTGGTTTTCCATAGTTATATTATCGTTTTCTTATTTTTATTTCCTTTTATGTTTTTAGGGTATTTGGAATTGGTTGGGGAAAGAAGAAAGTTAATGGATCTCAGGGAGAGCTAAGTGTAACCCAATAGGTAATGTAAGATTGGATGAAGCCTTATGCATGAGTAAGGCCCGAAAGAGAAGGAAATAATATGAAATCCAATTGGGTTTTTTGGGTCCATTGGGGTAAATGGATAGTGGTAGGACAATCATGAGAGGGTAATAGAAAAGGTAAAGTGAATGGATTTTAGGGATCAAATGCCTTGGCTATGTTGGGAATTGTTGTTCTCAATGTTGTGCACAAATAAAGGAAGTTATGTTAACCTTTGTATTATGAATATAAGTAATTATGTTGTGATCATGATTATATATATATATGACAAGGTTATCAGGGAGCATTTTTGTGGAAGAATGATTGTTTTATGCAGGTGAATGGCATGAAAAGGTTCCTGGTTTTACGAGGAATCAAGTTGGAAAAGTAGCCCTCGACGATTTATGAGATTAGTATCATGTGGATATGGTTTGATATTATGTGCTTATAACTATGCATATGTTTATGTTATGGACATGTAATGCTAAAGGATACATCAGCAAAATGAAAGTAATGTGATCTACGACATGTTGGGAAAATCATGGATAGTGGAAATAGCCATAGGCATGGGATTTAGGTTGTGGATGCATGCAGTAAGGCATGGGAAGGACATTAGAGGCTAGGTTTCCTGGTAGAGATGGTGGGGTTTCTGTATGTGCAGTACTAATATTATGTATATGGTGTACATGTTGTCTTGTGTACATGTCGTACTGTGTCATGAGTTTTTTGGAGACGTCGTATCTTGACATGTGTATACGTTGTATTGTAATGTGTGTACATATATGTGGTGTTGTACACCAAGTGTAGGTGTATGTGTGGTGTTGTACACCGGGTGTATTTATATGTGTTTTGTTTTACATCATGTGTAGGTGTATGTGTGGTGTTGCACATAGGTGTAGGTGTAGGTGTTGTGTTGTACATTGTGTATATGTATGTGTTGTGAAGGGGATTGGTTATTAGGTTCCCTATCGCTATGTGTTGGAAAAAATTATTTAGAGCGTTGAAACAAATTGGGTTCCCTGGAGGTCATGGGTTGAGTTACTACTCCCTGGAGCCCGCATGTTGGGACAAATGCTATGGAGCCCATAAAAAATTTGCATCCCTGGAGGATGTGGGTTGAGTTACTAGTTCTTGGAGCCTTGTACAACTTGGGAAAGAGACCAATATTGAGTTATTGTATTGAGGGTATAGAAAGTTTATTCTATGGAAGCCCTTGTTGTTGATATTGAGGATAGAGGCAGTTTATTCTTTGGATGCCCTTGTTGTTGATATTTGGGGTAGAGGTGGTTTAGTCTTTGGATGCCCTTTTTTTTTATATTGAGGGTAGATGTGGTCTAGTCTCTGTATTCCCTTGTTGTTAATATTGAGGCGGTATAGTCTTTGGATTCCCTTTTTTCTTTGGAAGAGAAGAGAAGAGAAGGCACTGGGTGCTCTCTGGGTTTGGAAACTGATCCAGTGTGTGTACGTGATCAAAGAGAAGAGAAGGCACTAGGTTCTTACCAGGTTTGGGAACCGATCCATTGTGTGTACATGATCAAAGAGAAGAAAAGGCACTGGGTGCTTTCCATGTTTGAAAACCAATTCAGTTTGTGTACAAAAAGGACAAAGAACAAAGGAAGAGTTAAAGAACCATTTGAAAGATAAGTATTAGTGTTTTATTTTAGTTTTTAATTATGCACATGATCTATGATTATGATTTATGATGGTTAAGTTTTCAGCTAACCGGATGTGATATATTTATACATATTCATTTAATCAAAGAGCTAGTTTGACTAGTTGTGATAGGAAGTAAAAAAAATTGTAAGTGTATCTTATTAATGGGCTACCAATGAGGTATGATTTGAATTTATTGCAATTCCTTTTTATTTTAATGGAAATTATGTTGTTGGCATAGGAAAGCATGGAAATTCCTAGGTTTGGTGGCTGGAACTAGCTATGATAATGTAGTAGTAGTAGTAAAACAAATTGGAACATGCAACAATGTGTTGATAAAGCATTCATGAGAAGGGCCATTGTGGGACACTAGTACCCAAGAGTATCCATTTATTTCCATCAGCATGCTATGACTGGTATGATGGTTCCGAGGTAGGAATATGCCTTGGTTTTTGGACCTTGCGATGCGAGGAAACCTTACCAAGGTATGGGTGACCTGAGGAACTGTGTACCAGAGAAGGGATGTCACGGAACTTGGAAGGTGAGTGATTTCATGCAAGGAGGTGGCCATATTTCTTGAGGGACTAGGAAGTAGATAAGGAAAGGTCGAGGAATAAAAATTTTTGGTCAAATGCATTGTTTTTTGGAATAAAAAATACAATGGGAGTGTGCCCAAGAACAATTAGTCGGTAACGGTTCACTGAGAGAACAAGTAGCAAAAGGATCATGGAGTTGGACATTGCATGAAGTCTTTGATTTTTGGACTGTATTCTCAGATTTTGGACTTCTTGGGAAGGAGGTGAATCCTAGTATTACTTTGAGGGTGGAGGTGTGAGCCTCTGAATTCCCTTATTGCTGTTGCGAGCATCGTATCATGTTATTTGCTGGTTAGATAAAATTTTCATATGTATATATGTGTATATTATTATAAATATTGTGTTGATTTTTGATTATAAAGCTCCAAAAACAATATGTTAATTTTTGGTTGAAGCAAATGTGCATGAATATATGCGTTGTCATTGTAAATATTGCATCGAGGTGGGCTTATAAAGCTACATAAGCAGTATTGTGATCATGCTTCAACAGTTTGGTATATTGTAAATACTAAAATGATTTGTGTTGTAAAACTCCATAGGTAGTATGTTTCACTGGTCATAGATGTCGTAGAACAATGAGGAAAATGTTGCCCCAAGGGGGAGGGGTTTGTAACAACCCCGACTTAATTTTCCATGTAAATAAAATAAGGTCAAGGTCATGGGACTTGTATCCCAAGATTAAAGTTGGGAAAACATCATAGTGGGAATGACTTGTGGATTAATAATGGCTATGGAAATTGGCAAATCAAAAGAGGCTACAATTTGCATTTAATTATGAGAAATAAGGAAAATTGGAGAAAAGGAAGGTGAAGAGACACAAATTTTCATGTAAGGGAAATTAAAGGAAAATGAAAGAAAAAGGAGACATCAATGATAAAAATGCATCAGTGAATTAGCTCACCACTTTTTCCTATATTTGGAGAAGGTATAGCAAAGGAAAGAGAAAAAGCACTTGGAAAAGCAAGCAAAGGAGGGAAAAGGACAACCAAAGGAAAGAAAATGAAAACAAGGAGAAGGTTCGATCAACAACTTCAATAGGAATATCTTGCAGGTAATAGGTTGTATGCGTGATTTCATTATTGGGATTTGAATGCATCGTACCTGTATTTATTTTTTTGGTTCATTTTGTTGAGAATTTGAAGGGCTCGTGTTTGATTCAAATTCTCTTCTTGATAATTACTTGTGAGCTTACTTGAATTACTTATGACTCTCTTTGTTATCTTATTTATTCTTTCATCAAATCAATTATCAAGTTAGACAAGACACAAAATTAGGCTCCTAGAGCCAAGGAAAAACCTCTCCCTCTTGGAGAGGAAAACCCGCAAAGAATTATTCTTATAGATCTTCAAATGACAGGTACCATGACCAAGACTTAGACCCTTGACCTAAATATGCTTTCAAGACCTTGTCAACACTTCTTTGTATAATCACAAAGCTGATCCTTCTCCTCTGCACCAACTTGCACTGACCTGCACCATCATTAGAGAAATCGGTCTCTAATTATGTTTCCCTTGAATTAGTCCTTGTTAATCACAATACTTCTCCTTGTTTCATGTTCATTTGAGATATTTAGCTCTCCTTTTATGTGCTGAGGATAGGAAGGTAAATGATTTACCTTCCTTATATCCTTCTATTTATATCAGACTTCAGCCCTTTAACTTCAGTGTATGTCTTGTCAGAGAGAACTATCCGCACTTCTTTGATTCAACAGATTCTTCACACATTCATTCTCTTCTATAACATGGCTACACTTCTAAAAAAAAAGAATCCGCACTTACCTTGTCCTTAACCCACAGTGGATATCACCACTAGAATCCACAACTATTTTCAGAATATATGCATTGCCTTTGTTCTTTACTAGCATTGTTATACTCAGATATTTCCATATTATTGTTCCTCTGGAATCCGCATACTTGTTCAGATCAGTCCGCATTGTTATCTCTTCTAAACATTAGCATTGTTCTTGTCTTTATCCCACACCATTATCTCTTATGGGACCCACACTTTTCCTTGGAATATATATACTTGTTCAAAGCTGAATCCACACTTTTGTTTCAGTGTTATCCACATACTTGTTCCCTTCTAATATCTGCACTGGTTTAGAGTGTTCCGCATGTTTTTGTCACTCAAATGGTCACAGAGTAGAGGTACATATATGACATAGTTTTAGCCTCTAAGCCAACCATACATTAAACTATTGAGACGAATTCCTTACATATTTTAAGGCCGACTTGAGTGAGTTTATTCTAGTGTTGATGAAGGCTTTCTTCACTGTATGTAGATCTTGTATTTCATCGTTGTTTGCCATTATTCCAAAAGGTCTTGGAGAATGTTATTATAGACTAGATCCTTTATGAATGTGAAACTTAATCCTATTTATACCTAGAAGACAAAAACCTAATAGACATCAAGAAGAAGTCTATCTATATAATAAATCTTTCTCATGAAACCCATGAAGAAAGTACAACAAAACACATTTTATTATTTTTTCTTCTTCTTTACATAAGTACATAATTATATAGTCAACATGAAGACCATTCTAGTTACACTTTTCAACACTCCCTCTTAACTAGGGAGGTATTCATATAGGTACATGAGCACTTTCAAACTGAAGAATCTCATAAGAAGAATTGGATTGGTAATCGCATCTGTATAGCATCATATCAACCAACATTCTCCTAAAGAAAGGACTTGACTAACAACCTCATCTCTCAACGAGACAATGGGCTAAAATTCTGGTGAGACACATGACTAATAGACACCATAATCATTGTCTCTCCAAGGTACATACCCCACCTAGGTGTTCCTAGAGTATGACCTTCTTGGAATATTCTTCTCTTGGGTAGCCAACCCTCAAAGAATATCGGTCCACGACTACTCTTATATTGAATTCCTTATCTCATTCTCAAAGAGTATCGAATGCCAAATGATTACCTAATCCTCCATTCTGTCTTTTAGGTGAAGACCAGAATGATGTGTTAAGTCCTATATTAATAGTGTAGTCCATTATTATGTTAGTGTTGCCCCACTTATTGTTATTGTTGTACCCACTGTAACCCCCATTAATTGGAGTCATTGTGGGAGATTGGACACAACTTTATCTTGGGGAATCCAAATTAGATCAGAACTGTGGAATTTGAAATAGAATTCATAGGGATAATTCAGTGTTGAAATTCAGATATTGAAGTGTTGCAATCACAGAGATAATCAAATTTCAATATCGAGCTCCTAAAAGCAAGTAAAAGGTGTGTATTGTTTTTCCCGAATTGCATAAATCTTGTTTGAAAAATCAGTTTGAAGTGATTCCCAGGGTCTATTGAGCATATATTTCAATGTTGCATTCTGAAATGCCTCATAAAAATAATTCAACACCCATTAATCCCTCAGAAATCTATACTATGATGCATGAAGTGGAAGAACTTACCCACTGAAGATTCTACATGGGAGGATGAGAATTTTATACAAAAGCACCCAGAGCTACTCAAGCGTTGAGGACAACACTTGTTTTGAAGGAGAGGGGCATGTTAGGTCCCTATATTACTAGTATAGTCCCTTATTGTTGTTAGTGTAACCCCCTTATTGTTATTATTGTACCCTTGTAACCCCCATATTATTATTATTGTGCCCTTAAATTATTATTGTTAGGTCGGCTAGGATTACATTGTGGCCCACTAGGATTACATTATGGCCCCATGGACTCCTATATATAGAAAGGAGGTTTTGTAAATTGTATCATCCAAGAATTGTGCAATTATGTAATGTATTGGAGGTTTCCCCCTCGAAGTGGCTTATTTCTAAGGCGTTGATATCTCTTTTCTTCTATTTTGGGTAGTTACACAACATGATGTATTAACCATTCTCTTTAGATGGCCTTTCACTGGGCTTTGGTATTGGTG
This sequence comes from Pinus albicaulis, assembly GCA_034641835.2. NCBI lineage: Eukaryota > Viridiplantae > Streptophyta > Pinopsida > Pinales > Pinaceae > Pinus > Pinus albicaulis. The sequence continues at coordinate 1,646,707,183 of CM076584.1, read as the reverse complement.
TTTGGTCTAGTGCATGACACATGTAATAGAGAATCGCATAATCACTCCTCTCAACAACACATGAAGGACATACTTAAAGTTTCTTCCAAGTAAGAAACTTACCACCCCGACTCCTCTCAACCCGGGGTTGTGTAGCAGCCAATCACGGCTACTCCTTAATTATCCTCGATGTCATGGATTTTGATATTGAGGAATCTTCAACTTTTGGGTTCATGGGAATATCATCATCATTTTCAATCACGAGTCATTTCCACTGCTCAGAGAGTGATTGATCGGTCTTTCTCTGGTCACGCCGTTATGCCACGCTACTTTTCTTCCAATCATCTCCAAGGATCATACATCCTTTCTCATGATTAGTAGCCCTGCACAAATTCATCTAGATAAACATATACATATGAAATTTTAAAACAAAAGTTACCTCAATGATGATCTTTCACCATGATATCTTCTTGTAGGCATGGGCATCCTCTATTCAGATTGACACATCTACTAATGATATGTTTCGTCAAGGGTCTTCTTATTTACTAGACTTCTGTCAGAGTCTACATATCTTCCCAGGAGATCTCCTAGTCACATCTTCTTGGCTTTCGGATGATAACTGACTCTTAACATGGTTGCATTTTGTGATCTCTTCCTTTCTGCACATGCTTCATTCCTAGGAACTTCTAATATACATTTCCTTGTTTATTAACCACCTCATATTCTGCTTGAGGATATATTATGTTGATTTCATCTGACAGTGCACCGAGAGATCCTCATCCATAGATCATACTTCTAAATATATGAGTATATTACCTGCAACCATATGACATGACTTCATATTATCCAGTGTCAACACATAAATATATACATACCTCATACCTTTATTCTTGAGTCATCCTGTAGTAGTTTTTCTAGAATGAAGAGCTTAATTCCCTTGACATGCTCCATCATTATGTCATCACATCCCATAATTATGTTTCCATGTGACCCTTGATATTGATGACTACCTTCCATTAGTTATGTTATCAGAGAGGTTTTCCCAGGGCTGTTTCACCAAGAGCTCCTACCATGCTTCGATCAGGATGCTACATTGCTTCCTCTTATACAACCAATGGAAATCACCTAAAGGAGAATATGATCTCAATCGTAGTGCAAATCCCTCGCTTCTTCTTTATTATTGCATCATTTTCTTCCCTTATTTCAGAGACATGGGCTTCATCCCTATTTATCTTGTCCTTTTCAGATTAAGGAAAATTTATATTATAATGCTCAAGTTCATCATATCCAAGGCATCGTGCTTCGTCCATATTTCTTCTTTTACTGTGAGGACCAAAACTTACTGAATCTTCCTTTCTTCCTGGACATGGCTACAAAGGCTTGATTCACTTGAACTTATCTTGTAAAAACTTTGGCTTTCCTCTATTTTACATAGTGAACCTAAATCATGGAATGGTGTGGCTTCTTTCTTCCCATATAATACTGAAGTGAATTTTTCCCCATTCTTCTAGCAGAGCATTCAACACCACTGTAGTCATCTCAATGTCAGACATTACTTCTCCTAGTTCCTATAGTGAATAAGAGAGATTGCCTCTCCTGGAGTGCTCACAGAGAATATCCCCACCAATTTCTCATATATTCCTTTTGATGATTCTAGATTTGATACATCGAAGATGAGAGAGTATTTTATGGATTCTGTAAAATCCTTTGGGCTCTTATATCTCCCTTCATGTATTTGGCATGACTTTATTGTCCTTGTCTTCCATGTAGGAAAATTTGAAACCCTAACAAGTTTGATGCTTTCTTTGCAAAGAAGACATTTTTATAGATTTAGATAAATTCATAGATAATTACTTGAGAGAGTTAGTTTTTCCTTCAGCAACATCCTTGATGATGTTTGAAGATAAAGTCAATAGTTTCTTCTAAGAAAGAAATATTCAATGTAGATGTTCTTGAATCCTTGATGATAAAGGATGTCTTCAAAAATTGAAGTCCCCCTTCTAACAATGTCTTGAATGTGAATCTTTGATGGAAAATTATTACTTTATTGATTGAGTTGATCCTTTAAATGAGATAGGAGATATTTATTGAAGTAGCTAGAGAGTATTCCTTGCAAACTGATTTGACTTTTCAACCCAAACTTTGATCTTCGCTTCCTAGAGTGTCTCCTTTGTCAAGTAGCCCTTGAATATAGCACCTTTGCTCTGATACCATGTTGAGAATTTGGAGGGCTGGTTTTTAATTCAAATTCTCTTATTGATAATTACTTGTGAGCTTACTTGAATTACTTATAACTTCTCTTTGTTATCTTATTTAGTCTTTCATCAAGTCAATTATAAAAATACACAAGACACGAAATTAGGCTCCTAGAGCCAAGTAAAAACCTCTCCCTCTTGGAGAGGAAAACCCGCAAAGAATTCTTCTTATAGATCTTCAAATGACAAGTACTATGACCAAGAATCAAACCCTTGACCTAGAGATGCTTTCAAGACCTTGTCAACACTTCTTTGTATACTCACAAAGTTGATCCTTCTCCTCTGCACCAACTTTCACTGACTTGCACCATTGTTAGAGAACTCAGTCTCTAATTATGTTTCCCTTGAGTTAGTATTTTTTTATCATAATACTTCTCCTTGTTTCAGGTTCATTTGAGATATTTAGCTCTCATTTTATGTGTTGAGTATAGGAAGGTAAATCACAGATTTACCTTCCGTCTATCCTTCTATTTATATCATACTTCAGCCCTCTAACTTCAGTGTATGTCTTGTCACAGAGAACTATCCTCACTTCTTTGATTGCACAGGTTCTTTACACATTCATTCTTTGCTATAACAGGGCTACACTTCTAAACACAAAGAATCTGCACTTACTTTGTCCTTAACCTGCACTGGATGTCACCACTAGGATCCTCAACTATTTTCAGAATATATGCACTGTCTTTGTTCATTACCAGCATTGTTATACCTAGATATTTCCACATTAATGTTCCTCTGGAATCTGCATACTTGTTCAGATCAGTCCGTGCTATTATCTCTTCTAAATGTTAGGATTGTTCTTGTCTTTAGCCCACACCGTTATCTCTTATGGGACCTGAAATTTTCCTTGGAATATATGTACTTGTTCAGAGAAGAATCCACACTTTTGTTTTAGTGTTATCCACATACTTGCTCCCTTCTAATATCCACACTAGTTCAAATTGATCTGCATTTTTTGTCACTCAAATGGCCGCAAAACAGAGGTATATATACGACACATTTCCAGCCTCTAAGCCGGCCATACAGTCAACTATTGAGCCGACTTCCTTACATATTTTTAGGCCGACTTGAGTGATTTTATTCTAGTGTTGATGAGGGCTTTCTTCACTGTATGTAGAGCTTGTCTTTCATCGTTGTTTACCATTCTTCCACAAGGTCTTGGAACATGTAATTCTAGACTAGATCCTTAATCCTATTTATACCTAGAAGACAAAAACCTAATAGACATCAAGAAGAAGTCTGTTTATATAATAAATCTTGCTCATGAAACCCATGAAGCAAGTACAACAAAAAACATTTTATTATTTTGTCTTCTTCTTTACATAAGTACATAATTACATAGACAAAATGAAGACCGACATAGTTACACTTCTCAACACATTTGCTATCATTGGAATGGGTTTTTCCTGGAGTGACAGTGGTTTCAACCTTGCCTTGCCATCTCCTGGATAGTCACGGTGTGATGGCGTTCATTCTTGGTTCAACTTTGGATTTCCAAAAGGTTTTGGAACCAGGTGAGGTGGTCTCAGGAAAATCCAAATGGATGGGGGTGGAGATGGTTTTCTTCAGCAAGCCATCGATAGCTGAGTGGAGACATGAAAATTCCTCATGGTATGGTGAAGAAATTCTAAGGCATCCAGGCTTGGTATGGTTTTGTTATCTTGGGACTGGTTTAAGTAAGATCGCGGTAGCTTGAGGGTGGAGGTGGCTTAACCTCTGTATTCCCTATTTTATTTTGCCTTGGTTTATCACATGAGATCCCACATTCATGCTTGGAATATGGCACGGGGGTGATTAGATGAAACAAATATTTGGTTCAACCCAACCTATGATCAGGTGGTACATGGAATTCCTTGACGTAGTTGGATTTTGAATAATTTAATAAGAGCTATTTTCCTATTGTGATCTTTGAGAACATGTACTTGTTACTATGTGGATGTTATGATTGATTTGTCATAGTTTCAATTCCTGTTATATGATGGTTATAAGCATGATTTTATTATGTTCTCTAGATATGGATCTTGTTCATGATTTGATAGTTTATTGAATGGTTGATGAATGCATGGGCTAACAAGTGTTGTTGTGGCTAGCTTGAGAGGGAATTGAGCCTTATTGGTGATTCTCAGGATAAGTTGAGAAGTTTATGATCATATATGCATTCATGATCTGTAACTTATATTCTTGTGATATGTTTGATGAAATTTCAATCATGGATTAGGCATGGATAGGTCAGGTTATTGTTCAAGTTATGAAAGGTTAGAATTGTTAGCATATTGTTTATGCTTCTGGAAAGTTACAAGAATTTTTGGGCAGTGGTCTGGTGAATAGCCTGTAAAAGTGGCTCCGATCTCAGAACCACTTGCAAAAAATTAGAGTTTTTGGTCCATAACCACATGGACGCATGCTTATGGGTGTGGTTAAAGCCTCATAGATGCATGCATGCTATGTTGTGGATGCCGTTGGGGTGTTAGGATTGTGGAAAAGTAGTTCCAGCTCAGGATCTTATCAGCAGAGGTTGTGGCCTTACTTCTAGGTTATCTAGTGTTTTTGAGAGGTATCAATAAGTTTTCAGATTGTAGGCCCCACTTCCATAACTGAAACTTGGAGGTCGGGTCATGTTATAGTAGCAATCAGCTCATGTTTACCCTGGCAAGCTTGTAAAAGCAGGTAAATGTGGGGTGGGGTGTTTACATTGAGAAGACTGTAAAATACAAAAAGAGGACAAAAAAATGTTACTTTAGGTCAGGCTATACTATGAATTGGTTATGGCTATGGTAGTGTTTGACAGTATGAACCAGACATATTGGCGGCCATTGGATGTTGTATAGAAAGGACTATTTACTTTCCAAATGATCTAAACCTCAAAGGCCATATGAAGGATGACACTCAATATCAATGCTCTAATATTGCTCCACATGTGAGTCCAGTTAGCATGGCCCATAGAAGGAAGCAAATAAACAATGACTACACACATCATATGTCTTGTTCAATCAAATAACAATTGATCTTTTATTACCAAAAAGACCACTTTCTGATATCTTTTGTTCTTGCTGTTGATATAGCTGATATATAAAAATCTATCGAAGTGAGAATTTGGATAGTGAGAGCACTAAGAATGAGATCTCGTTTGGGAACCCAATGAGCCCTCCTCTTTCATGCCCTCCACACATCCCATAAAAGAAATACCAAAAATACAGTTGCGCAAGTGCACATTGGCCACACTTCTTGAAGGTATCAAAATTTGAAATTCATTTTTCAGATTTATCACATTGAAATTATTTTTTAAAAAATAATCTCAATGTGAAATGTCTTGGAATAAACTTGAAGAGTTGAAATTATTTTTGCAAAAATAATCTCAATGTGAATTGTGTGGGAATAAACTCGAAGAGTTTTTTGAGTTAATGGGTGGATAGGGGAAGAGATATGTGATTTAAAGCCGGATAGGTGGCAGATAAGTGTTGAGTTAAGTGGTGGATAAGAGGTTTCAAATTTATCATGTTGAAATTATTTTTTCAAAAATAATCTCAATGTGAATTGTGTCAGAATAAAATTGAAGAGTTTTGTGAGTTAAGGCGTGGATAATGGAAGAGTTGTGTGAGTTAAAGGGTGGATAAGATTTTTGGGTGGGGAATCCTTATCTCGCTCGCAGATCTGGGAATATCCTAGAATCTAATGGATAGCAATAAGTTAAATTGTTTAACCTGGTTGCTGAGGTTAATTTTACCCAGAAATATGGATGTTGAGGTTAAGTTTTCCATAATGGTGATCAATCACTGAGTAGGAATAAAATTGAAGGGAAGAGTTATGATGAGTAGGGATAAAATTGAAGGGAGAAGTTAAAGGGTGGAGAAGTGTTGTTATTATTCCTATTAAATTAGCAAGCAAATATCTCTTGTACGGTAGGGCTCCTCCATATTTTCGATGCACTCAACTTATTCTCACCAAAATCCACACACACACACACATTGAATTTATGGTGAGAGTGATTATATATATATGTGTGTGTGTGTGTGTGTGAGAGAGATATCAATTAACAATTAATAATCACTCTCACAAGAATCCCTCACGAGAATCCAATCTTTCAATTCATTTTAGACCAATAAAAAAATCATTATTCTATATTTCATATATATATATATATATATATATATATATATATATATATATATATATATATATATATATATATATATATATATATATATATATATATATATATATACATACTTTCGTTTTCCTATTCTAATTTAAAAACACAAATCTAAATTTACTTTAAAATTAATATTTTTATATTTAATATAAATATTTTTATTACTATCTTTGAATATAATATTATTAAACAACATTATCTTCATATTAAATTGTAAAACAATTTTCTTTAGGAAAAAACATTAATTTATATTATATACTACTACATCTTTAAAAACATTCAAAATACATTCAAAATAGACTAGGAACAATAAGAAAGTGTGTTCCTCCCTATTCAAAATAAAACATTGTGGAATATTTATTGTTCTCACATAAGCTGCCCATATACTATTAATATAAATCAACATAGATAATTCATCTTAACTATCTTATTTATAAATAAAAAGTAAAATACTGTTAATATATAATGATACATCATATTTAAATAATAAAAGAATAAATACAAAATATTCTCTTAAAAATAATTTATAAAAATAATTATATATGAATTGTAATTTTTGAATAAAAATATGTTAAATTTATAATATATTATTTGAGTAGGCCTAATGGTTAAGAGCATGTGTTTCATCTTAAAAAGTCACATATTCAAAATAAGTGGAATAGGGTATGTATACCTTCAAAGACTTAGAAGTCAAATCACCATATAAAGGTGAATCCCTTGTCTCACAAACAAGAAGTTCTCATACACTAATTTGATATTTAACTTAATCATAACCTTAAAAATAAATAATAATAATAATTAGCGAAATAATTTTTTTAAATAATTTTATATCTAATATATATTTTTAAAATTCATAAATTTAATTTATAAAATTTAAATGTATTAAAAATTTTCATAACATTAAATCCAATCATACATCTAAAAATAATAAAAAATAGCAATCTCACTTAAAATTAAATCATCAACTTTTTATAAAAATGGTCATTTTAACTCAACTTCGCCCCTTATATAAACCCAAAAAAACACCTACTACCCCTTATATAAGACCAAAAAATACCAACTACGCCATTTAAATAGACTACGTGAAAAGAACCCTACGAGGAAGGACTTCCACATAAAAACGACATTATGACCTCATCCGAGTGACGTCATTGTGATGATTATATGGGCAATAAAGAAGAATGACGCTTTGAAGTTTGAAAGGAGAAACACGATGATTCCATAAACCAAACCATATTTTCATTTAAGCCCGAAGTCATGGATTGTCCCATCTTTCATTTTCCCTCGACTTCAAAGAGCCATTTTTTCTTCTTTTCAATTTAATGTGCGTGGACCTCCTCTGCATTTCAATGGGGCCCAATCTCTTCGTAATGTAATAAACATGTCCTTGGAAATTCAATAAGAACACGTCTCCCTTGCCATCTTTAGGTTGTCTATTACTTCCTCGCTTCATTTTATTTTATTTTTAGTTTGGCTGAACTCTCCATTACTTTCTCCATTTTATTTTTAGTTAAGTCAAACTAGTTAAGTGGTTGATGGAAAGTTTTAGGAATAATGGATGTGGAATAAGACATATTTAAAGTTGATGAAGGTAGGTTTTCTGACCTGCTGTTTTCTTGTAGGGCATTCCAATGGTCCCCTCACTGCCTAGGGTTTCATCATATGTCAGATTCCTTCGCTGTGAGGAGCTACCTTCACTGGGTGTAGGTCAGGCTCATCATATTCTTGGGTCTGTCAGTTTTGTTGGTGCTCAATCACTCTCCACGAAATGCAAATCGACGAAGTTCGACATTTGTCACGAGCCTTTATGACACAATATGAGAGTAAAAGTGGTGTGGTGTCAAAGCTCTAGGGAAGTGAAAATAAATGGAATTGAGTTTTAGTTGACAAATATTAAGCATGTGTAGTAAGCTAATGATTGATTCACATCTTGTACATTGGAATGCAATGGGGTTTCATTTGACAAATATTAAGCACATGTAGTAATCTAATGATTGGTTGACACTTATATATTGGATGAGAATAAAGTGGTATCCAATAGAACAAGATGTAAAGGAAGTGAGCTAATCATTGGTTCACTGTGTGTTGTTTAATACTTCTTGTTTCAGTTGGAATTTAGTCCCCCTAAGGGGAATCTCCCCAAAGCTCTCACATGATGTTGATTGTTAAAAACTATATATCAAAAACTTCTCGAACAAAGCACTCCCTATAGGTGAGAATAGTCCACATCTTGCTTCCAACAATGTGGCTCTGTCAAACTTAAAACCAAGTGATAGTTTATCCTTGACACTAGAAGAGCCTTTGGTTGGTAATTGTCCTTGTGATTTATATAAGATAAAGAAGTGCATATGATTGAATTCCAATAAGGTGGCCATGTTGGTGGGAGAGGATATTGATTTTGGGGATATTCCAAATATGGTAGAGATAACATTGGTTGGTTGGTGCAAAAAGAATGTGAGGGAAGGCTCCTCAAAATTATAGATATCAACTCATTGGGTCCTATATTTGGTATATTGTCAGGGTTCTCACATGCTCATGAAGAGATGGATTGTTAAATTTTGTGGCTATGGTTGGTCTTCATAATTAAATGTTTTAGCCCTTCATATACATGTAAGATATGTTCTTCATGCCGATTTTAGAAGAGAGGGAATTTTGAATTTATAATATCAAATTTTTGGTTCCAAAACATATAGTCGACCCTCAAGAAGTTAGGTTGGCATGTCCCTATAGTCAAACCAATTTGGTTCATTAGATTTCTATACAAAGGTCATTTCGTCCTCCTTTTGAGAGACAAGATCAAGTGAGATCTTCTATTTATGTACACAAAGAAGAAAAGGATGACCGAGCTCATCTCAAGAAGAAGTAATCTCTGAAGCAGACCAAAATTCTGAGGCCCTGAGACAAAACTAATCACTGTAGAAGGCTGAATTTCTAAGATAGGTAAAATGTTGAATCTTCTAGACAATCTGACTTCAATTGTTTGAGGCCAGTTATGGGATGTTTGATGAGGTGTGCCCTAGACTTTGTTTATGATTAGGTTGAACTTGTTTTGACTGAAAATATTAGATGTATCTCTTGGTGAACTGAATAATTTCTCTAAGGAAAATGTTGTTGGGTTTCCCCCCCCATGTGGGTTTTCCCAGTGTAAAATATTTGTGTCTCTTGGTTGGACGTCTCTTTATAAATGTTTCTACCAACAATGTATTTTGTGTAATTGTTTAATGATGAATAAAAATATGAAAAAGGATTAAATAATTAGAAGTAATTGTCAATTAAATAGAAGACCTATGAAAAATCAGCATGGTATTAGAGCAAGGGTAAAAGGGCAACCTTGAAGAAGTTAGTTTGTTCCATGTTAACCTATAGGGTATTTTCTAGGCCTAGAAATCCTAATCTATTCCTCAGAAGGAAGAAGTATATCCCAGAAGAGGACAATACCTATCTCTTATTTTATGCCCTAGAAGAAGGCCGAAAAAACCTCACTCTGTGAACAAATATGAGATCACAAGTCAAAATTTTGTTGAAAGGCCAAAGTTTATGACAAAGGACTAAATGAACTCAATCCATATTTAACAAGGCTGAAATTCTCAAAAGGCTAAAAGGCCTCAGTCCGAATCTCAAGTAGGTTGAAAAGGCCTTATGAATGAACTCAAGCTATGAAATCTCAAAAGAAGTTTAAAGTTTCTCAGATAATAGAAAGGATTTGAAGGACCGATTAGGGATTGATTTGAGATTTCATTATCACAATGATACTTTTTCCTAAATCAAGTTATTTCAATTGTTGAAAGGGTTATACATGTATCATACCATAGATATGCTTATGACATGTCTCAAATCTCAAAATCTATAACGATGAAGATTAAGTTAGAATATCCTTATTTCCTATGGTCTATAGATATTATATTTTTTTAATGCTTTGTGGAAACCTTGAAAAATGATTTGACAAGGAACCGGAAAGTATCAACAAGAGGATAACTTCGAGAGGACCCAAAGAGGCTTCAGTATGACATCAAAGAGGTTGATTTTAGTGCTAATTCTTAGAACCAAATTTATTTAGGGGCTTGGTGATCCGATGGATCAATTTTATGCTCAAATTTCAAAGTTCTCAGAATGGATCGAAACCAATGTCATTTTGTAGATCTCGTCGTTCTGAATATGGTGTAACTCGTTTCGCTCAAATCCAACATCAGATGCTCCCGATATTGCATTATGTTAATTTTGGGAAACAACAAAATTTTTTGGGTTTTGGTTGTACAAGGGTGCATAGTCAGCAGTCCGTACTATTGACTAGAACATGGCTAGGAAGGTGACTTGTCTTCTTCAACAAATTGCAGCTTGACACTTTAGTGGGTCGAAATTGGTGGTTTTTCATTGGTTACTTGGTGGACCAACCAGAGAGAATCATGTGGGCCAACTAGAGGCTTCCACGTGGCCTCTTGGTGGCCATGAAAAATTATGGTTTAGGCCATGAAAAATTATGGTTTATGGGTTTCGAGCACGTGACCTCCGAACAAAAATCCATACCTACTACCGCCTCGCCTACATTGTTTCTTAACCCTTATGTTCTCAAGCCATATTTAAACTTTAATTTATTTTCCATCGGGGGTGGGGACCGGGGTTAAGCCCTGACCCCGGTCTATAGACCACGGTTAAGGGATAACCCAAACCCTAGATGTGATATATTATGCACATATCCAAAGTTTTGTCTCAACCATATATATCGACGTATATTACAACTAACAAAAATTGTATTAAACATTAACCCAAAGTCCATGTCTTGCATGTATTTAAACGGACTATATGATATATAATACAACCACAAACCTTGTAATATGAACCCATATCCAAAGTATTCGTAGAATATTACGATGACAGGTTCATATAATTTATATTAACATGTTGTAGTGTTCACATGTGGGTTTCCAAGCTTTTAGTGTTACGGTTAAAGTCTGGAGCGGGGCGAGCTAACCACCAGGTCACCAATGGTTATGGCATCAATTCACATGTTTCAGGGTCTCCAACTATTTATGGTTGTGGTTATGTTAACCTCTAACCATAACTAAAGCCGTCCATGAAACCATGGTTAGAGGCAAGTCAAACTCCGATGGGAAAATTCGTTCCAACCATGAAATCAACGATGGAAGACGTACTACTTGGCGCCAGATTAGCCAGGTAAAGGCCGACATAGGCCATTTAACCAAGTGATAATTTTCACCCAGAACTGCGGGAATCTCACCGGAACGGGGTGAAATTTTTGCCCCACATGGCTGAAAAAGTCCAAAATTGTAGGATAGTTTGTAGAAATGTGTGAATTGTAGGATAAATTGTGGGGAATTTTCATTGGAGCATAACTCATTCGGTTTTTAGCCTTTTTTGGAGCAAAAAGAGCCCACTTGGGGATTTTTGACTATTCTGAAGCCATTGGATACATTGTTTAAGCCATTTAAGCATTGTAACTTGATGTAATGACATTGTTTTTAACATACTGAAAGAGGCCCAACCATTGGAAGTTGGAACAGGAGATGTAGCCCAAGAGGGGTGAACTCCTTCATCACTTGTTGTTTTTTTTTATTGTTATGGTGAGGTTGTCTTCTATTTTCTACAAAAATTGAAGCTTTAATGCATGTTTAAATGTTAATGAAATTGACATAATAGGTTAAAAACCATAATTTTTTCACTTGCAAATTTTGACATAATCCTCAAGTCTTTCATATACAGATCAGTTTGGTATCAGAGCCCAGATTTCTTTGGTTTCTTTAGTTCTTTATTGTTGTGAGGGTTTAATTTGTTTGAAAGTGTTTCCAATGCTTACAAGGTTGAAGCTCAAGAGAGGAAAATGAAAGCTTGTGGTTGCAAGTCCTCAAGTTAGGTCAAGGATGAGAGCAAATTTTCCACAATATACACCACAAATTTCACCTTAAATTGTAGTTTAAGCTTCAACAATCATGTCACTTGAAGGAGAGCCTCAAAATATGTCAGAGGATGAAAAGGCTTTCAGAAAAAAATTCTTTGATATGACACAAATGGTGAAATTTCTCTATGAAGAGAGAAACACAAGGTTGCAAGGCGAGAGCTCCAATCCTCCAAAGGGAGATAAGTCTTCAAAAGGATATGGAGGAGATGGGGACAAGACTCCAAAAGGTAATGGCGGGAATGGTGACAATACACCTTTCACACCACCATTCTCTTCACCTCCATCCTCACCACCATATCCATCATCATCTTATTCCAACAAGTCCTTCACAAACACCTCCACATTCTCCAAAAGGTCATGGTAAAACTCCATTTCTAAAACTTGACATAAAGTTTTATTTTCTTATGTATGATGGTGAGGTAAAAGCTGAGATTAGATAATTGGGTTTATTAGCTTGAATTGTATTGCAGGATACAAAGGATCAAGGACGATGACACCAAGATTCAGCTTGCTTCATTAAGATTGGAGTGTGCAACACTTATTTGGTGGGAAGCAAAAACTCAAGAGGACATGAACAAACATGGTAAGCTCTTAACCTCTTGGAATGATTTTTTTGCTGCATTGAGAAGACAATTTTATCTATTAGCATACATGCAAAAATCTATAATGGATTGGAAAAACTTTAGGCAAGGAAAGGGACAAAGTGTGAAAAGCTATACTCAAGAGTTTAGAAGAAGAGCACTAATATTGGGTGTCGATTTGACATCTCAAGAAACTTTGTTAAAATACATTGGAGGTTTGCATAGTTACTTAAGACATACAATTCTCATGTTTAACCCTACAAGTTTAGATGAAGTTTGTGTACACGCCACGCATATAGATGCAAGAGGGAAACATGTTTCAGATGAAACAAGTGAGAATACCTTTGAGTCTGGAGAAAAAGGAAAGGGTAAGATCAAGGGAAAAGGAAAGAAGAGTGCTTCTATCAAGATGGAGAAAGATAAAATGACATGCAAACACTGCTCCAAATATGGACATGATGAAGATCATCGTTGGAAACTTCATCCAGAGATGAGACCCAAGAAGTTGGAAAAAAAGGAGAAGGAAGCAGCCAACTCCAACAATATAGCATGATTTAGGTTCTGCTTCCATAGATGAAACAAAGATCACAACGATGGATTTGAAAGGTAAGGACATAGCAAGTACTATTTCTTCAAGTTGTCTCAATGATACTCAAGATGAAGAAACAAGAATTGAGATTTTCCATATTAGAGTTATTTCAAAGCATACCAAGATAGACACACTGTTTGATAGTAGTTCACAAGCAAATATGATATCTAAAGACATTGTCAAGAAGTTAAATTTAGATACCATTCCACATCCTATACCATATCCTTTAGGTTGGGTATGTGAATGCAAAATTGCAGGTTACAAGGAGGTGCATTCTTAGATTTCCAATCATTGCAAACTTTCTTGATGAAGTTGAACTTGATGTAATTTCACTTGATATTTGTGTTATAGTTTTGGGTGGTCCATATCTTTATGATAGGAGAGAAATATTTTATCGCCATGAGAATAAGTATCACTTTTTCAAGAATGGGATTGAGTATATTGTTAGAGTGCATAGTAAGAATATGATTTTGTCTCTTATGAATGTTGGACATGAAGAGAATTGTTAATGCTAGTCGGAATTTTTCTTTGTTAATGCTAAAACCTAAAGATGATGTGAGTGAGGCCTTTCAAGGAGACAAATAAAATGAAAATTTGATTTCATAGATGTTGCTAATGGGTGTGATAAGATGTTTCAGGAGTCTAACATGATGCCTCCTAAAAGAGGTAAACAAGATGAAGTAACTTGAAACAACATGCATCATTGTTGAATAGTGGTGTGAAAAATATGCCAGTGTTAGAGAGTGCAAAGGTCAAATAGAAAATGAAAAAGCAATTTGAAAAAGATGACATTGGTTCCAAAAATTTATTCTTGTGGGTTTCATAATGTTTTGTCTTTGAAAAGGGATGGTACATGGAAATGGTGATCACATTTGGTATCTGGAGAAATATTTGTTCTAGTGCTCTTCATCTTAATAATTTCCAGTATCTGGGTGTTGGAATCTAGAGGAATAATACCCTCCCCCAGTTCCAGATACAACTCTTCTTTGTATTTCATGACACTAGTTGTAAATCTGTTTCCACTTTATATATGATGCACATTCAATCATTAAAATTAATAAACCATAATATTCCACTGATCATTTTTTTGTAAAACAATTTTAACTATAAATTTAAAATTTCCAGACAACAGAATCTTCAAGTGCTGAGGTCCATAAGCCTAATGTTTTAACTTGGGTTCTGATACCACTTGTCATGTCCCCAATTTTTTTATTTTTATTTTTATTTTTATTTTTTATTTTTTATCACTCTTTCAGTTTATTAATTTGGTTAACCATTTACCTCTATGCTTATTTGATGTTCCTATGGTACCATGGCTTGTTTTTAAATAAATCCCGTGAAATTTTGCAATGATGTCTGAGTTAAACCTTCACTCCACGAACTAGGAATTTGGTTTGATTTTCACTAATCATCATGACACCCAAATTGTATTAAGATAACTAGAGTAATCCTAGCCCCTTAAGTTAATTTTATACATAGATAAGTTTGAAGTAATCTTATTCCACTAGTTATTTTTATGCATACCAAGGTTTGGCTATAATGGTACCCTAACCATTGAATATTATTGATGCATTTACATATATCTTTGGCTACATCAGACTTAACCTTTTCATTTCCTATGAAAGGTATGGTGTTAAAATGTATTGTGTCCCCACTTGATTCGTATGGTTTTCTCATGCCTGAACTTAGTTCCAAAGCTCAATATTGAAATTTATTAAAACGTCCTTCCTTGATGACGTGTTTTACTCCATGGTTGCCATTTGTCGGAGGTCATGTGACACCCTCCTCTCTTCACATGGTCTCCACCATTTTCGAGGCTTAGGAGGAATGATAGAGATTGCTCGATGTAGATCTACGGTCCACGATGGAGCACACAAACCATAAGGCTATACTTGCCTTTCCTTCATCATTTTTTATATTTTCTCATAGGGTATGGCCACCATGGCTGGGGAGTTTGTTTCGCTGCTTGCCTAGGCTTGAATGTCATTTGCATTTTTTTAAGGTAAGCTCCATTGACGCACCATGTTGTAGAATAGTTAATTTGGGAGGCAAAGTATTTGTTTTTCTCTAGGTAAATTATCTATGGTTACTACCATGTTCTGATGCTCGATTTAATTGCGAAATATGTGGTAATCATTTATGCATAGGTCTTACTATGGTATTAAACCTTCTGTTTCCTCCCTGGTTTTATAATTATTAGGTGTTGCCTTTCTCTTACCTGTAATCGAACGCTGCACTTTTCGGAACAATTCTTCCTGGAGGGGTTTCTACGAACAGGTAATATCTCACTTGGTTTGTTTAACTTCCAATATTTTCAGTTTCAGTGGTTTCATGCCTTTTCATTCTAGAGGATTTCTACTAATTCCATTCATTTATTTCTAAATCTTTCAGAGCACACAAAAGCCCTAAATTTTCTAGGTTGTAGATGCAACATTTGTTCCACGCCTCTTCATCTTCTCCTGAGAGGACTTGACTGCGTAAGGTGCTCTGTTATTTCCTCCTTTTTGTTTAGTTTTTTCTCTTTTAATTTCATATTTAGATGGGTAACCTTTTAATCCCCTCTCATACTAAGGTTTGGTTCACTGTAAGAGAGGGAACCCTAGTTTCGTAGCATTGGAAAATGGGTAAAGCCTTTACCATTTCTTGTATCATTAACACGGGTTGATTTTGTTGGTTTCGATCTGTTGAATATCGTTTCTCCTACCCCCAGTATGTGGGTAATTTCTATTCCTACCCATTTGTTTCCAAGTTTGATTATTTTGAGTTCGATATGCTAAAAGATTGGTTTTGTTGGGGTTTTATCCTCTGGCTATTCCGAAGTTTCATTGTAATGCGTGTATCACTTGTTTCTGGGTCCCTTGTTGGGGGTGCTACGAAACCCTTGTTGCTTTTTTTATCTTGCTATGCAATGCGTTAAGAATATCGAGTATTTACCAAACTTCTGTGTTTTAATTCTGAGTTAGGTTCCTCATTTATATTTATTTTTTTGGTTTTTCCGACCAACTTGAACCTGCTATCATGACTATGGTTTTTCTGAAAAGATTTTTTTGGTTACATAGATTTATTTCTATGTATTTATATAATATAATAGCATAATTTATTTTTTTCAAATCTAGAGTTGCGTTAGTTTATATTTAGCCCACTATGGGAGATTACTTCTTATATAAACACACCTCTATCTCCTAGAATTATCAAATGGTTGTAGAAAGTCTCTATAAGATTACAGTATCACGACATACTAAAAGTATCATCCATACCATACCGATTTAAATAAAACTTTCAATTACATTTACAACATTAGATTCTCGCTAATTGACTACAAAATTTTGTACTACCTCCAGCTTCTTAAAGGTGGAACAGGTACTAAATCCTACTTGTAAAATCCCGAGAACCTTACTTCCTCACTAACATAAAAGAAAATCAAACATTGAAGCTTATATATAACGTATACCAGTTGTATAAATACCGCATACCAATTGTAAATACTATTTTCCTCCCATCCATGAGCTTCTCCTCAGAGCTCTCCCCTGAGCAAATATCTCTCTTTTTCCCTAGTGTTGAAAACCCCTTGTCAAACTAGTGAAGGCACTTTTAAGTGGGCTTTCCCCAGCAAGTTTCCATAACGGTGTCCCGTTATTCTGGGTTGTTGTTTCCCATAACCTAGGCTTTTACTTTTGTTTTTTCCACAAAATTTTTGTTTTAAAACTCGCTTGTCCTCAATGTTTTTTTTCTTACCTCTTCCTAGTAACTTCCCTTTTTCTAAGGAATCCTTAGATATTTTCTTCTATTTAATTTTTTTTTCAATCTTATTTCTCTCCAAAGGAGTTTTTTTGGAGAATTTGAGAAAGTGTGAAATTCTATCCTATCCTCATGGATAATAATTCCAGATCTCTCTATACTCTATCTTTTCAATATTGGTACAATTTTTCTTCAATAAATATTAATATATAAAAATTATAATTCCTCCAACAACATAATTGTTTCATAGGTCCACATAGTATTTGTCCTATCTAACATAAAAATATAATAGTTGTAAATCAGGAGTATTACAGTACACTTTTCTTAGAATTATTATATCTATGATTTTTATTGTTGGATGTAAAGACCATGTTCCTCGATGAAGTAATTAAAGAAAAAGTGTACAAATATCTACCTTAATTTTTTTAGGTACATGAAGGAGTCTATTTCTTTCAAACATAAGAAGGCTTTCTACAGGCTCCTCACATTTGGTACTCTTGGACCAAGGTAAATTTTGTTATCATATGACTTGTTACTAACAATATCATAAGGACTCATGTAATAGAGGGAGCAGTTAATCCCTGCTTCAGCTTCAGAGGTAGTTAACCTCTAAATTTGAGATGAATACCCTAGACTTGATGCACTACCTTTTTGGTCAAAGAAGGCACCCAACCATGGTGACCGAAAAGTAGTTGTGATGTTAGCTCCAGTAAAGGAATAATTGAGCCAAGGCATATGACTCTACATGTGTTGAAGTACCAACATGGTATAGTTGGTTATGCTACAACCAGTTATCATTTGAGATATGTATTAAATAGTGAAGTGCAATTGCTAGGATACACAAATTGGTTGTAACAACCCCGGGTGAAGTTTCCATGTAAATAAAATAAGAACAAGGTGATAGGACATGTATTCCAAGATGAATGTTGGGAAAATATCATAGTAGGCATCACTTGTGGATTAATAATAGATATGGAAATTGGAAAAGGAAAGAGGCAACAATTGGCATTGAATTAGGAGAAATAAGGAAAATAGGAGAAAAGGAAGGTGAAAAGACACAAATTTGCATGCAAGGTAAATTAGAGGAAAATGAAGTAAAATGAAAGAAAAAGGAGATGTCAATGATAAAAAGACATCAAAGAATCAGTTCACAATTTTTTTCCATATTTGGAGCAGTCATAGCAAAATAAAGAGAACAAGCACTTGGACAAGCAAGAAAAGGAAGGAGAAAGACAAGCAAAGGAAAGAAAGGAGAAGGCTGGATCAACAGGTTCAATAGAAAGATATTATAGGTAATTGGTTACATGAGTGATTTCCTTGTCGGGATGTGAATGCATGGTACATGCATTTATTCATTTGGTTCATTTGTTGTCATTGGCATGGGTTTTTCCTAGAGTGACAGTGGTTTCAACCTTGCCTTACCATTTCCTGGATAACCATTGTGTGATGGGGTTCATTCTTGGTTCAACTTTGGATTGTCGAAAGGTTTTGGAATCGGGTGAGGTGGTCTCAAGAAAATCCCAAGGGTTGGGGGTGGAGATGGTTTTCTCCAAGAAGCCCTCGACAAGTGGGTGGATACAGACAAATTCCTTAAGGTATGGTGAAGAAATTATGAGGCATCCAATCTTGGTTTGGTTTTGTGATCCCGGGATCGATTTAGGTGAGATCATGATAGCTTGAGGGTGGAGATGGTTTAACCTCTAGAATCCATGTTTGGTTTTTTCTTGTTTTATCCCATGAGATCCCACATTCATGCTTGGAATATGGCACGCGGGTGATTGGTTGAAAGAAAGATTTGGTTCAGCCCAATATATGGTCGAGTGGTACATGAAATTCCCTCATTTGTTTGGATTTTGCATAACTTAATAAGATATATTTTCCTATTGTGATATACGAGCACTTATACTTCTTATTATGTGGAAGTTATGGTTGATTTTTCATAGCTTCAATTATGGTTATATGTTGGTTATAAGCATGGTTCTATGATGTGCTCTAGTTATGGATCTTGTTCATGATTTGATATTTTATTAAATGGTTGATGAATGCATGGGCTAACAATTGTTATTGAAGCTATCTTGAGAGGGAATGTATCCTTCTTGGTATGAAGTTCATAATTTTACGATCATATATGCATTCATGATCTGTAGCTTATATGTTTATCATATGTTTAACGAAATGTCTATCATGGATTAGTCATGGCTAGGTCAAGTTCTTATTAAAGTTATGCTTTGTTAGCATCTTGTTTAGGATTCTGGAAAGTTATAGGAAGTTTTAGCAATGGTCTAGAGACTAGCTTGGAAAAGTGGCTTAGATCTCATAACCACTGGCACATAATTGGTGTTTTTGGGTCATAACCGCATGAAAGTAGTATTTTGGGTGTGATTGGAGCCTCATAACCACATGCATGTTTTTTTTGGGCATGGTTTTGGTGTTAGGCTTGTGGATAGGCAGTTATAGCCTAGGAATTGGTCAGCAGAGGTTGTGGACTGACTTCTATTGCTCCTGAGTGGTATCAATAATTTTTTGGATGGTAGGCCCCACTTACATAACCAGAACTTGGAGGTCGGGTCATGTCATAGAACCACTTATCTCATGTTTACCCTGGAGAGCTTGTAAAAGCAGGTAAATGTGGGGTGGGGCATTTACAAGATGGTATCAGAATGAGGTTACAACACTAGACCTTGGGGTAAAATCTGTTCGTCATACATGTTTGTATGTTTCAAGCATTATGGTTAATGGTTATTATATGCTTGCATGCCATTTTATTGCTATTGTGGTTACATGCATGATATATGCTAGTTTATTAGTGCGGGCATATGCATGTACATCGGTTAGTCATGCATGCTAGTTAACTTGTTGTTATATGCATTGCGGTGAAATACATGATGATTATTTTCACTGAGGTTAAGTTCTTGATATTATTATGTATCGTGCTAATATGGACTGAGTTGTGTATATGTGGTAGCCTTCCCTGAGATACACTGAGGTATGATTTTGATCATGTCATCTATTTGTTTTATCTAACATGGTATGTTTTAGGGAAATAGAAGATCAAATATGAAGAGTAGAATGGTGGACTATAGTTCACATGACTCCCCTTATAGGCTTGATGTGAATTCTATGGAATAGGAAAGTTCATTTGAGAAAAAAGGAGAAGTGTATTCTCCTAATATTGTTGATACACTGACAAGTTTGAGGGTAGATATTAGAAGTTGTAAGGAAAATGCTGAAATTTTGATTGAGACATAGGAAAGGCTTGCTAGAGCTTAGAAAAAGCAAGGAGAATTTAAAGCAATCATTCTTGAGAGCCTTTCAAATTTGCAGAAGAAGGGATGGTTTAGGATCGTTCATGGACATGAGGAGAAGACTAATGGGGCATATGGAAACATGTATATTAGAAGACACAGGTTGGACATAGATGATACAGTAAAAGGTGGCAGATCTCAGATACACCTAGTACTTATGGATTTCATTCTAGCTCTGGTTCCGAGATATATCATTACCATTACCTCCTGAATCCTCATAAGAGTGAGAAGTGTTACTTTCCATATGACTTCAAGAAATCCAAGATAACTACCCTCAGTATTAAAGTGAAAAGAAAACATCTGGTGGGAAGGTGTTAAGTGTGTCAGAAGTATAAGAGATGAGGATTTGATTTGGCATGAGTTTGATGTCGAAACATGCAGAACCATTGTGATATTGAACTTGTGATATAAATCATCGCAGGAAGGATTTACCTTTTTATTATAGTGGTGTAGTGGATGAATGAAAGGCCTTAGATGTACAATGTGTAGGAGGCATGGATAGTTGGGGATGTAGTTCAGAGAACTTCCCATATCTATGCAGTAGTGAATAACAAGAAGGCAAGTCACTAGTTATTCATCATTAGATTGGAAGTGGAACCAGGGGGAGATTTACAGGAAAAGCCTCAATGCATTTTGCAGTCGAAGGAACTTATGCTCAGGAATTGAGAAATAGAGCAAGTTGAAGTGTGTGGAAGGAATTTGGGACCAAGGAATATACATGGTAGACAATTGATTAGATGCAGGGATAACCGTTGGTTTCCATTTATAGCTAGATTTTTTAGGGGAATTGGAACCCCTTAAGAGACGATATGTGTAGGTTTTCATTTTCAAGGCAGCGTGCTAGGTACAACAGGGAAAGGTAATTGATATATTGTTATTTATTTATGCACTAAAAATTGCGCGTTTATGGCACTATGATGTAGGGAATTGCATGGAAAAAGAAACTGCCATGAAATATTGAAGAAGGCTCGGGTTGGCCTTTCCCTTGGAAGCATTGGGAAGCCTTGGGCATTGATTCATGGTGGTTGTTGAAAGTTTTGTGCTTTCGGTGTTTTGCAATTTCTTTGTTCTTGATTTTTGGTTTTGATTGTGTCTAGTGCATGTTCGTTCCACTTTGCTTGTGGTGTTGTATTGTTATGTGTTTTCTTTAGTTTTCTTATTGTTCTTTCCTTTTATGTTTTTACGATATTTGGAATTGTTTTGGGAAAGAGGAAATTTAATGGATCTCGGGGAGAGCTAAGTGTAACCCAATAGCTAATGTAAGACCCGAATGAAGCCTAATGCATGAGTAAAGGGCAACAGAAGGAAATAATACGAAATCCAATTGGGTTGTTTGGGTCCATTGGGGTAAATAGATAGTGGTAGGACAATCATGAGAGGGTAACAGAAAAGGTAAAGTAAATGGATTTGAGGGATCAAATGCCTTAGCTATGTTGGGAATTGTTGTTCTCAATGTTGTGCATAAATAAAGGAAGTTATGTTAACCTTGATATTATGAATATAAGTAATTATGTTATGATCATGATTATGTTGATGTGTGTGTGTGTGTGTGTATATATATATATGACAAGGTTATCAAGATCATTTTTGTGGAAGAATGATTGTTTTATGCAGGTGAATGGCATGAAAGGGTTCCTAATTTTATGAGGAATCAAGTGGGAAAAGTAGCCCTCGACGATTTATGAGATTAGTATCATGTGGATATGATTTGATATTATCTACTTATAAATATGCCTATTTTTATGTTATGGACATGCAATGTTTAAGGATACATCAATGAAATGAAAGTAATGTGGTCTACGGCATGTTGGGAAAATCATGGATAGTGGAAATAGCCACAAAATGGAATTTGGGTTGTGGATGCATGCTGTAAGGCATGGGAAGGACATTAGAGGTAATGTTTCGTGGTAGATATGGTGGGGTATCTGTATGTGCAGTACTAATATTATGTATATGTTGTACATGTTGTCTTGTGCACATGTCGTACTGTGTCATGAGTATTATGGAGTTGTCATATCTTGACATGTGTATACGTTGTATTGTAATGTGTGTACATATATGTGGTGTTGTACACCGAGTGTAGGTGTATGTGTTGTGCTGTACACTGGGTATAGGTGTATGTGTGGTGTTGTACACTAGGTGTATTTGTATGTTTTTTTTTGTGCATTGGGTGTAGGTGTATGTGTGGTGTTGTACACGAGTATAGGTGTAGGTGTTATGTTGTACATTGTGTATGAGTATGTGTTGTGAAGGAGATTGGTTCTTAGGTTCCCTATCGCTATGGGTTGGAAAAAATTATCTGGAGCGTTGAAACAAACTGGGTTCCCTGGAGGTCGTGGGTTGAGTTACTATTCCTTGGAGCCCGCAGGTTGGTACAAATGATCTGGATCCCTGAAACAACTTGGGATACCTGGAGGATGTGGGTTGAGTTACAAGTTCCTGAAGCCTTGTACAAATTGGGAAAGAGACCAACCTTGAGTTACTGTATTGAGGTAGAGATAGTTTATTCTATGGAATCCCTTGTTGTTGATATTGAGGGTAGAGGCAGTTTAGTCTCTCTATGCCCTTGTTGTTGATATTTAGGGTAGAGGTGATTTAGTCTTTGGATTCCATTTTTATTGATATTGAGGGTAGATGTGGTCTAGTATCTGGATGCCCTTGTTGTTAATATTGAGGTAGTATAGTCTTTGGATTCTCTTTTTGCTTTGGAAGAGAAGAGAAGAGAAGGCACTTGGGTGCTTTCTGGGTTTGGAAACTAATCCAGTGTGTGTACGTGATTGAAGAGAAGAGAAGGCACTAGGTGCTTACCAGTTTTGGGAACCGATCCATTGTGTGCACATGATCAAAGAGAAGAAAATGCACTGGTGCTTTCCATTTGCAAACCAATTCAGTTTATGTACAAAAATGACAAAGAACAAAGGAAGAATCGAAGAACATTTTGAAAGATAAGTATTAGTGTTTAATTTTAGTTTTTAATTATGCACATGATCTATGATTATGAACTATGATGGTTAAGTTTTGAGCTAACCGGATGTGATATGTTTATACATGATGATTTAATCAAAGAGCTAATTTGACTGGTTTTGGTAGGAAGTAAACAAAATTGTAAGTGTACCTTATTAATGGGGCTACCAATGAGGTATTACTTGAATTTATTACAATTCATTTTTATTTTAATGTAAATTATGTGCTTGGTACAGGAAAGCATGGAAATTGTTGGGTTGGGTGGCTGGAACTAGCTGTGATAATGTAGCAGTAGTAGCAAAACGAATTGAAACATGCAACAATGTGTTGGTAAAGCATTCATGAGAATGGCCATTGTCGGACACTAGTACCCAATAGTATCCATTTATTTCCATAAACATGCTATGACTAGTATGATGGTTTTGAGGTAGGAATATGCCTTGGTTTTTGGACCTTGCGATGCGAGGAAACCTTACAAAGGGATGGGTGACCTAAGGAATTGTGTAGCAAAGAAGGGGATGTCACGGAACTTGGAAGGTGAGTGGCTCCATGGAAAGAGGTGAACATATTTCCTAAGGGACTAGGAAGTAGATAAGGAAAGGTCGATGAATAAATTTTTTCGGTCAATGGCATTGCTGCTTGGAATAAAAAACACAATGGGAGTGTGCCCAGGAACAATTAGTCGGTAATCATTCACTGAGAGAAAAAGTAGCAAAAGGATCACGACGTTGGAAATTGCATGACTTCTTTGATTTTTGGAGTGGATTCTCAGATTCTAGACTTCTTGGAAAGGAGGTAAATCCTAGTATTACATTGAGGGTGGAGGTGTGAGCCTCTGGATTCCCTTATTGCTGATGCAAGCATCGTATCTTGTTATTTTCTGGTTAGATCAAATTTGCATATGCATATTTGTGTATATTATTGTAAATATTGTGTCGAGTTTTGATTATAAAGCTCCAAAAACAATATGTTTATTTGTTGTTTGAAGAAAATATGCATAAATATATGCGGTGTCATTGTAAATACTACATTGAGGTGAGTTTATAAAGCTACATAAGCAATATTGTGATCGTGCTTCAACAATTTGGTATATTGTAAATACTAGAATGAGTTGTGTTATAAAGCTCCATAGGTAGTATTTTTCACTGGTCATAGGTGTCATAGAACAATGAGGATGGTGTTCACCCAAGGGGGAGGGGCCTTTAACAACCCCGACTTAAGTTTCCATGTAAATAAAATAAGACCAAGGTCATGGGACATGTATCCCAAGATGAATGTTGGGAAAACATCATAGTGGGAATCACTTGTGGATTAATTATGGCTATGGAAATTTGCAAAGGAAAAGAGGCTACAATTTGCATTTATTTATGAGAAATAAGGAAATAGGAGAAAATGAAGGTGAAGAGACACAATTTTTAATGTAAGGGAAATTAAAGGAAAATGAAGGAAAATGAAAGAAAAAGGAGACATCAATGATAAAAATGCATCAGAGAATTAGTTCACTACTTTTTCCTATATTTGGAGAAGGTATAACAAAGGAAAGAGAAAAAGCACTTGGAAAGGCAAGAAAAGGATGGAAAAGGACAAGCAAAGGAAAGAAAAAGAAAACAAGGATAAGGTTGGATCAACAACTTCAATAGGAATATCGGCAATAGGTTGTATGCGTGATTTCATTGTTGGGATGTGAATGCATCGTACATGCATTTTTTTTTTTTGGTTCATTTTGTTGACAATTTGGAGGGCTGGTGTTTAATTCAAATTCTCTTCTTGATAATTACTTGTAAGCTTACTTGAATTAATTATTACTTATCTTTTTTATCTTATTTAGTCTTTCATCAAGTCAATTATCAAATTACACAAGACACAAAATTAGGCTCCTAGAGCCAGGGAAAAACCTCTCCCCCTTGGAGAGGAAAACCCGCAAAGAATTATTCTTATAGATCTTCAAATGACAAGTACCATGAACAAGACTCAAACCCTTGACCTAAAGATGCTTTCAAGACCTTATCAACACTTCTCTGTATAGTCACAAAGTTGATTCCTTGGATCTATCTCCTTTGCACCAGGTTAGCATCACTCCGCACCATCATTAGAGAACTTGGTCTCTAATTTGTTTCCCTTAACTTAGGCTTTGTTTATCACAATACTTCTCCTCTTTTTAGGTTCATTCAAGATATTTTTCTCTCCTTTATGTGCTAAGGATAGGAAGGTAAATCTCACAAATTTACCTTCCTTCGTCCTTCTATTTATATCGAACTTCACCCCTTTAACTTCAAACCTGTATGTCTTGTCACAAAGAAATATCCGTACTTTTGATTGTAATAGGTTATTCACACATGTATTCATTCTCCGCTCTAATAGGGTTACACTTCTAAACACAAAGAATCCACAATTACCTTGTCCTTAACCCGCACTTCGCACTAGATATCACCACTAGGATCCACAACTATTTTCAAAATATATGCACCGCATTTTTTCTTTACCAGCATTGTTATACCCAGATATTTCCGCATTATTGTTCCTCTGGAATCCACATTCTTGTTCAGATCAGTCAGCAATTTTATCTCTTCTAAATGTTGGCATTGTTCTTGTCTTTAGCCCACACCATTATCTATTATGGGACCCAAAATTGTCCTTGGAATATCTGTACTTGTTTAGAGTTGGATCCACACTTTTGTTTTAGTGTTATCCGCATACTTGTTCCCTTCTAATATCCACTCTAGTTCAGAGTGATCCACATGTTTTTGTCACTCAAATGGCCGCAGAACAGAGGTATTTATACCGCATATTTTTAGTCTCTAAGCCGACCATATAGTCAACTATTGAGTCGACTTCCTTACAGAGTTTTAGGCCAACTTTAGTGATTTTATTCCAGCGTTGATAAGGGCTTTCTTCAATGTATGTAGAGCTTTTCTTTCATCATTTTTTACCATTCTTCCACAAGGTCTTGGAGCATGTAATTATAGACTAGATCCTTTATGAATGTGACACTTAATCATATTTATACCTAGAATACAAAAACCTAATAGACATCAAGAAGAAGTCTATCTATATAATAAATCTTTCTCATGAAACCCATGAAGCAAGTACAACAAAACACATTTTATTATTTTTGTCTTCTTCTTTACATAAGTACATAATTACATAGTCAACATGAAGACTGAACTAGTTACATTTTTCAACACTCCCTCTTAACTAGGGAGGTATTCATACAGGTACATGGTCACTTTCAAACTAAAGAATCTCATAAGAAGAATCGGATTGGTAATCACATCTGTATAACATCATATCAACCAGCATTGTCCTAGTGCAAGGCCTTGACTAACAACCCCATCTCTCAATGAGACAATGGGCTACAATGTTGACGAGACACATGACTAATAAACACCATAGTCATTGTCTCTCCAAGGTACATACCCCACCCAAGTGTTCCCAGAGTATGACCTTCTTGGACTATTCTTCTCTTGGGTAGCCAACCCTCAAAGAATATCGGTCCACGAATACTCTTATCTTGAGTGCCCTATCTCATTCTCAAAGTGTATCGAATGCCAAATGATTATCCAATCCTTAATTCTATCTTTCAGGTGAAGACCAGAATGATGTTTCTATCCATTCTATTTGCATGGCCTTCACTAAGACATACAGCTATTAGTCCTGGTCTAGTGCATGACACATGTAATATGGAATCACATATGCCCTCCCTCTCAACCCAGGAAGGACATAATTCAAGTTTCTTCCAAGTAAGAAACTTACCACCAAGCTCCCTCTCAACCAGGGTCCCGCAACAACAATCCAGCTACTCATGAATAATTCCTCCTCTTGATGTCATGGATTTCGATATTGAGGAATATTCAAATTTTGGCTTCATAGGGCACAAATCATCCATCACTTTCATTCACGAGTCATGTCCACTATCAGAAAGTGATTGATTTGTTTATCATCTTGTCCACCATTATTCCATGCTACTTTTCTTCGAATCATCTCCAAGGATCATACATCTTTTCTCATGATTAGCAACTGTGCACAAATTCATCCAGATAAACATATACATTTGAATTTAAAAAAAAAATTACCTTAGTGATGATCTTTAACAATGACATCTTCCTTTAGGCTTCGGCATCCTTTATTAAAATTGACACATCTCTTAATGATATGTTTCGTCAAGGGTATTCTTATTTACCATACTTCTGTCAGAGTGTACATATCCTCCCAGGAGATATCCTAGTCACATCTTCCTGCTTACGGATGATAACTGCCTCTTGACATGGTTGAATTTCGTGATCTCTTCCTTTCTGCACATTCTTCATTCCAAACAACTTCTGATATATAGTTCCCTGTTCATTAACCACCTCATATTATGCGTGAGGATATATTATGTTGATTTCATCTGATAGTGCACCGAGAGATCCTCCTCCATAGATCATACTTCTAAATATAGAAGTCTATTACCTGCAACCATATGAAATGACTTCACATTATCGAGTGTGAGCACATAAATATATACATACCTCATAACTTTTTCCTTGAGTCATCCTATAGCATTTTTTATAGAATTAAGATCTTAATTCCCTTGACTTGCTCCATCAGTATGTCATCACATCCCAAAATTATGTTTCCATGATGACCCTTGATCTTGATGACTACCTTCCATTAGTAATGTTATCAAAGAATTTTTCCCAGAGCTATTTCACCAGAATCTCCTACCATGCTTTGATCAAGATGCTAAACTACTTCCTATTATACAACTAATAGAAATTAGCTAAAGGAGAAGATGACATCAATCATAGTGGAGATACCTCGCTTATTCTTTCTTAGATTTCTTTGCATCGGGTTCTTCCCTTATTTTAGAGACATGGGCTTCATCCCTATTTCTCTTGTCCTTTTCATATTAAGGACAATTTCTATTATAATGCCCAATTTCATCATATCCAAGGCATCATGCTTCATCCATATTTATTCTTTTACTCTGAGGACCAAAACTTACCGAATCTTCCTTTCTTCCTGGACATGGCTGCAAAGGCTTGATTCCCTTGACTTGGTATTATAACAGCTTTGGATTTCAATCTTGTTTCCTCTATTTTACATAGAGACCCTAAATCATGGAATGGTGTGGCTTATTTCTTCTCGTATAATCTTGAAGTGAAGTTTCCCCATTATTCTGGTAAAGCATTCAACACCATTGTAGTAATCTCAGAGTCGAACATTACTTCTCCTAGTTCCTGCTATGGATAAGAGAGATTGCTTCTCCTGTAGTTCTCGTAGAGAATAGCTCCACCAATTTCTCATATATTCCTTTTGATGATTCTAGATTTGATACATCAGAGATGAGAGAGTCTTTTATGGATTCTGTAAGAATCCTTTGGGCTCTTATATATCCCTTCATGTATTTGGCATGAATTCATTGTCCTTGTCTTCCATGTAGGAAATTTTGAAACCCTAACAAGTTTTATGCTTTAATTTCAAAGAAGACATTTTGATAGATTTATATAAAGTCATAGATACTTACTTGAGAGAGTGATTTTTTCCTTCAACAACTTCCTTGATGATGTTTGAGGATGAAGTCAAGAGTTTCTTCTAAGATAGAAATCTTCAATGTAGATGTTCTTGAATCCTTGATGATAAAGGATATATTCAAAAATTGAATTCCTCCTTCTAACAATGTCTTGAATGTGAATATTTGATGGAAAAATATTACTTTCTTGATTGAGTTGATCCTTTAAATGAGATAGGAGATCTTTCTTGAAGTAGCTAGAGAGTCTTCCTTGCAAACTGATTTGAATTTTCAACCCAAAATTTGATCTTCACTTCCTAGAGTGTCTCCTTTGTCAAGAAACCCTTGAGTTTAGCACCTTAGCTCTGATACCATGTTGAGAATTTGGAGGGCTGGTGTTTAATTCAAATTCTCTTCTTGATAATTACTTGTGAGCTTACTTGAATTAATTATGAGTTCTCTTTGTTATCTTATTTAGTCTTTCATCAAGTAAATTATCAAAATACATAAGACACGAAATTAGGCTCCTAAAGCCAAGGAAAAACCTCTCCCTCTTGGAGAGGAAAACCCACAAAGAATTCTTCTTATAGATCTTCAAATTACAAGTACCATTACCAAGACTTAGACCCTTGACCTAGATATTCTTTCAAGACCTTGTCAACACTTCTTTGTATACTCACAAAGTTGATCCTTCTCCTCTGCACCAACTTGCACTGACCTGCACCATCATTAGAAAACTCAGTCTCTAATTATGTTTCCCTTGACTTAGTATTTGTTTATCACAAAACTTCTCCTTGTTTCAAGTTCACTAGAGATATTTATCTCTCCTTTTATGTGCTGAGGATAGGAAGGTAAATCACATATTTACCTTCCTTCTTTCCTTATATTCATATCATACTTCAGCACTTTAACTTCAGTGTATGTCTTGTCACAGAGAACTATCTGCACTTATTTGATTGCATAGGTTCTTCACACATTCATTCTCTATTATAACAGGGCTACACTTCTAAACACAAAGAATCCACACTTACCTTGTCCTTAACCCGCACTGGATATCACCACTAGGATATTTCCACGTTACTGTTCCTCTGGAATCTTCATACTTGTTCAGATCTATCTTGCACTATTATCTCTTCTAAATGTTAGCACTGTTCTTGTCTCTAGCCCACACCGTTATCCCTTACGGGACCCAAAATTTTCCTCGGAATATTTGTACTTGTTCAGAGCTGAATCCACACTTTTTTTTTCAGTATTATCCGCATATTTGTTCCCTTCTAATATCCGCACTGGTTCAAAGTGATCCGCATTTTTTTGTCACTCAAATGGCTGCAAAACAGAGGTATATATATATGACACATTTCCAGCCTCTAAGCCGACCATACAATCAACTATTGAGCCGACTTCCTTACATATTTTTAGGCCAACTTGAGTGAGTTTATTCTAGTGTTGATGAGGGCTTTCTTCACTGTATGTAGAGCTTGTCTTTCATCGTTGTTTACCATTCTTCCACAAGGTCTTGGAGCATTTAATTCTAGACTAGATCCTTCATGAATGTGACACTTAATCCTATTTATACCTAGAAGACAAAAAACTAATAGACATCAAGAAGAAGTCTGTCTATATAATAAATCTTGCTCATGAAACCCATGAAGCAAGTACAACAAAACACATTTTATTATTTTTTTCTTCTTCTTTCCATAAGTACATAATTACATAGTCAAAATGAAGACCGACATAGTTACACTTTACAACACATTTTCTATCATTGGCATGGGTTTTTCTTGGACTGACAGTGGTTTCAGCCTTGCCTTGCCATCTCCTGGATAGTCACGGTGTGATGGTGTTCATTCTTGGTTCAACTTTGGATTTCCAGAATGTTTTGGAACTGGGTGAGCTGGTCTCAGGAAAATCCCAATGTTTGTGGGTGGAGATGGTTTTCTTCAGGAAACCATCAATAGGTAAGTGGAGACATGAAAATTCCTCAATTTATGGTGAATAACTTTTGAGGCATCCAAGCTTGGTATGTTTTTGTTATATTGGGACTGGTTTAAGTAAGATCACGATAGCTTGAGGGTGGAGGTGGCTTAACCTCTATATTCCCTATTTTATTTTGTCTTGGTTTATCACATGAGATTCCACATTGATGCTTGGAATATGGCATGGGGGTGATTGCATGAAACAAATATTTGGTTCAACCCAATCTATGATTAGGTGGTACGAGGAAGTCCTTGACATAGTTGGATTTTGCATAATTAAATAAGAGCTATTTTCCTATTGTGATCTTTGAGAACATGTACCTATTATTATGTGGATGTTATGATTGATTTTTCATAGTTTCAATTCCGATTATATGATGGCTATAAGCGTGGTTTTATTATGTGCTCTAAATATGGATGTTGTTCGTGATTTGATAGTTTATTGAATGGTTGATGAATGCATGGGATAACAAGTTTTGTTGTGGCTAGATTGAGAGGGAATTGAGCCTTATTGGTGATTCTCAGGAGAAGTTGAGAAGTTTATGATCAGATATGCATTCATGACCTGTAACTTATATGTTTATGATATGTTTGACGAAATGGAAATCATGGATTAGGCATGGATAGGTTAGGTTATTGTTCAAGTTATGAAAGGTTAGAATTGTTAGCATATTGTTTATTCTTCTGGAAATTTACAGGAATTTCTTGGTAGTGGTATGGAGACTAGCCTGTAAAAGTGGCTCTGATCTCAAAAACACTTGCAAAAAAATAGATTTTTTGGTCCCTAACCACATGGAAGCATGCTTATGGGTGTGTTTGGAGCATCATAAATGCATGCATGCTATGTTGTGGATGCAGTTGGGGTATTAGGATTGTGGAAAAGCAGTTCCAGCTCAAGATCTTATCAT
Organism: Pinus albicaulis; assembly: GCA_034641835.2. NCBI lineage: Eukaryota > Viridiplantae > Streptophyta > Pinopsida > Pinales > Pinaceae > Pinus > Pinus albicaulis. The sequence continues at coordinate 1,646,675,333 of CM076584.1, read as the reverse complement.
CAGAGGTTGTTGCCTGACTTCTAGGTTATTTAGTGTTCCTGAGAGGTATCAATAAGTTTTCAGATTATAGGCCCCACTTCCATAATTGGAACTTGGAGTTCGGGTCATGATATAGTAGCACTCAACTCATGTTTACCATGGCAAGCTTGTAAAGTCAGGTAAATGTGGGGTGGGGTGTTTACATTGAGAAGAGTGTATAATACAAAAAGAGGACAACAAAATGTCACTTCAAGTCAAGCTCTAATATGAATTGGCTATGGCTATGGTAGTGTTTGACATTATGAACTAGACATATTGGCGACCATTGGATGTGGAATATAAAGGACTATTTACTTTCCAAACGAAGTAAAGCTCAAAGGCCATACGAAGGATGAAACTCAATATCAATGCTCTAATATCGCTCCACACGTGAGTCCAATTAGCATGGAACATAGAAGGAAGAAAATAAGCAATGAATACACACATCATATGTATTTTTAAATCAAATAACAACTGATCTTTTGTTACCAAAATGACCACTTATTGATATCTTTCGTGCTTGCTGCTGATATAGCTGATATAGAAAAATCTATCAAAGTGAGCATTTGGATAGTGAGAATATTAAGAATGAGAGCTCGTTTGGGAACCCAATGAGCCCTCCTCTTCCATGCCCTCCACACATCCCATAAAAGCAATACCAAAAATACAGTTGCGCAAGTGCACATTGACCACACTTCTTGAAGGTGCACAACGTTTTCCATTTTGTAACACCTACAGCCAAGCACTCTCAGATGAAATAAAACAGATCGAGTTGTGGAAATATTATATAGAGATGAAAGGTATCAAAATTTGAAATCCATTTTTCAGATTTATCACATTGAAATTATTTTTGCAAAAGTAATCTCAATGTGAACTGTGTTGGAATAAACTTGAAGAATTGAAATTATTTTTACGAAAATAATCTCAATGTGAATTGTGTGGGAATAAACTCGAAGAGTTTTGTGAGTTAACGGGTGGATAGGGGAATATCTATGTGATTTAAAGGTGGATAGGTGGCAGATAGGTGTTGAGTTAAGTGGTGGATAAGAGGTTTAAAATTTATCATGTTGAAATTATTTTTGCAAAAATAATCTCAATGTGAATTGTGTCGGAATAAAATTGAAGAGTTTTGTGAGTTAAGGGGTGGATAATGGAAGAGTTGTGTGAGTTAAGGGGTGGATAATGGAAGAGTTTTGTGAGTTAAGGGGGTGGATAATGGAAGAGTTGTGTGGAGTTGGAGTTAAGGGGGGTGGATAACCCCCGAGTTGTGTGAGTTAAGGGGTGGATAATGGAAGAGTTGTGTGAGTTAAGGGGTAATGGTGATCAATCACCGAGTAGGAATAAAATTGAAGGAAAGAGTTATGATGAGTAGAGATAAAATTGAAGGGAGAATTTAAAGGGTTGACAAGTGTTGTTATTATTCCTATTAAATTAGCAAGCAAATATCTCTTGTATGGTAGGGCTCCTCCATACTTTTGATGCACTCAACTCACTCTCACCAAAATACATACATACATACATACATATATATTGAATTTATAGCAAGAGTAATTATATATATGTGTGTGAGAGAGATACCAATTAACAATTAATAATCACTCTCACCATAATCCAATCTTTCAATTCATTTTAGACCAATAAAAAAATCATTATTCTAATTTCATTAATAACATATATATATATATATATATATATATATATATATATATATATATATATATATATATATATACATACTTTCATTTTCTTATTCTAATTTAAAAACACAAATCTAAATTTACTTTAAAGTTAATATTTTTATGTTTATTATAAAATTTTATATTACTATTTTTAAATATAATATTATTAAACAACGTTATCTTTATATTAAATTATAAAACAATTTTTTTTGAAGAAAAAAAACATTAATTTATATTATGTACTAGTACAGCTTCAAAAACATTCAAAATAGAGTGGAACAATAAGAAAGTGGGTTCCTCCCTATTCAAAATAAAACATTGTGGAATATTTATTGTTCTCAAAGAAGCTGCCCATATACTATTAATACAAATCAACATGGATAATTGATCTTAACTAGCATATTTATAATTAAAAAATGAAATTACTTTTAATATATAATGATACATCATATTTAAATAATAAAAGAATAAATATAAAACATTTTTTTAAAAATAATTTAGAAAAATAATTATATATAAATTGTAATTTTTGAATAAAAATATGTTAAATTTATAATATATTGTTTGAGTGGGCATAATAGTTAAGAGCATGTGTTTCATTTTAAGAGATCATAGATTCAAAACGAGAGGGGTAAGATATGTATACCTTCGTAGACTTAGAAGTCAAATCACGTCATTGAGAGGTAGAGTCCCCTTTGGTGTCCGGCTACGACCTTAAAATTGAATAATAATAAGTGAAATAATTTTTTTTATATAAACCCAAAAAAAATACCTACTAACTTATATATGACCAAAAATACCAACTACGCCATTTAAATAGACCCACATCCGCGTGAAAAGAACCCTACGAGGAAGGACTACCACATAAAAACGACATTATGACCTCATCCGAGTGACGTCATTGTGATGATTATATGGGCAATAAAGAAGAATGACGCTTTGAGGCTTTGAGGCTTTGAGGTTTGAACGGGGAAACACGATGATTACATAAACCAAACCATATTTTCATTTAAGCCCGAAGTCATGGATTGTCCCATCTTTCATTTTCCCTCGACTTCAAAGAGCCATTTTTTCTTCTTTTCAATTTAATGTGCGTGGACCTCCTTTTCATTTCAATGGGGCCCAATCTCTTCGTAATGTAATAAACATGTCCTTGGAAATTCAATAAGAACACGTCTCCCTTGCCATCTTTAGGTTATCTATTACTTCCTCGCTTCACTTTATTTTATTTTTAGTTTCGCTGAACTCTCTATTACTTCCTCCATTTTATTTTTAGTTAAGTCAAACCAGTGAAGCGGTTATGGAAAGTTTTAGGAATAATGGATGTGGAATAAGACATATCTGAAGTTGATGAAGGTAGTTCTCTAGCCTGCTGTCCTCTTGTAGGGCGTTCCAATGGTCCCTTCACCGCCTAGGGTTTCGTCATATGTCAAATTCCTTCGCTGTGAGGAGCTACCTTCACTGGGTGTGGGTTAGGCTCATCGTATTCTTGGGTCTGTCAGTTTTGTTGGTGATCAATCACTCTCCATGAAATGCAAATCGACGAAGTTCGACATTTGTCACGATCCTTTATGACACAATATGAGAGTACAAGTGGTGTGGTGTCAGAGCTCTAGGGAAGTGAAAATAAATGGAATTGGGTTTTAGTTGAAAAATATTAAGCATGTGGAGTAAGTCAATGATTGATTCACATCTTGTACATTGGAAATGCAATGGGGTTTCAGTTGACAAATATTAAGCACATGTAGTAATCTAATGATTGGTTGATACTTGTATATTGGATGAGAATAAAGTGGTATCCAATAGAACAAGATGTAAGGGAAGTGAGCTAATCATTGGTTCACTGTGTGTTGTTTAATACTTCTTGTTTTAGTTGGAATTTAGTCCCCCCAAGGGGCATCTCCCCAAAGCTCTCACATGATGTTGATTGTTGAAAACTATATATCAAAAACTTCTCGAACAAAGCACTCCCTATAGGTGACAGTAGTCCACATCTTGCTTCCAACATTGTGGCTCTGTCAAATTTAAAACCAAGAGATAGTTTATCCTTGACTCTAGTAGAGCCTTTGGTTGGTACTTGTCCTCAATGTGATTTATATAAGATAAAGAAGTGCATATAATTGAATTCCAATAAGGTGGCTATGGTGGTGGGAGAGGATATTGATTTTGGGGATATTCCAAATATGGTAGAGATAGCATTGGTTGGTCGATGTAGAAAGAATGTGAGGGAAGGCTCCTTAAAATTCTAGATATCTACTCATTGGGTATTGTGTTTGGTATATTCTCGGGTTCTCACATGCTCATGAAGAGATGGCAATGTTGAATTTTGTGGCTATGGTTGGTCTTCATAATTAAATGTTTTAGCCCTTCAAATATATGTAAGATATTTTCTTCATGTCAACTTTAGAAGAGAGGGAATTTTGAATTTCTAATATCAAATTTTTGGTTCGATGACATATAGTCGATCGTCAAGAAGTCAGGTTGGCCTATGCTTATAGTCAAACCAATTTGGTTCATTAGATTTCTATATAAAGGTAATTTCATCCTCCTTTTAAGAAACCAGAACAATTGGGATCTTCTATTTATGTACACAAAGAAGAAAAGGAAGACTCAGTTCATTTGAAGAAGAAGTAATCTCTAAAGCATACCAAAATTCTAAGGCTCTGAGACAAACTCAATCACTGTAGAAGGCCAAATTTCTAAGATGGGTAAAAGGTTGAATCTCCATGACAATCTGACTTCCATTTTTTGAGGCTAGTTATGGGAAGTTTGACGAGGTGTGCCCTAGACTTTGTATATGATTAGGTTGACCTTGTTTTGACTGTAAATATTAGATGTATCTCTTGTTGAACTGAATAATTTGTCTAAGGAAAAGGTTGTTGGGTTTCCCTCCCATTTGGTTTTTCCCAGTGTAAAATATTTGTGTCTCTTGTTTGGACGTCTCTTTATAAATGTTTCTACCATTGATGTCTTTTGTGTAATTTTTTAATGACGAATGAAAATATGAAACAAGATTAAATAATTCAAATTAATTATCAATTAAATAGAAGACCTATGAAAAAGCAACATGGTATCAGAGCAAGGGTAAAAGAGCAACCTTGAAGAAGTTAATTTGTTCCAAGTTATCCTATAGGGTTTATTCTAGCCCTAGAAATCCTAATCTATTTCTGAGAAGGAAGAAGTATATCCCAAAAGAGGACAAGATCTGTCTCTTCTTTTATGCCCTAGAAGAAGGCCGGAAAAACCTCACTCTATGAACAAATTTGAGATCGCAAGTCAATTTTTTTTTGAAAGGCCAAAGTTTATGACAAAGGACTGAATGAACTCATTCCATATTTAACAAGGCTGAAATTCTCAAAAGGCTAAAAGGCCTCAATCCGAATCTCAGGTAGGTTGAAAAGGCCTTATGAATGACCTCAAGCTATGAAATATCAGAATAATTTTAAAGTTTCTCAGATAATAGAAAGGCTTTGATGGACTAATTAGGGATTGTTTTGAGATTTCATGATCACAATGATCCTTTTTCCTAAATCAAGTTATTTCAGTTATTTAAAGGGTTATACATTTATCATGCCATAGATATGCTTATGACATGTCTGAAAGCTCAAAATCTATCACGATGAAGATTAATTTAGAATATCCTTCTTTCCTATGGTCTATAGATATTATATTTTTTTAATGCTTTGTGGAAACCTTGAAAAATGATTCGACAAGGAACCAAAAAGTATCAACAAGAGTATAACTTCGGGAGGACCCAAAGAGGCTTTAGTATGACATCAAAGAGGTTGATTTTATTGCTAATTCTTATGACCAAATTTATTTAGGGGCTTGGGGATATGGTGGATCAATTTTATGCTCAAATTTCAAAGTTCTCAGAATGGTTCGAAACCAACGCCATTGTGTAGATCTCGTCGTTCTGAATCCAGAATAACTCATTTCTCTCAAATCCAAAATTAGATGCTCCCGGTATTTCATTTTGTTCATTTTGGGAAACAACAAATTTTTTTGGGTTTTGGTTATACAGGAGTGCACAATCAACAATATGTACTGCTGACTGGACCATGACTGGGCAAGTGACTTGTTTTCTTCGGAAAATTACAACTTGATACTTGGCAACATTTTAATGGGTCAAAATTGGTGGTTTTTCATTGGTTTCTTGGTGGACCAACTAGAAAGGGTCACAGGGGCCAACTAGAGGCTACCACGTGGTCTCCTAGTGGCCATGCAATATTATGTTTTAGGCTAGAGCGAGTCTCTGGGGTTCGAGTGCATGACCTCTGAACAAATAACCATACCTCCTACTGCCTCGCCTACGTTGTTTCTTAACCCTTATGGTTATCAAGCCATATTTAAACTTTAATTTATTTGTCATCGAGGGTGGGGACCAGGGTTAACCCCCGAACCCGGTATATGGACCAGGGTTAAGGGCTAATCCCAACCCCAAATCTGATATTTTATGCGCATATCCAAAGTTTTGTGTCAACCATATATATCGACGGATATTACAACCAACAAACATTGTATTAAACATTAACCTAAAGTCCATGCCTTGTATGTATTTTGACGGAATATATGATATATAATACAACCACAAACCTTGTAATATAAACTCATATCTAAAGTCTTCACAAAATGTTACGATAACTGGTTCAGAGTAGTAAGATTAACGTGTCAGATTGTTCACATGCGGGTTTCCAAGCCTTTAGTGCTATGATTAAAGTCTGGAGCGAGGCGAGCTAACCACCAGGTCACCAGAAGTTATGGAATCAGTTCACATGTTTCGAGGTCTCCAAATGTTTATTGTTGTAGTTAGGTTGATCTCTAACCATAACTCAAACCGTCCATGAAACCATGGTTAGAGGTGAGTCAAACTCCATTGGAAAATTCATTCCAACCATGAAATTGACGGTGGAGGATGCGCCACTTGGCGCCAGATTAGTCGGGTAAAGGCTGACATAGGCCATTTAACCAAGCAACAATTTTCACCCGGCATGATGGGAATCTCACTGGCGCAGTGAAAAATTGTTGCCCCACGTGGCTGAAAAAGTCCAAAATTGTAGGAAATTTTGCAGAAAGGTGTGAATTGTAGGATAAATAGTGGGGAATTTTCATTGGAGCATAACTCATTCAATTTTTAGCCTTTTTTGGAGCAGAAAGAGCCCAGCTGGGGGTTTTTTATTATTTTGAAGCCATTGTAGACATTGTTTAAGCCATTTTAGCATTGCAACTTGATGTAATCACATTTTTTTTGAACATAATGAAGGAGGACCAACCATTGGAAGCTGGAATGATCTGAATGGAATGTATTAGGTTTTTTGTGCTAAGTATCTAAATAGTAATTAAAATGTGTGCATAAGGTTCTCTGAAGTTTGCAGGTGAAACAAATGGTTTTAACTTAGTTAAAAAAATTTTTGTGTGAGGTTAAAGCATGTAAATTTTTTGTATAACATTGTACAATAGTAAATAACAGAGAATTAAACATCACATGCAACAATACTCAGCAAATTTGATGAAGCAGTTCACCCCTCCTAGGCTACATATGTTGGTCCAGCTCCCAATGGCATGTCCCTCATATCTTATTGCTCAAAAATGGAAAGTACATGTGAATAAAAGCCTCAAATGGCTGTGCTCTTTGTAAAAGCAGCTTCAAAATGCTTGAATTAGTTAGGAATGACTATTCATTTGCAAAAAACAGAGAATGGATGCTCAATACATTGAAAACACCCTAGTAGCCCTTGTGGCTCCTTGACCTCTCCTGAAGCTAAACCTACACAAGATGACCTCTGATGGCTCTAAAACCTCTGCCAATGTGTTCAGAATTTCAAAATTAGCCTAGGTAGACTCTTGTTTCTCAGAAATTAGTCGAAAATTGACCTCTCCATGCATTTTTCTCAATGACACCTAGGAAAACTCCACTAAATGTGGAGATTGTAAGTTAACTGAAGCTAAATTTAATAAAAACCCCAAATTTGGGGAACGCACTCCAAAATTTTTGGCGGTTAGTGCGGCATTAACTGCAATGGTGGGGAGTGGTCACATTATGCATACCACCGAAACCGCAGAGTTAAACCCCGAGCAACCCACGTGGATAACTTCACATTAACCATAGTATAACGCTGGCCACATGTCCATAACCGTGGGGAGAAGCTATTGTGTTAACCATCAAGGTTTTGGCCTATGGTTCTTAGTGTCAGATGTATGGAGTAGAGCCATGAGGTGGGGGTTGGCCCCCTTTTCCGCCAATACAATCCACCTGAAACTTTAAATATAAACTACCAGTATAATGGTTAAGAACCACTAGCAGCCTGAGTGGTCGCACGCTCTGCCCGCTAGCGGGACGTCACACGTTCAATACCCACTGACTCCAAAATGTTTTTACACTACCACTTGAACTCTGGCCTGGGGCCACGTGGCACCCGCTGATAGGCCCAACAACTTAGTATACAAATATATATATTTTGAATTTTTTTTATCCAAATTCAAAATGGGTCAAAGGTCCAGTTTTTAGAGTTTACTGGGGTTTTCAGCCCTTCATAAATTCTGCATACGAACTTTGTTTTTGAACCGTTTGCAGCGCCAAAATCGCAATGACGAGACCTTTTCGGTCGCTCAGGTTGCAAACACTTTTGAGCACTCTCATTTTTGAGCATTTTTGAACAATGGACATGATCTCCTGATCACACCTCCCCACTGGGAAGCTTTTGGACCCCAAAAGATCTTTGGACTACTGAACATGAAGATGAGGAGACTGTCTCCCCACTCTTCCAATCTTAATCCACTAAAATTTCCCTAATTTCATTAATTGGAGCTTTTCATGAAACGCCAATTTTTTCCTTGATTCCATTGACCAACCATTGTTGACTTTGACATTGTCATGCTGCACATTTTCGAAACTTGCAGAACAACCACTTAACTTTTTAGCAAACATATTGTTTCTACATTGGTCTATAATCAAAGGAAACTGGAAATTACTTTCACCTTGCATCTTGTCCTTATGGAAATTTTTTGCTGAATTAGCCTTGTACTTGTGTCGATTCCTAACCAAGTTTCCTCACCATTGTACCATGCCTTTCTAAAACCAGCAATGATCATTGCTGAATCTTGTGCCTTCTTTGCTATGTTGCTTTGCCCTCTCTTGGATCTTTGCAACTTCTTGCACTGACACTTTGTTTTCAGCACCGTTTGACACCAAAGACGATTGCTGCAACTTCTTGTCATCTTCTTTCAAAGACAACCTGCTTTCAAAATGAAACAACTCATTATTTACATCAGTATTTGCATGAAAATGATCATGTAAAACTTCTCTTTGCTTAATCATCATCAATGTCAAGTTTTGACTTGCATTGACGAGCCTCTTCATCTACCCTGCATTAGCTAAAGAAGAGTCTAGTTTTTTGTAATGAGCTCTCACAATAAACTCCTTGCCATACTTGAATAAATGGTACTTGTTCTCATGGCTATGGAAGATAGTTTTCCTGTCATACAAGTAAGGACTGCCCAACACCATACCTGTTATATCAAGCGGAACAACATCTAATTCAACCATGTCAATAAAATGTGTTGTGATTACAAAGCGCAACATTCACTTCTTTGAAACATGTAGATTTTCATCCTTACAAATCCAACCAAGTGGATATGGTTTTGGATGTGGAATGGTCTCAAGATTTAGTTTCTTGACTAAGTCTTCAGAAATAAGGTTCGCTTGCGACCCATTGTCAAATAGTGTGTCAACCTTGGTATGTTTGGAAATGACCCTCACATGAAACAGTTCAATTCTCTTCTCTTCACTTGGAGCTTCTACGTGACAGCTAGAAATACTAGAACTGGGTTTATTTTCATTCTCTTTCCCCTTTATGTTATTTAGTCCCATAGCTATGATTTTTGTTTCATCTCCTGATTCTGACCCTAGGTCTTGTTCAACTATTGCAACTGTCTTGCCTTTCTCCTTGGCTTTATCTTTGACTTTAAAACTTTCTACTTTCAACTCTAGATGAAGTTTCCAACAATGGTCCTCTTCATGGCTAGTTTTAGAACAATGTTTGCAGAAGAATTTTACCTTCTCTTTTCTAGAATTTGCATTTCTCTTTTTCTTCCATTTGCCTTTAAACTCACTTTCCTCATTCCCATCTAAGTTTTTTTTTCACCTTGCCTCTAAATGTGTGGCTTAAACAAAAACCTCATCTAGGCTTGTAGGGTTAAACAAGAAAATGGTATGTCTTAGGTATGTAAACCTCCTATATACTTGAGTAAAGTGTCTTGGCTATGCAAATATACTCCTAGTAACAGAGCTCTTCTTCTAAATTCTTTGGTATACACTTGAAAATTTTGTCCTTTCAATTGTTTAAAATTTTCCAGTCCATTATGGCTTTCTACATGTGAGCTAATGGATAAAACTATTCTTTTATTGCAGAAATGAAATCAGACCATGATAAGATAATCTTACCATATTTTTTGATCTCCTCCTTTCTCTTGGATTTCCACCAAACAAGAGTTGCATCTTCCATTCTCAATGAAGCTAACTGGATTTTGGTTTTGTCATCATGAAAATTTTGAATTCTCAAATAGACCTCTAATTGCCTAATCCAATTATCTAGTTTTCTGCATTAACTTCATCATCAAACTTTGGCAATTCAAACTTAACATCAAATTTTAGAAAAGGAATTTTACCAGTGTTATTTTACTTGTGGTGTACTAAAGATGAAGTAGAGGTTGATGAAGATGAATATGAAGATGAGGGTGATGATGGCGATTTTCCACTGTCTCCATTTCCTCCATTACCATTCTTGGATTTATCCTCATCATTATGGCCTCCTAACGATCCCTCTCCTTCATTGTGAAGTTTAGACCCTTCTCCTTCTATTTTCTCATTTCTTTCTTGATAAATAACTCTCACCATTTCAGTGAAGTCAAGGAATGCTTTCCTGAACACTCTTTCTTCCTCCTTGGGATCAACTTCTTCAGGAATTTGTCCTTCTCTTAAAGTCATGCTTATGGCTTCTTCTGATTCTCTTTGAGGTGAAATTTAAGGTGAAGATAATGGCACTCTTGCCCTCCTTGGCTGAGGATTACTTTGAGCTTTCACCAATTGACCTTCTCCTCTCTTAAGTTTTAGCATAGTAAGCATTAAAAACCTTGAAAACTCTTAAACAAAATTTTCACAATAACAATATTGAGAGTAAAACTATAGCTTTGATACCAACTTGATTTGAATGGAATGTATTAGGTTTACTGTGCTAAGTATCCAAACATTAATTAAAATGTGTGCATAAAGTTCTCTAAAGTTTGCAAGTGAAACAAATGGTTTTAACTTATTTAAACAAATTTTTGTGGGAGGTTAAAGCATGTAAATTACTTGTATAACACTGTATAATAGTAAATAACAGAGAATTAAACATCACATGTAACAATACTCAACAAATTTGATGAAGCAGTTCAACCCTCCCGGGCTACATCTGCTGGTCCAGCTCCCAATGGCATGTCCCTCATATCTTATTGCTAAAAAATGGTAAGTAAATATGAATAAAAGCCTCAAATGGCCATGCTATCTGTAAAAACAGCTTCAGAATGCTTGAATTATTGAGGAATTACTATTCATTTTTAGAAAACAGAGAATGGATGCTCAATACACTGAAAACACCCTAGTGGCCTTGGTGGCTCCTTGACCTCTCCTGAAGCTAAACCTGCATAAGATGACCTCTGATGGATCTGAAATCTCTACCAATGTGTTAAGAATGTCAAAATTAGCCTAGATAGACTCTTGTTTCCACAAAATTGGTCGAAAATTGACTTCTCCATGCATTTTTCCCAATGACACCTAGGAAAACTCCACTAAACGTGGAGACTATCAGTTAACTGAAGCTAAATTTAATACAAACCCAAAATTTGGGGAACATGATCCAAATTTTTAGGTGGTTAGTGTGGCATTAACCGTAATGGTGGGGAGTGGTCACATTATGCATCCCGCCGAAACCGCGGAGTTAAACCCTGAGTAACCCGCGTGGATAACTTCGCATTAACTGTCGTATAACGCTGCCCACATGTCCCTAACTGTGCAGAGAAAATATTGTGTTAACTGTCAAGGTTCTGGCCTATGGTTCTTAGTGCCGGACGTATGGATTAGAGTCGTGAGGTGGGGGCTGGTCCTTAGGGGTTGACCCCTTTTGCTGCCAATACAATCCACCTGAAACTTTAAATATAAACCGTCGGTATAATGGTTAAGAACCACTAGTAGCCTGAGTGGTCGGGCGCTCTGCTCGTTGGCAGGAGGTCGCACATTCAATACCCACCGACTCCAATTTTTTTTTACAATACCACTTGACCTCTAGCCTGTGCCACGTGGCAGCTTCTGGGCAGGCCACGTGGTGCCAACTGATAGGCCCGACAACTTAGTATAAAAAATATATATATTTTTTTGAATTTTTTTATCCAAAGTCAAAATGGGTCAAAGGTCTAGTTTTTGGAATTTACTGGGCTTTTCAAACCTTCATAACTTCTGCATATGACCTCTATTTTATGAAAGTTCACAACGCCATAATTGCAACGACGAGACATTTCTCATAGCTCAGGTTGCAAACACTTTTGAAAATTTCATTTTTGAGCATTTTTGAACAATGGACATGATCTCCTGATCATGGAACATGAGATGTAGCCCATGAGGGGTGAAATTCTTCATCACTTGTTGTTTTTTGTTTACTGTTATGATGATGTTGTCTTCTATTTTCTACAAAAAAAGAAATTATAATGCATGTTTAAATTTAAATCAAATTGACATAAGAGGTTAAAAACCCTAATCTTTTCACTTGAAAAATTTGACATAATCCTCAAGTATTTCGTATACAGATCAGTTTGGTATTAGAGCCCAGGTTTCTTTGGTTCTTCGTTGCTGTGAGGGTTTAAGTTTTTTGCAAGTGTGTATGATGCTTACAAGGTTGAAGCTCAAGAGAGGAAAATGAAATCTTGTGGTTGCAAGTCCTCAAGTTAAGTCAAGGATGAGAGCAAATTTTCCACAATATACACCACAAATTTCACCTCAAATTGTAGTTGAAGCTTCATAAATCATGTCACATGAATGAGAGCCTGACAATATGTTAGAGGATGAAAAGGATTTCAGAAAAAACGTTCTTTGATATGATACAAATGGTGAAATTTCTCTATGAAGAGAGAAACACAAGGTTGCAAGGTGAGAGCTCCAATAATCCAAAGGGAGATAAGTCTTCAAAATGATATGGAGGAGATGGAAGCAAGACTTCAAAAGGTAATGGAGGGAATGGTGACAAACCACCTTTCACACCACCATTCTCTTTACCTCCATCCGCATCACCATCTTCACCATCATCTTCTTCCACAACATTTCCTTCACAAACACCTCCACATTCTCCAAAAGGTCATGGTAAAACTCCATTTCTAAAACTTGACATAAAGTTTGATTTTCCTACGTATGATGGAAAGGTAAATGATGAGAGATTAGATAATTGGGCTCATCAGCTTGAAGTGTATTGCAGGATACAAAGGATCAAGGATGATGACACCAAGATTCAACTTGCTTCATTAAGATTGGAGAGTGCAACACTTATTTGGTGGGAAGCCAAAACTCAAGAGGACATGAAGAAACATGGTAAGCTCTTAATCTATTGAAATGATTTTGTTGTAGCATTGAGAAGAAATTTTTATCAATTAGCATACATGTAGAAAGCTATAATGGATTGGAAAAACTTTAGGCAAGGAAAGGGACAAAGTGTGCAAAGCTATACTCAAGAGTTCAGAAGAAGAGCACTAATATTGGGTGCTGATTTGACATCTCAAGAAACTTTTTAAAATACATTGGAGGTTTGCATAGTTACTTAAGACATAAAATTCTCATGTTTAACCCTACAATTTTAGATGAAGTTTTTTTACACGCCAAACATCTAGAGGCAAGAGGGAAGCATGTTTTAGATGAAACATGCGAGAATACCTTTGAGTTTAGAGAAAAAGGAAAGGGTAAGTTTAAGGGAAAAGGAAAGAAGAGTGCCTCCATCAAGATGGAGAAATATAAACTCACATGAAATTTTTTTTCCAAAAATGGACATGATGAAGATCATTGTTGGAAAATTCATTGAGAGATGAGACCCAAGAATTTGAAAAAAAAGCAGAAGGAGAAGACAACTCCAACAATACAACATGATTTAGTTCTGATTCTAGAGATGAAAAAAATATCACAATGATGGGTTTTAAAGGTAAGGACATAGAAAGTACTAGTTCTTCACGTTGTCTCAGTGATACTCAAGATGAAGAAACATAATTGAAATTTTCCATATTAGAGTTATTTCAAAGCATACCAAGATAGACACGCTGTTTGATAGTGGTTCACAAGAAAATATTATATCTGAAGACATTACCAAGAAGTTAAATTTAGATACCATTCCACATCCTAGACCATATCCTTTAGGTTGGGTATGTGAGAATGAAAAATTGCAGGTTACAAGGAGGTGCATTCTTAGATTTGCAATCACTACAAACTTTCTTGATGAAGTTGAACTTGATCTAATTCCGCCTGATATTTGTGGTATAATTTTGGGTAGCCCATATATTTATGATAGGAGATAAATATTTTACCGAAATTAGAATAAGTATCACTTGCTTAAGAATGGGATTGAGTATATTGTTAGAGCACATAGTAAGAAGATGAGTTTGTCTCTTATGAATGCCAGACAAATGAAGGGAATTGTTAATGCTAGTCATAATTTTTCTTTGTTAATGTTCAAGCATAAAGAGGTTGTGAGTGAGGCCTTTCAAGGAGATGAATAAAATGTAAAATTTTTATTTCCTATATGTTGCTAATGGGCGTGATAAGATGTTTCAGGAGTCTAACATGTTTTCTCCTAAAAAAGGTAAACAATATTAAGTAAACTTGCAACAACATGCATCATTGTTGAACAATGGTGTGAACAAGGTACCAGTGTTAGAGAGTGCAAAGGTCAAAGAGAAAATGAAAAAGCAATTTTACAAAGAGCAAATTGGTTCCAAAAGTTATTTTTGTGGGTTTCATAATTTTTTGTCTTTGAAAAGGGAGGGTACATGGAAATGGCGATCACATTTGGTCAAGAGTCGAGCCAAGCACAAGGCTAGACATGTTATGCATCACCATGCTGACAATGTTCAAGGTGAGAAGAATTTGAGGTTGTTGAAGTTTCCTTTAATTGACGACTGAGGAGGGAATGAGTTTATTCCTTCAAGGGAAGTTTTCTATTTTGCATATTCTAGGAAAGTGCAACAAGATGTTATCTATGACAACAAGACAATGTCTCCAAAATCAGGGAAAATGATTTATTTTCATGAAAAGTTCAAAATGTCGAATTCAAGTAATTTAAGTGGATTGAGACTAGAAGGGTGAGGAAGCTATACCCTCATCTATTTTTTTGATTGATAAAGATATTTTGGTGGTCCAAAATATTCTAGTGGGGAGGAATGATCTGGTTGATCAATTTTATGCTCAAATTTCTCAAAATGGCTTGAAACCAATGACATTGTGTAGATCTCATCGTTTTGAATCCAGCACAACTCGTTCTGCCAAAATTCGACATTGAATACTCCCGATATTTCATTCTCCTCGTTTTTAGAAGCAAGTTTTTTTTTTGGGTTTTGGTTGTATAGGGATGCATAGTCAACAATCCGTACTGCTGACTAGACCAGGACTAGGTAGGTAACTTGTCTTCTTTGTCCAATTGTATCTTGACACTTGGAAGCATTTTAGTGGGTCGAAATTGGTGGTTTCTCATTGGTTGTTTGGTGGGCCAACCAGAGGTTGCCACGCGGCCTCTTGGTAGCCACGCAAAATTATGGTTTAGGCTAGAACGGGCCTCCAAGGGTTCGAGTGCGTTGCCTCCAAACGAATATCCATACCTCCTGCCACCTCACCTATGTTGTTGCTTAACCCTTATGGATCTCAAGCCATATTTAAACTTTTAGTTATTTTCCATTGAGGGTGGGGAACATTGTTAACCCATAACACCGATCCATAGACCAGGATTAAGGGCTAACCCCAGCCCCAGATGTGATATATTATGTGCATATCCAAAGTTTTATGTCAACCATATATATCAGCGTATATTACAACCACCAAACATTGTATTAAATTTTAACCCAAATTCCATGCCTTGTATGTATTTCAACAGACTATATGATATATAATATAACCACAAACCTCTTAATATAAACCCATATCTAAAGTCTTCGCAGAAGGTTATGATAATAGGTTCAGAGCAGTTATATTTACGTGTTGAAGTGTTCACATGTGGGTTTCCAAGCTTTTATTGCAATGGTTAAAGTATGGAGCAGGGCGAGCTAACCACCAGGTCACTGGAAGTTATAACATCAGTTCACATGTTTCAAGGTCTCCAACTGTTCTTTGTTGTGGTTAGGTTAACCTCTAACCATAACTCAAACCGGACATGAAACCACAGTTAGAGGCGAGTCAAACTCCGACGGGAAAATTACTTCCAACCACGAAATTGACAACGGAGGGCACACGACTTGGTGCTAGATTAGCCGGGTAAATCCCGACATAGACCATTTAATCATGTGGCAATTTTCACTCGGTGTAATGGCTATCTTGTCGGTGTGGGGCGAAATTGTCACCCCACGAGGCCGAACAAGTCGGAAATTGTAGGAGGATTTGCAGAAAGGTGTGAATTGTAGGACGAATAGTGGGGAATTTTCATTGGAGCATAACTCATTCAGTTTTTAGCCTTTTTTGGAGCAGAAAGAGCCCATCTAGGGGTTTTTAACTGTTCTGAAGCCATTGGAGACATTTTTTAAGCCATTTGAGCACTGTAGCCTGATGTAATCACATTTTTTTTAACATAATGAAAGAGGCCCAACTATTGGAATATGGACCAAGAGATGAAGCCCAGGAGGGGTGAACTCCTTAATCACTTGTTATTTTTTGTTTACTGTTATAGTGATGTTGCTTTCTATTTTCTACAAAAATTGAATTTTTAATGCATGTTTAAATGTTAATGAAATTGGCATAAGAGGTTAAAAACCTTAATCTCCTCACTTGAAAAAATTGACATAATCCTCAAACCTTTCATATATAGATCAGTTGGGTATATTAATTTACATTAGATCTTGATAGGTCGAGATCCATTCATTCTTGATAGGTTAAGAGTCTTTCATTCTTACAGGATGAGAGCATTTCCTTCTTTAAACCCAAGAGCATATATTATGTATGAGGTTCAGATGCTTGGAATATCAAATTATTCATCATTTTATGAGGTAGAGATTCATTAGGTATCATTTGAACCAATGTTAGAAGATCAAGGATGCTTATTTGTGCATTGTGGTGATATTATTCTAGCACATCTTTAGGAGGCCGAAAATCCCTTGCGAAGGTTGAGTCATTTATATATTTTTCCTTATAAATAATAAAATATTACCACAATGACTATCTCAAAACCATGGAAGGACTAGTTAATATGTGAAGAAGGTATATCCAAAACGCAGTCGTGGCTTCAGTTGTATGTTCAAGCACTGGATGACTAAGGAAGATGTTGTTTCTTTACAATTCTAGAGAGGCAGAATGCAAATTATAGTTTGACCTAAATGAAGAATTCCTTGAATAACTGATAACATAAGGATAACAAAATCTCTAAGAAATATAAGTTTCAGGACCAAATTTCAGCTCAAATGTGAACTCACATTTAGACTTGTTTGGGAGGCTTCAAAAATTTGTGCTAAATATTTTATAAGGTAAGACAAGACCTCCAAAAAGAATGATGTCATGTAGTCCTTGACAAGTGTGTTTTGTATTCTCTTCTTGAAAGATATAGAGGGATCTGTGATGAAAGACTCTCTCTTTCTTGGTAGAACTGATAATATTAGGGTTTTGTAAAACCCGATAAGACCTCAAGGATATCACTAAGGAAAAGTATGTAGGGACATCCATATTACTTGCTTGCAGGACATAATCAATGGCTAAAATCCTTATAATTCACCTGACCAGATGATCTGTAATCCCTTGAGAGCCACTCAAACCATGTATAATATAAAACTTGTTTTAATCTCAATTTGAGCTTAAGAGATTACGTTACGATAGATGCATATATATGTTCATTTCATCCCTTATTTGAAACTAAAAAAATGACTATAAGAAAGTACTCAATCAAACCATAAATAATAAAAATGTGCACACAACAGGTTTGATAACGAAGTTCACACCCTCCACTGGGCTACCTCTCCAGATTTGCCTCCAACATGACGAATCGATCTATTGTCTTTCTGAAAAGGGATAGATGTACATCGATTTTTACATCAAGGTGGCTAGCCGAGAACTATCAACTATACAGAAAAAAAATATGAAATACTTATGGAGCTATCTAAGCTCTACTCGAAAATGACTCTTTCAAGCACTCAAAATATCTCCTTCCTCTCCCTTTACCAAGTTCATAAAATGACATTATATAGCTCTTAAGAGCCCAAAACTAAGGAGGGAATATCTCCCTATCCTTTATTCCAAGTAGAAAATTAATTCTCATGTATGAATCTCTACTTTTAAGGGCCTTATCCCAAAAACCTTAGGGATGAGAGTAACCCCTTTAAACTGTAAATTTCAACTTGAATTTGAGTTTGGAATTTTAATTTTGAGGAAAATCCTCTCAAATATTCAATTTCTATTTTACAATTAAAAATAAAATTATGAGGAAAACTATATTAAAAACTCTCACAAAAACCCTATGCTTCAATAAGTGGTATTCACCTTGGTGCTTCTTGGGAAGAGTATCTAGATCCTCCTCGATCAAACCTCCCCACAAAAAGGGCTTTTGGTCCACCAAAAGCTAAAAATGTTGAAGTTGATTTTTATTCCAGGGTATTGATTTTCTGAATTCAATATGTGCCTTAATTTGGTTGAAACTTCCATGATATTTACACTTGAAAAATGTAGCTGCTAATATATTCCAATTACTTCCTGCAAGGAGAAATGCCTGTATGGTTGGTATGCTTTAGGGCCACATAAAGGTTCCTTTGGCTCATGATCTTGACATCGTATGTTCCAGTGTTGTGCCATGATCAGCCCACGGTTCTTTACTACGATGAGAGCTCAGAGCTTCCTCCTGGATTTGTCAAAGGAAACCTCGCTTACTGTGGGATAAGACTTAATCATGGTTTCTTCAACTAAAAATGACCCACAAAATTATTTTAAATCATTTAGATTCCTATTGTTTCAGCTGTAATTCCATAATATCCCGAGAATCCACAAGCTTGATCAGATCAATGACTTCACTCATACATGTGGAAAAGGCTGAACCTGCCATTATGGAAGGAAATGCGGATGAATATGAATACTCCTCAGTAGGCTTGTCCCCATTTTCCCTATCTGCTTTCACTTCCAAATTTTGAGCATGAGGAATTACTGCAGTATTAGGGGATCCATGGTGATTTCCACAAAGTTGTACGAAAACTGCGATATCGCTCGAACTGTCCAGCAAAAGGTTGATCGAGCTAAATTCTCGAAAATCTTGAAGCAAAAGGTCGATCGAGCTGACCAAAATCCATGAAACTACTTCCATCGTTCAGAACTAGCCGTACTTCTGACTCGTTAGTTCATTGACATCCTCATCGAGTTACACAACCCCATTTTAAAATTCAATAAATACAGCTAAATAATAATTATTGACTGCATTATCCATGTGGAAGGAAATATTTTGCTTGGAATACTGGAAATGCACAAGTTGAAATAATATAGGTACAGATCCAACGTTGCAGAGTTTTGCATCTCTACCTGGAAGTGCAAGGGTGCCAATGGACGTACCGCTGAGATCAAAGTGATTTGATCCACAACCTGGACATTCATCTGTGATCACCATAATCACAGGCCTTCCAATACAAGCAGCGCTCGACGTGCACTTTACTACATAGAAAGTTCCACATCCTTTTCCTCCTGGACTATTTGCGTCCTGGCTGCAATTCTGGCTGTTGGAATTTTTGATAATTCCAGAACAATATAGAGAGAATAATACTCCCCTTCTAACACAGAGAATAAATGACAGATATTTGCAGAATAAAAATTTCTTTATATTTCATTAACAAAACTAAAAACTATTACAAAATGTCTTCCTCGGTGGAGGGATTCACAAAACATGATCAAGACTGCTACAGACGCAGTGCTTTCAAAAAAATTCTCTCCGTCTTTCTAAAAAAAAATGCACAAAACAATGCTCTGTTGGTCTTACTGTGTTTTCTCTGCCTGTGGGCTATATCTCAATACATAGCGATACAACAATACAATCATTCTCATACACTACTATGGGCCTTTCCACTTTATATATGGCATGGCGTAAAAATAAAAACATCAAAAAAATTACCAAGAAAGTACATTGTTGAAACCTAAATTTAACATAAAAAATTTATATGCGTGATGTACAAGTGGAGCCCACTTCGCAATTGGCGATCGGCGATTGGCGGATCGGCTTGACAAAATTTTTTGTGATTGGCAATGTTGCGATTGGCGAGACAATCACAATCAGAAATCGGTGGATCAAAAAGAGCTTGGTGGAATGGTTTAACAAACAAGCGCGATGTTGCGATTGTGATTGGATCGCATCGCACCATCGGCATCGCTGATATAACATATGGATGGGCGGAACACTTGTGACAAGTGATTGCCATTGCGATCACATCGCATCGGCGATTCATCAATTGGAACAAAAAAAAATGCGGAACATACATGTGGTACTTCGTTCCTTTGCGATTGCGATGATCGCATCGCATCGGAACAATCCATATCAATAAGACACTACAAGAGAACTTGCGATTGCGATCAAGCGCCGATGGTGGGGACCACCATCACATGCCTTTTCCATAACTAAAAGAACTTCGCCGTTTAAATATATTTTCATCAATTTTGGTTGTTGAGGGCTTAAAAGCCCGAAAGGACTGTTTTTAAATAAAATTTGTTCTTCCGTGCTTTGGAACCATGAAAGTCTTCGTTCCTCTGCAAAAACGGCTATGCCCATAACAAAATTAATTCTCCTCTGTAATAGTGGCTGCGGCCCATCAACATTGATTTCATCCTTACGATTTTCCCATTCTTCGTTGAATGTGTGGTGCAATGCACACAAGCTCCTCTGCTGCTGCTACTTCTATACTTTGTTTCTTCCTACTCTCAAGGCACACAGATGAATTTAATATTTCAACACTCCCCCTTAAAGTCAGCTGTTGGGTTATCTGTCATACCCAAGAATTTTCTTAAAAATTCAAAGGTCTTATGCCCCAATGGCTTTGTTAAAATATCTGCGTATTGCTCCTTTGTTCTACAATGCTGTAAAACAATTTCTCCATTGTTCACTAGTTCTCTGATGTAGTGATACTTGGCATCAATGTGTTTCGTTCTCTTGTGAAACACTGAATTCTTTGACAATTCTATAGCTGAGCTATTGTCACAATAAATTACTGTCCCTTTTACTTGTTCTTGGCATAAACTTCTCAACATTCTTCTCATCCAGATTGCTTGACACGCTGCTGCTGTAGCTGCCACATACTCTACTTCTGCTGTAGATAACGCTACAATGGGCTGTTTCTTAGAAGCCCATGAAATGGCTCCTGAACCCATATGAAAAACATAACCGGAAGTGCTCTTCCGATCATCTACACTTCCAGCCCAATCACTGTCAGTGTATCCAACTAACTCTGAATTTTCTGAAGCAGTATATAAAATACCAAATCTTTTGGTTCCTTTAACATACCTTAGAATTTTCTTTGCTGCCTGCCAATGTGCTTCTTTTGGCTTCTCCATGAATCTGGAAATCAAACTAACAGCATGAATAATATCCGACCTAGTTGCAGTCAAATACATGAGGCTGCCAACTATGCTTTTATACAAAACTTGGATCAAAATCCTTGCTGCTGTCATTTTTACTTAATTTCAATCCCATTACTGTGGGAGTAATTGCAGCTTTGCACTCCTACATATTAAATCTTTCTAAAACTTGATTCACATACTTTGTTTGAGATATAAAAATCCCTTTTTCATTTTTCTCTACTTCTATTCCTAAGAAGTATCTCAACAAACCCATGTCAGTCATTTCAAATTCTTCTTTCATGAATTTTTTAAAATTTTCACTGAGAAAATCATCATTACCAGTGAATATTACATCATCAACATATAACAAAACTATGAGCATTTTACCATCCTTTTCTTTGATGTACAATGTGGGTTCTCCATCACATTTCTCAAATCCATTTATTAGTAGATAGGAGTCTATCCTACTGTACCATGCTCTCGGTGCTTTTTTCAGCCCATAAAGAGCTTTCTTCAATCTACAGACTTTATGCTCTTGGCCTTTCTTCTCATAGCCCAGAGGTTGTTCCACATATACCTCTTCCATTAAAACTCCATTTAAAAATGCAGATTTTACATCCATCTGGTATACTTTCCATTTTTTTTGTGCTGCTATGGACAACATTGCTCTCACGGTTTCCATTCTTGCAACTGGTGCAAAATTTTCCTCATAATCTCTTCCATGCTGCTGCTTATATTCCTTGAAAACAAGTCTAGCCTTGTGTCTTTCTATCTTTCCTTCAACATTACTCTTGGTCTTATAGACCCATTTTACTCCAATGACTTCTTTACCTTTTGGGAGGTCAACCAACTCCCATGTTTTGTTCTTCTCTATGGCATTAATTTCATCATCCATAGCTTCTATCCATTTTCTATCTTTTATTGCATCTTCAAAATGAACAGGATCATCAACTTGACAATACAAAGCAAATAAGGAATTCATACCTTCATTTGCCGCTTCCTACTCATAAATTTCATTAATATTTCTGAACTTTGTTCCTGTTTCATTTGGTGTAGTCGTGCTTGAAGAAGCACTTGAATCTGCTCCATGTGGTGTGCTTGGCGATGCACTCCCATTTCTTCTCAAGGGTGTTCTTGCTGTCGCTGGAGGTGTCCCTTGCTGTCCTTGTGTTGGTGGAGGTTGTGCTACCAATGAGTTGTTAATTTCAATCACATCTTCCTCATCTTCATCATGAGATAAACATCTTTTAACATTAACTGTTTTCTCAATGCTTCCATCCCATGCTTCCTCTTCAATGAACTGCACGTCTCTTCTTATCACAAACTTCTTTGTGGATGGGTTATACAATTTGTATCCTTTGGAATATTCACAATATCCAAGGAAAATACACTTCTCCCCCTTACTATCCAACTTCTTTCTCAACTTATCTGGAATGTGTGCATAAGCCACACATCCAAAAATTCTCATGTGGGTGACTCCCTGTTTTCTGCCACTCCACGCTTCTTCTGGAACTTTGTTCATCACAACTTTTATAGGGCATCTATTTAAAATATACACATCATAGTTTTCTGCTTCTGCCCAGTACTCATTTAGCAAGTGTTTTGCCTTCAGCATACTTCTCACCATTTCCATTATGGTTCGATTCTTCCTTTCAGCAACTCCATTTTGTTGCGGTGTGTACCTTGTAGTAAAATTCTTGTGTATGTCGTTCTCTCTGCAGAAACGCAGAAATTCCTTTGAGATATATTCTCCTCCTCTATCAGTTCTGAGAACTTTTATATACATCCCGCTCTGTTTCTCTACAAGAGATTTAAAATGGAATTTTTTTTGAAAGACTTCACTCTTATATTTTAAGAAATAAACCCACACTTTTCTTGTGAAATCATCTATGAAGGTCAGCATGTAATTGCTGCCTGAAACTGATGCTGTTTGCATCGGCCCACATAAATATGAGTGAATGATCTCTAAGGGTGCTTTTGCCCTTATGCTTTTCCCTGATGGAAAATTTTCTCTGCGTTGCTTTCCCAAGATGCAGCCTTCGCATAGGCTGTCAGGGTTCTCAATCAATGGTAAACCTCTTACCATTCCTTTTTTGTGCAACAAATTTAATCCTCCGAAATTGAGATGTCCAAATCTCAGGTGCCATAACCAGTTTTCATCTTTCTCTTCCTTCTGAAAGACTTCTTGAGTTACAGCTGCTACACTCTTCCCTTTTCCTTTCAAGTCAGTGTTGAGCTTGAGCGGAAACATTCTATTGCTAGTCATGTGTATTTCAACAATGATTTTCTTGCTTGGAGGTATATCCTTTATGGTGCACACATCATCCTTGAAAATTACATTGTAACCTTTGTTTATGAGATGCCCAATGCTCAAAATATTACACTTCAAACCAGGAACATAATACACATCTGGAACAAATTTTTTCTCACCATTTCTTGCTCGAATACTAACTTTGCCCTTTCCTTTTACAGAGATCTTAGTATCAGTCCCTGTGGTTACTTCTGATTTAACCTCTTCATCTAGATTGGAAAACATTGTTCTGTTTCCAGTCATGTGATTACTACATCCTGAATCTAAGAACCAAACATCATCTTCTCTATCTTGTGCTACATTACATGTTAACAACACATTACTTGGGGTTCTTTTCTTCTTTTGCTACATTAGCATTCTGCCTATTTTTCATGTCATTTTTCTTCTTTCTACATTCATTGGCATAGTGCCCATATTTCTTGCAATAATGAAATTGGAAATTAGATTTTTCATACCTTTTTCCATGTGCATGTTGGTGTCCACCTTGCTGGTTGTTGCAATGACCATGGCTCTGATTTTGAATGTTTCTCCTTCCATGTGAATGTGAAGGGCTGTCCCTTCCACCTCTGTTTTGGCTTCTGCCTCTTCCTCTTCCTATGCCTTGACCTCTTCCTCTTCCTGAAGGCATATGGGTCTTGAAGGCGTGCTCTCGAGATGGATTCACTGTTCTTTCCAATCTCTGTTCATGGGTCATCAATGAAGCATGAAGGTCATCCACTGTGAACTTTGAGAGATCCTTGGTCTCTTCTATGGTGGTAACAATAACATCAAACCTTGAGGGTAAGCTCCTCAAAAGTTTCTCCACAATCCTCTTGTCTTCAAGAGTTTCTCCATGGGACCTTATCTGATTTAAAATCCCAATCACATGTGTAAAAAATGAGTCTATACTATCTGACTCTTTCATGCAGAGAGTTTCAAAATCTCTCCTCAGCAACTGTAGTTTTGCTGTCTTCACTTTCTCCATACCTTGGTATGCTATTTTGAGAGTATCCCATGCATCCTTGGATCTCTTAGCTACTGCTATCCTTGGAAAAACACTCTCATTTACTGCTTGATACAAATAGTAGAGGGCTTTAGAGTCCTTCTTTCTATTTCTCTTTAATATATCCTTCTCTGCTTGAGTTAAGGCATTAAAAGCCTGCTCATCAGCTGGTTCATCAAAACCATCTTCTACAAATTCCCATAAGTCTTGTGAGACAAATAGGGCTCTCATGGTAATGGCCCAATAATCATAATTCTTTCTATTAAATTGTGGAAGCTGAGCATTTCCAATACTCATACCAGTGCTTGGTCAGCCATTACTTTTAAACTGAACTCTGAACTTAGACAAACTGTCTTTCCTTTTCTGAAAGAACAAACTCTTTTAAACAAAAAACAACAGCTCTGTTTTTCTTTGAGAAATACCTGAACTTTATCTTCTTCTGAGCTTTCACGCTGCTGGAGAAAAGCTACAACAAGTATTCTTCTTCTTTCAGTTTATTTGACCTTCAAAGAGCCTGAACTCGCTTTGATACCATGTTGGAATTTCTGATAATTCCCGATCAATATAGAGAGAATAATACTCCCCTTCTAACACAGAGAATAAATGACAGAGATTTGCAGAATAAAACTTTTCTTTCTATTCCATTAACATAACTAAAAACTATTACAAAATGTCTTTCTCAGTGGAGGGATTCACAAAATATGATCAAGACTGCTATAGACGCAGTGCTTTCAAAAAAATTCTCTCTGTCTCTCAAAAACAAAATGCACAAAAGAGTGCTCTGTTGGTCTTACTGTGTTTTCTCTGCCTGTGGGCTATATCTCAATACACAGTGATACAACAATACAATCATTCTCATACACTACTATGGGCCTTTCCACTTTATATATGGCGTGGTGTAAAAATAAAAACATAAAAAAAATTACCAAGAAAGTACATTTCCGAAACCTAACTTTAACATAAAAAATTTATATGCGCGATGTATGAGTGGAGCCCACTTCGCAATCGGCGATCGGCGATCGACGGATCGGCTTGACAAACAAATTTGCGATTGGCAATGTTGTGATTGGTGACGTTGCGATTGGCAAGAAAATCGCAATTGAAAATCGGCGGATCAAAAAGAGATTGGTAGAATGGTTTAACAAACAAGCGCGATGTTACAATTGCGATTGGATCGCATCACACCATCGACATCGATGATATAACATATGGATGGGTGGAACACTTGTGACAAGCGATTGTGATTGCGATCGCATCGCATCGACGACTCATCAATCAGAACAAAAACAAATGTGGAACATACATTTGGTACTTCGTTCCTTTGCGATTGCGATGATCACATTGCATCGGAACAATCTATATCAACAAGACACTGCAAGAGAACTTGCGATTGTGATCAAGCATCGATGGTGGGGACCACCATCACGTGCCTTTTTCATAACTTAAAGAACGCCGTTTAAATAAATTTTCATCAATTTTGGTTGTTGAGGGCTTAAAAGCTTGAAAGGACTGTTTTTAAATAAACTCTGTTCTTTCATGCTTTGGAACCACGAAATTCTTCTTTCCTCTGCAAAAACGGCTATGCCCATAACAAAATTAATTCTCCTCTGCAATAGTGGCTGCGGCCCATCAACATTGATTTCATCCTTACGATTTTCCCATTCTTCTTTGAATGCGCGGTGCAATGCACGCAAGCTCCTCTACTGCTGCTACCTCTGTACTTTGTTTCTTCCCGCTCTCAAGGCATGCAGATGACTTTAATATTTCAACACTGGCCCCAATTGTGCACCAGTGGTTCCCACAGGTTGGAGTTGGAATATTTAAATGATAAAAAGACTATGTTGCCCTCTCTTACAACGTGGATCACCATCACCATTATGATTTAGCGTTTTCCATTTATTTTGAATCAGATTCCTCCACTCTTCGCATAGTACACCCTTCTATAGCATACATGTATGCTACCTGCGTACAACTGTATGGAGATATGAGTGATAGATAATTCGAAAAGTTCAATTTTTGAACATATGGATCATCAACATATGCCACCAATCCATATTTCAGTGACGAAATAGTGGAATCGTAGTCAAACCTTTAATAAATATCTTCCAACATCTGCCATTGATGCTAGCCAAGATTGTGCCTTGAAACACGTAAGCTATTTCACTCCAACTCGGATGGATATGTGGACCTCCCAGGGCTATGTATATGCACTCTAACATTATTCCCAATGTGTTGAGGCCCAGGAGGTTCTGTGGATTTACCCCAGTGAAAAAAGCTTATGTGAGAGTGCCTGACGTGTTCCATGGCTTGCTATCACAAAGTGTTCAGTTGTCACTTTCGCCGGATCGAGGCATAGTAGTCTATTAGTGAAAATGGTTGACTTGACGTAGAAATCCTGCAACAACTCTGGATCTCCACTCACTCCCTTCATTACCGCTAATATGAAGAGGACGCCAATGGTGGCTCTGTAGCCGGAGGAGATAAATGCATGTAATGCCATTGCAAATAGAAAGCTTGCTCGAGTGAAGATGAAACGTAATGGAGTCACATATTCTCCATATATTGGAACTATGTGGCTGACACCATCGCCAAAATCAAGAACAATACCAATTGTTTCACCACTTGAGAGAACAAATTGATTGTCAACATAAATTTCAAGGGTATTGAAAGCCTTAAACATAATCTAAGGCATATTATATTCATTGAACGAACTCGTAGCATGTTTTACTTCTAAAACCACATCATCAGGTGAGGGACTTTCAACTTGATTTGAAGTCAGAAATTGCAAAAAAGAACTTTTGAATGTCATAAAAATTTGCACAAACAAGTTTTCAGCAAAATTTTTCAGAAGAAACCTGATCCATTTCTTACCAAGCCAGCTAAATGAACTCTTCTTGGTTTCTTCATGTTCATTTTCTTGATGAATTTGATTAGGAATAATAACAACAAATTCTCCTTTGATAACTAGTGACTTTTCTCCATGCTTTCTAATGTTGTTGTTTGGCCTTTTTCACTTGAAGCGAAGGATCTTTTTGCTTTGACTTAATTTTCATCACACCAATCCTGCCATAAGCCTTAAATTTCCAACATTCATCCAAAAAATGATTGTAATTTCCGCAAAATGTACAAAATGTTAGTTTTTTGGAGGACTATTATACCTGAAATCATTTTTAGCTGCTTTCGTCTGATGTACTCCAATCTTTTTCTGCACCACATTCTTTGAACTCGGATTTTGAGGAAGAGTTTTCATATTCTCAGGATCTTATGGAGACTTTTCATCGTTATCACCTTCAATATTAAATTGTAAAATCCATTTTGAGACAAAATCAACGTTCGGTTTGCTTCTTAGCTTTGGAGCATTCTCCATATTCTTCGCATAAATAACCCAATCTTGAATGTGGAGGTTGTCTTTTCACTTCAATGGGATTGATAATTCCTTGGCCATTGTGCCCAAGGTCTCTCCATTCATAACCCATTTTATTTAATAGTGTTGAGCCAATACCTCGAGTATGTTTCTCAAATGATCCCAAAAAAACATTTTCTTCAGGATAATTTAATTTCGTACTACTTACCTCGTTGAATGTAGCACTTTGAAAACTTACTAAAGCCTCTTCGGAAGCTTGTAATTGTAACTCCAATGCTTGAAATCTATCTTGAAGCTCTTGCTTCTCCTCTTCGAGTGATTTCAATTGTTTTTGTAGCTTGTGTCTTTCTCTGTTATCAACATATAACTCTTCTACCATTTTTTTCATGGTTAAGAATTTTTTAAGCATTTTGGAATCCTTATAAAAATTTGTAAGAAAAGGATTAGAAGAAGATTTTTTTGATGAAATAGACATTTCAAAACTTAAGAGATTACTTTCCTTCACCGTTTATTTATCCTTGCTTGGACTGAATTTGACAATTATACCCACTATACTAGGCAGTGAATGACTCTTATACTGTTATGAAACCAGCTCCAAAAATAGAAGAAAAGAGAGATTGACGCCTTATAAATAAGGCACTTTGAGGGGGAAACATCCAATACACTACATAAATGAATAATTCTTGGATTATTCAAATGACCAGAACCTCCTTTCTATATATAGGAGTCCATGGGGCCACAATGTAATCCTAGCCGACCTAACAATAATAATGTAAGGGCATAATAATAACAATATGGGGGTTACAGGGGTACAAAAATAACAATAAGGGGGTTACACAAACAACAATAACGGACTATAATAGTAATATAGGGACCTAACATGCTCCTCTCCTTCAAAAAAGTGTTGTCATCAATGCTTGAGTAGCTACGGGTGCTTCTGTACAAAATTCTCATCCTCCCATGTAGAATCTTCAGTGGGTAAGTTCTTCCATTTGATGAGATACTCTAAAATTGATCGATTTCGTAGTTGTCGAGTTCCTATTTCTGTGACTAATTTAGGTTCCAATATGGTTTTTCCTCTCTCATCAAGTTCTGGCAATATTGTTTGAACCGGAAGTTTGTCCCCTATAACCTTCTTTAAGCATGAAACATGGAAAACTGGATGCACTCGCGAAGAAGCAGGAAGCTCCAATTTGTATGCCATAGTACCAATATTTTGCAACACCTTATAAGGACCATAGTACTTTGGCGATAATTTATTATCCTTCTTAGCTTGCTTGAGGGACATTTGTTTGTATGGTTGTAGCCTTAAAAATACCTAGTCTCCTACATCAAAACTTCTCTCGTTGCGATGTTGATTTTCCTGTTGTTTCATTCGATTTTGTGTCAAATTTAGGTTATCCTTTAAGGGTTAGAGAACTTCTTGTTGATGCTTGATGTGATCTTCCACTACTTGAACCCTATAATTTTCCCTTAAAGAAGATGTGATGGACGGTGGATGATATCCATAAAGTGCCATAAATGGGGTCATTTTTGCTGCAGTATGGAAGGAAGTGTTATACCACCATTTAGCGAGAGGTAACCACTTGACCCATTGTGTTTGTTTATCAGATACAAAACAACGAAGATATCCTTCCAAACATTTATTCACTATCTCAGTTTTACCATCGGATTGAGGATGATAAGATGAGCTATGAGCTAGTTGAGTACCCAAACAAGAAAATAATTTCGTCCAAAAAATTCCTGTAAAAATGGGATCTCTGTCACTTATAATAATCTTCAGGTTTCCACGTAGCTTTTAAATTGTTTCCATAAATGCAGTAGCAACTGTACTTTCTTTAAATGGATGATATAATGCACAAAAGTGTTCATACTTGGTAAGTCTATCAATTACCACAATGATGCCACTCTTTCCTTTGGGCTTCGGTAAACCTATGATAAAATCCATTGAAATCTCCTGCCAACGTTGACTTGGAATGGATAAAGGTTGTAGAATACCTGGGGTCTTAATTGTCTCAAATCTATTTTGTTGGCAAATCAAACATTCTGCCATAAAATTTTGAATATCTGATTTAAGGCCATCCCAAAAAAATTCTTTCTTCACCCTGTGGCAAGTTTTTAAAAATCCTGAGTGTCCTCCTAAAGGAGAAGTGTGCAATTCCAAAAGAATATTTTGTTTTAGTTGGGAATTATTGTAAATATATAAGCGATCTTTTTACCATAAGGAATCATTTTTCCAACTAAATGTATCAGATGTACTAGGATCTTGCTTCAAATTTTGAATGAGTGTCCACACTTCTTCGTACTTCTTCCATTCATCCCTGCTTTGCTTATCCAATCTAGTTGGATAATATAAATGACACAAAGCAATGCTTCCACCTCTTCATCCTTTCTTGAGAGTGCATCTACAACAACATTTAGCTTCCCTTTTTTATAGACGATTTCAAAGTCACAACCCAACATCTTTGTGACCCATTTTTGCTGCTCTTCTGAAGATAGTCTTTGTTCCAAAAAGTGTTTAAGACTATCATGATTCGTTTTTACCTTGAAGTGTATTCCCATTAGGTAAGGTTTCCATTTATTTAGTGCATGTAATATTGCCAACATTTCCTTCTCATAAATAGCCTTTTGTAAATACTTTTCTTTGATTAGATGACTTTCAAAAGCAATGCGTCTTCCTTCTTGCATTAAAATAACACCAATTCCATTTCCTAAGGCATCAAATTCCACAATAAAGGTTTTTGTGAAGTCTAGCGCAACTAATATTGGTGCTAGGCACATTGCCTCTTTAAGATGTTCAAAGGCCTTAGTTGCATCAGGAGTCCATGAAAATTCATATTCCCGTGTTGTTCGAGGTGCCTGCTATTCCTCAGCCAATAAAAACTTTGGTAATAAGCAACCGGGAAATCCCGGCCTTGTGCTTTGGTTTGGCGGGGGGGCTGCATTCAGCAATAGCTTCAATTTTGTAGGGTCTTACTTTGTACCCTGCGTGAGATACAATATGACCCACATATATTCCACCTCTTGTACTCCAAAGAAACATTTCAGCTGTTTGCATATAATTGTTTTCTCCTCCAATAAGTTTAAAACACCATATCAACATGTTGGTTGTAGACCTTTCCAAGACACAGTGTAGATTAGTATATCATCAAAAAATACTAGCACAAATTTTCTAAGGAAGGGGTTTGAAAATGGAATTCATCAACCCTTGAAATGTAGAAGGTGCATTGGTAAGGCCAAAAGGCATGAACAAAAATTCATAATGACCTTCATGAGTTCGAAATATTGTTTTCGGAATATCTTCAGTCTTCATTCTAATTTGATGATATCCTGAACGAAGATCCAACTTAGTAAAATAAATTTCTCCATGTAATTCATCCAATAATTCATCAATCACAGAAATGGGAAATTTATCTTTAAGGTGAGCTTATTGAGCTCCCTATAATCCAGACACATGCATTATGATCCATCCTTCTTGTGCACCAATACTACTAGAGCAGAGAAAGAACTTTGACTAGGTTGAATTATACCAGCTTCTAACATTTCTGCAATCATACGTTCAATTTTTCTCTTTTGGACATAAGGATATCTGTAAGGCTTGATGTTGGAGGAATACTTCCTGGAATCAAATGTGATGAACTAATCTAGGTCTTTATACTAAACCAAATATATCATTTAAATTAAACACAACATGAAGGAGAATAACATATTTCTATCTCAACATTTATTTCATTATAATATACAAGTAAAATTTATTTACAACATATTAAACAAATAAAAATAAATTTTTTTCAACAATTTATATAAGTAATTAAAATTCAAAGAATGCCTGTATCACTAGCTTGGTTGAGTTGCTCCTGATTTGTTGAGATGCTTCTGCTGGGTTACATGACTAGATTTACCTCCCAGCCAACCAGGAATGATTTCCTAGCCCAGGGAACCTCAACAGGCTCCCTAGCCCTCCGAGCCCAAGTCCAACTAGCTGTAGTGTGTCCAAGTGGGAATAAACACCCTCCAACTCCAAACAAGACCAATAGTCCTCCTCAATGCCAAAACAAGACCAAGAATTCTCCCCAATGCCAAAACAACACCAAGAATCTTCCCACCTTTGCTCTCACCCTCCTTCCCTTTTATATCTTTTCCTCTCATCCACTTCAACTACTTGCCATTAATTTCATAACTACCCCCTCATCCTTCTCATTTATTAACATTGAATTTCCTACCATATATAGATATTTTATTCAAAAATAAATGGGAGAAGACCAAAATGTAAATTGATATGACATATTGTATGTTCAAACTCTAGATATTTGTTTTTAGAAATAAATGAGGGAAGACTATAACCTATCTACAAGTTAAATTGAGACGACATATTGGATGTACAAAATATAGATATTTGATTTTAGGATTAAATGAGGGAAGGCCATATCTTCTCTACAAGTTAAATTGAGATGACATATTGGATGTACAAGATCTAGATATTTGATTTTAGAATTAAATGAGGGAAGATCATACCTCATCTAAGATTTGATTTGAGAAGACATATTAGAAATGAAATAAATGATAAAGGTCATACTAGTAAAAATAAAATAAAATTACAATTTCAGATGTGTAGATATTACTAAAAAATTATAAGTCATTATTTACAAATTAATTAAAAGCTAATCAAAATTTGCCTTATGGGATCAAGTGGGGCAAGTTAGAGTGAAAATGACACAATGGTTTTGAAAATAAGGCATAAAAAAATAGAGATAGATATAATAGTCAAATTAAGTCAAGCATTGATACCACCTCCCATCAAGAGTCCCCAATCTAGCTTATAACCTCCTATCCTTCCTAACCTACTTTCGCTCCCATCCTATCCATCCTCTGCTATAATATACTATGTCATCAACTATACTAATTTAACCACTGATAAAACCAATATGGCGGAAGCATTTACTATATCGACCTAACTTCCCCTGCAGGCAACTAGAAATCGTCATCACATATCTTAGGGGAGCGTGTCCATCACTACCCTCCCATGATTCCAGGCTTTGAGTTTACACGGTGGGAAATGCCTCCACCCCTCCTCATAATTAGGGTCAATGCCCTAATATGGACCACACTACAATGTTGGTTGGATACTTTTCATTGAATAATCCAGTCAGGTAGTCATGTCACTTGTATCATTTATACTTTACCCATGTCATAATAGTGCATATCAAGTAAATACAAATTTAATAGACCAATGTACATCATACCATTCCTCGTCAAATATGTCAACATTTCCCATTGGAAGTGTAGATCTTGGTTATCATATAGTTATTTCCAATCTGCAGGTTAGTTCTTATTCATGCGTATACATAACAACCAAAAAAATATATAGATAAGTGATCTTAATCCTCATGTTATGAAGTCCAACATCCATGTCTCAATTTTGCACTTCATAAAAACATACTGGTAATAAATCTTACATTAGATAAATCACAACTTTGATAAGTCATTCATTAGATAAATCATATTCCCTTAAGTCATACGTCAACAACAATAACTCTGAGAAGTCATACACTAGATAAATCATAACCAAGTAAGTCCTACATCAGGTAAATCGTACATCAAATAAGTCATACATCAAGTCAATCAACAATACCTAATATATCTATTGATTTTTATAAGTAGTTTCATTTTTCCAACTAAAATGCAACAATAGTACATAACGTTCATAAAATAACATGGAACTATAAATAGAGACTTAGCATGGGCATCACAGATGCTTGAAAAGTGAGGGGTAGTTAAGATTTATAGTCTC
This sequence comes from Pinus albicaulis, assembly GCA_034641835.2. Taxonomy (NCBI): domain Eukaryota; kingdom Viridiplantae; phylum Streptophyta; class Pinopsida; order Pinales; family Pinaceae; genus Pinus; species Pinus albicaulis. The sequence goes on along the minus strand of CM076584.1, from coordinate 1,646,641,411 downwards.
TGCATCCTTTGGAGTAACAGATCCTGGGCTATACCTGTCCTATTGTATCTCATGAGTACTTTGCACGGTATTATAGAGAATTTATATTATGTGATGGAGATTTTTATTTATGACTAGGTTGTTCAATTACCATATTAAAAGACATCATGTGTTTTTGGCTGAGATATTTTTGCATGCAGACTTCAATCACAAAGTCACAATATGATTGTTTTGAGAAATATTATATATGTAAAATATTCTTTTAAATCTTGGATATACAAATCTTGAAAAGTCAAGCTAGTTTGAATGAGAGTACCACAAAGGTATCTATTTACATATTCATAGATTAGATTATCACTTTCCAAATTGCTACTGGGTTAATAAGTTGAGTGTTTTCTTAAGCTCTAATAAGTAAACACTCTATGCAAAATGCAACTTGAGACTAAGAAGTGAAGCGCAATTGAACTTTGAAAAGTGATAGATCCTTTCCATGGACTTGTAATATTATACATACCACATTTAAAGACTTAATTTAAAGACTTAATGAATCATAATTAAACACTATGTAAATAAATTTCTAATATTGTTAAAGCACACCCTTGTAATGTTTATGAAGCAAATTGTAATTAGAGACTAGGATGTGAACTATGAAAATAATATTCATGAAATTACATGATTGTAATAGTTTGTAAATTCTTTCTTAATATTTTAATTTTGGGTTTTATAGAGTTCCCCTTTTCATTTGATTTCCATAAATAATTTGTATTGACCATCAATCATGTGCATTGATGCTTGTAATAATTGCCATCATTTAAATCTTGTCAGAATAGTAACTACCAATACCCTGGATGGATTGTCTTAACTTCTCACTCCATTCATTTCATATATACATATATACTTAACATTGTCTTCTCTAGGTTCTTTAACATTTTATTGGTATGATTTTGGTTAAAATGTGATGCATGACTTAATTCAATTTCATTCATGTTCTTGTTACCCTTAAAACACGATTTCTCAAGGATTCCACTAAAATATTTGTACATACAATGGACATGGACACATTGTGGCCTTATTTAGTTTTGTTGTCTAGATGAGGTGGATATTGCTATTTCTAACATCTATTAAGTGAACCAGACTTTGGTAGAAATAACTTTCACTTGCTATTTATAATTGTGCGAACATATATATATATATATATATATATATATATATATATATATATATACTTGTTTTTTTTTTTTTTTTCTTTCTAAACAATGATTTGTTAACTCAACAAACACAATACCTTTGGTGCAATAGCAGATATGCTGCTTTCTTTATGAAACATTAGTTTTCACATCCTGTCATGCCATCACATGTACAACCCAATATGCAAATATGCATGTAACACACTTAGTTTCCTTTTGCAATGATTCCTTATGTAATGTATATAGGATTATCTTCAACAAACAATAATGTCCATAGGAATGGAAATTAGGTAGCCATTATACACACATGAATTAGAAATAACATAAGGAAATAACATAGCATGGTTGAACACAACTAAGTAACTAGTAAGAACTCTTATTCAAGATTATCTATAGTAATTGTTTGAATTGGAGTTATTCACCGCCCAACCTTAGTTTTAAAACATAAGCACCATCTCTAAACCAGGCTTATGAAGTGCGAAGGGTGAAGGGTGAAGTGTGTAATTGATTGGATAACGTATGTCTACCATACCTTGCTATGACTTGCTTGTCCCCTTGCTAACCACTTACCATTGCTTGTCAAGTCCAATCCACCCAATATTGCAAACTGATCATTCAAGCGGAACAATCAAACTTTTTTTTTTTCATTCTCATTTATCAATGGTAAAGCAGTTAAATTTTATTTTCCATTTAATTAATTATCAACTCTTTATTCTCAATCCTCATACTTATTCATATAAATTGTCATTTCTTTTCTTTCCCCTCCCACATTACACTTTACTACACCTTCCTTCTCATCTAAAGTGATTATTATTAACCTAAAATGTGCCACATAATTTTTACACTGATGTTTATTATTATAATAAGTTAATAGTTATTTTGAAAATTTTGTATGATTGGTTGGTATCATCTATCCTATATTAAACCTTGCGGTTAAAGAAATGTTATGCATCTTGTATGAGTACATATGTAAACTAACATTCCAATCTAAATTTGTGTTTTGGTGTCCACAACTTCTCATTCATTGATGTTACAATTACATAATTTTTCTAGTATTTCTAATCATACATTAATCAATATTTGAATTTCAATCCCTTTCAAACTTTCTGAGGTAACTATGTTGCAAATCAAGGGGAAATTCTCATCTAACAATAAATGAAACATTGTGTTACTTAAAAATCCATAAAAGTTTCATTCCTTGACTCTTCTGTTTTGACACATTTTCATTGGAATATTATTTTATTCGCTGCAAGTATAATATAAGTTATCATCACTCAAAGGATGTATAATTAGTATATTGTATTAGTTCTTCATAACTTTCTAGGCACCTATCAACACCCTACTCCTTACTAAGGTTAAACAAAGATGAAAAATATTTATTTCTTCACACTATTACAATGGTTTTGTTAAATGAATCTACACATCTCCAAGCTAATCTCATTGATATATAAGAAAAATGTAACACCCATAATAGCACTACAAATCTAGATTCCTTATTATTATTATTATTATTATTTAATTAATATGAGTTAATCTTATTGGGGATTACAATCTTCTTAGACACAGTTGATTTTTCTTTGATTAAAACATCAATAATTATTCCATTTTCTAACAAATTTGCGTAAATTTTGTTTTGGCACTAACCTCAGTAAATTTGCATACTTCCATATTTACTTATATCTAAATTTATACCAAGAGTTACATAAATTATGGTGGGGAGTAATTCTTTGTAAATATATTTATTTATCTTTACTTAAAAAGAAAGAGTCTTCTAAGAAACTCTTAGATTAATGCATATGAAATTTCTACTATTTAATTTTAATGGGTGTGTTAATCTAGCATTATGAGTATCATTAATTAATTAATTAATTAGTTAATTTGTATACATATATATATATATATATATATATATATATTTTTTTTTTTTTTTTTTCTTAAAGTAATTCTCATCTTTGCTAACACTAATACATTGAGTGATTCTGAGTTTGTTTCCTATGTATGTATTTAAGTGTATGTCTCTTGAATAATATAAACATGTATATTTAACCCAAGTGTTATAACTAAATATCTATTCATATATAAATAGGTAAAAACACACACACACACACACACACACACACACACACACACACACACACACACACACACACACACACACACACACACACACACACACACACACACACACACACACACACACACACACACACACACACACACACACACACACACACACACACTATTTACAAAACATCTCCTATGTGATCACACACACACACACACACACACACACACACTATTTACAAAACATCTCCTATGTGATCACACACACACACACACACACACACACACACACTATTTACAAAACATCTCCTATGTGATTTTGTTGAAGACAAAAATCTCTAAAGTAATTATTACCAAAAGTTTTCTCGATAATATATGAAAATTCCCACATAACTCAATTAACTATGTTTAAAAAGACTATAATAATACTAGTTGTTAGGGGTCAAATCATATATAAATTGTAGACAACATATCAACACAATCAAATAAATAAAGTGATAATATAATAAAACATTAGATTAATAATACATATACATGACTAAAAAGTGGTAGCCTTCATATATAAAAGAAAATTATCCATATATATATATATATATATATATATTTTGGTTATAATAAGTGAAATGGAAAAGAATGAATGGACAAAAACCATATCAAACTTTATAAATATCAAACTTGTCATAAGCCAATTAATAATTAAATTTATTAATTGAGAATTTAGAATTTATTAAATGTTGTTATAAGTAAAGTAAAGAATAATGTTATATAAATTTATATATTTTATTTTCCAGAATATATATATATATATATATATATATATATATATATATATATATATATTCTGGAAAATAAAATATATAAATTTATATAACATTATTCTTTACTTTACTTATAACAACATTTAATAAATTCTAAATTCTCAATTAATAAATTTAATTATTAATTGGCTTATGACAAGTTTGATATTTATAAAGTTTGATATGGTTTTTGTCCATTCATTCTTTTCCATTTCACTTATTATAACAAAACACTTAATATATGTTATCAATAAACAACCCTTTTATTTGAAATAAGATAATATAAAAAAGTTCCCATCCTCCATTTTCCATAGTATAAAGTACAACCACCAATCGTTCCCTTCTTTCCATGATAAAAGTACAAAAGTTTCTTTTTACTCATGTATAATTTTTTTCATTAACATAACTAGGTATTTAGATTATCTTATGTCCCTGTTTTTTTGGAGTTGTTTACCGATGCAACAGAATAGACTAGACAACATGTTTTTTTTTGCCGAGATCAGGTAAATAAATTTTCAAAAAAATTCAGGTAGTTGGATTGTTTGAATTGCATTTTTTATGGTGGAAATGGGTTCAACACCTTCAAAAACCCTTAGGGCACCCAAAATACTGAACTATCATAAAACAGAGGAATTATGAGCCCACCAGATTTGCACATGTGGGACACCTCCTGCAGACACCAGTTGGATTCTACAAAGTTTTTTTTTTTTTTTTAAATGAGATTATCTCTAAATATCCCCATTTATGTTTAGGTTCTCACATTAACTATTCAACAATTAATAATCACACTAATTCATCTTTCACATATATGCTTTAATAGGTCTTGATTATAGTTGTTTTAATGTTTAAAACATAACCATGCCTCATGCCTAATGTAGTAATAAACATGAAGAGTAATTCAAAATCATTAGATCACAATTCAATGCATTTAATGTAACCATTGTTTTCCACCACATGGAATTAGTGGCAATTATATGGTAACAATCTGATTATTAATAATAATTAATAATCTATTCTACTTTCATTAAATTATTATATATGAAACTAGTACAAGAACAACCTATTTAATATAACCGCCACGCGAGGATTGATAACTCTAATAAGACTTGGTTAATATTATATATAAACATGTTATAAATCCACGTGGTTCACATTATGGGTATGTCCACGCTTTATTTGAATTAGGACAATCTTGTTGAAATCCAACACATGAGGTGTTGAAAACTATGAGCCATAATGAATAGTAAGCTTGGTAATAGCATCGAAAAGAACCATCTTTGAGAGGATGTATTGAAAATCGACCTAGAAGCACTAGCACTTAAGCACAAAAAACCATGTAGTACATGGACATGATTGGAACACCTGTCGCAAGCTTAATGTAGGACAATTATCTAGATAAGAGTAGGTCATAATGATCTCCACAAGCTTTCTGTAAAAAAAATTGAAGTATGGTTAACGCAATTGTTGTTGTGATAAATGCCACAACCTTAGCTTTCCCAACATTAACCACAACCTAGTGATAATCATAAAAGCAAGCTAGAGCATCCAACTGTATCTACAAATCATCAAAAGAGGAGACTAGGAGGATCATGTCATCTACAAGGAGAAGAAATTAGAGAAAGACATTATGTAACATGAATTGATCACCAACCTTTGCACTCTTCTTAAGGAACTTTCAAGCTCATTGGTATAGATGCCAAATAATTTCAAAGAGAGAGGACATCCCTCTTTAATTCTAAGAGTGCTCCTAGTATAACCAAAGAGACCATGTGCTATCCAAAAACAACCTACAACCATCTTGTAAAATCATGATGGCAACATTTATCAATTCTGATACGCAAATTTCATATAGCCTCTCAAACAAAAAGTGTTTGAGCACAATCGATGGCCTCTCTAGAATATAAAAAACAACAATAGAATTTAATATATCATTGTCTAGCCTCTTCAAATAATGCTAAAAGAGTAAGTATGTGATCAATAATCTATAAATCTCTCCTAAAGCATGCTTTCCTTCTAACTCTAAATGCACTACAAAAAAAATAATGTATGTACAAGTCCCTATTATAGATCATAAAAACATATATAGATAGCATCCATATAATGATCACGGGTAAGGGAAATTATGAAAGCTCAAAGGGCCTAAAGTGTCCTTCGTATGTTGGGCCGATACTGTATGCCAACTGCTTTTCAAACCAACAACAAAATAAAAAACTTCCTCTCACAACAACACACACTCCTTTAGTGCACCATTACAGCAAACAAGTATCGGTAGCCACAGAAATAGAAGAAGACTCTGAAGTCCATATCCTTATTGTAGGTGAAGATAAACCTATTCCCACAACAGTTGGAAAGGATGGTGTTGGGGTTGAATCCCACAAAAACCCTTTTACCCAAAGAAGAATCAGGTGGTCGAATTGGTGTGCGAGAGCCTGACATATAAAGGGAAGGGCATCTGGAGAAGCAAGACAATTTCAGGGAAGGTATGGGACAAATGAACATGTTCAGGGAAATTCGGGTTTCAAAAGAACTCAGAGTGTTGGGTAGCTGCAGGACAAAGTATTTAGGAGAACTTCACCGGAGTGCTTGTTTGGAATGCTAGAGAGAGATTAAATGGACAAAGAGACAAGATGACATGATGAGAGGAGGCTTTGCGATGCCTTAACAAGGTCCTCGTTGCGTCGACAAGTTGAAATACCAACAATTGCTGGGCAGAACAGTTTCTCTGCTCCTCTAGATCTATGAATGGAAATAGAGTGTAGAGGGATGAAAGACATCAAATGAATGAAGATCTACCTATTAATAGGGGCATATTTGTGGAACAGAGTAGTATATTAATTGAGGAAAGGAGAAGGATGGCTAGATCTCAGGTTCATAGATTGCGATGCTTGAGAGATGGTTTTGAAACTTTGGCTGGGCATGATAAATCATGTCTTTTGGCTAGTAACTATTATACAGGGCACTTCTCCTACCAAAATATTGGAAGGCCCACTGAGTTAAATACTATGGCAAGTATCTCAAGGCTTGCCATCCTGACAGAGTCTCTATTTGAGGTTCTATATACCGATTTAAATTACAGGGTCAGTATTTGTTACATGGAGCAAGATATTGCTCTTCCCCTTGCAAAATTCTTGATAGCTTGGCACTTGTGTGCAGGGCTATTAGTCTTGACAGTTGGTGCTTGGGTGCTCAGCCTTCAGGCTTATAGTTCACTTGGAGATTTAGCCCGAGAGAAAATATTTTGATATGGATGCACATAGTAAAATGCTGCTAGTTTGTCAAAAGGCTTCGGAATTGGGTAGTCAACACTTCCTCATAAAAAAAATGAGATTTTTTTTGGAAGGCATTGAAGCTAAGTTAATTCCACTGTATGTTTGAGGGCGTAAGGGCAACCGATCTAGCCCTCTCCATCCTCTCTGTCATTCCAGTTGTAAAACCCGATCCTAAACAACATGAGGCTGAAATTTTTTTTCAAAACCTTTGAAAATAATGGCAATGGTTAGATCACCTTTGAAAAGCTCGACATGTTTTGAAGGTTCAGGTTGCTCATCCCACCGTCCGAGATGGAACCAATGGTCCATATCTCCTTTAACACAAGATCAGACATGGTCGACTTCGAGGATTTCATTTCCCAATTTTTCTCGGTAGGAGAGTATTTGTTCGGCTACAATGCCTCAATGACAGGGGTGTGATGAAGGAAGAGTAGGAGGAAGACTTGAGGGAGGACGATGACAATTTTATCTCTGTCACGTATTTGAAGAGCATCCTGAGTCAGCTCTGTTTTGCTAATGAGGACAATGTGGAATGGATGATTTGCAGTGCGGACTAGAATTCTGATAGGCTTGTCGATTTTGTGGCCTTTAAACATATAATGATGCAAAATGTCACGGTTATGGCAGGGAAAGTGTCGTGATGGCCTCCCTATGGAATTTCTTAGAAATTTTCATTTCTACCCAAGGTTAGTCAGAAGATTTCTGGAGCTTGCAACCACTATGAAGGTGCAATTTTGTTAACCTTCCAATCGTGGGTTCAAGCCCCATGTTGGGCATTATTGATATTTGGTAATTTTATAAAAGCATAACCTCTTTCACACTAATTTGGGTTCTGGTTTAATTTTTTTTTTTTTTTTACTTAGGAATAAAACCTCTGCATTTATTTAAATTAGATAAGGGATTGCAAATTTAATATTAGGCTTCATGTTGGAAGAAAATAAATTTTATATTATTTTGAACATTTGTGTAGGTAGAAATGAGCACTTGTTTTTAATATATAAATATAGTAGTGATAAAATATTTGGTATCAATCTAGGAATAAGTTTTAACACTTCATAATAGAATTCAACAAATATGCATGCTAGGGCTCATAGGCCTCAAGGGCTGCAACTTAGCTCTGATGCCATATGTGATGACCTAATATAGGTCTTCATACTAAACCAGATATATCATTTAAATTAAACACAAGATGAATGAGAATAACATATTTCTATCTCAACATTTATTTCATGATAATATACAAGTAAAATTTATTTACAACATATTAAACAAATAAAAATAAATTTGTTTTTCAGCAATTTATGTAAATAATTAACATTCGAAGAATGCCTGTATCACTAGATTGGTTGAGTTTCTCCTGATTTGTTGAGACGCTCCTACTGGGCTACCCAACTAGATTTACCTCCCTACCAACTAGGAATGATTTCCTAGCCTAGGGAACCTCCACAGGCTCCCTAGCCCTCCGAGCCCAAGTTCAACCAGTTGTAGTGTGTCCAAGTGGGAATCAACACCCTCCAACTCCAAACAAGACCAATAATCCTCCTCAATGCCAAAACAAGACCAATAATCCTCCTCAATGCTGAAACAAGACCAAGAATCCTCCTCAATTCCAAAACAAGACCAAGAATCCTCCCCAATGCCAAAACAAGACCAAAAATCCTCCCCCCTTTGCTCTCATCCTCCTTCCCTTTTATATATTTTCGTCTCAGTTACTTCAACTACTTGCCATTAATTTCATGACAACCCCCTCATCCTTCTCATTTATTAACATTAACTTTCCTAGCATATAGATATTTTATTCAAAAATAAATGGGAGAAGACCAAAATGTAAATTGAGATGACATATTGGATGTACAAAATCTAGATATTTGTTTTTAGAAATAAATGAGGGAAGACCATAAATTATCTACAAGTTAAATTGAGATGACATATTGGATGTACAAAATCTAGATATTTGATTTCAGAATTAAATGAGGGAAGGCCATACCTTCTTTACAAGTTAAATTGAGATGACATATTGGATATAAAAAATCTAGATATTTGATTTTAGAATTAAATGAGGGAAGATCATAACTCATCTAAGATTTGATTTGAGAAGACATATTAGAAATGAAATAAATGATAAAGGTCATACCAGTAAAAATAAAATAAAATTACAATTTCACAAGTGTAGATATTACTCAAAAATTATAAGCCATTATTTAAAAATTAATTAAAAGATAATCAAAATTTGCCTTATGGGATCAAGTGGGGCATTACATCAAATGAATAGCATGATCATGATCACGAATAGGTGGGAGTCCCTTGGGAGTTTCAAAAACCTTGGAATGATTTTCCAAGACTTTTTTGAGATCTGGAGAAATATATGACTTTGATGTTGGAACTTCTAGTGAGCATAATTGTGAAATTACGCCTCTTTTTTCTTTCTTTAAAAGCTTTGTCATGACATTAGAGCTTATTATCTTTCTTGGCTTCCCTGCAATACCTCATAATTTGATTTCCTTTCCTTCCGAAAAAAATTTCAAGAAAATTTCTTGAAAATTAAAAGCTATCGTCCCAAAAGATTGTAACCATTGTACTTCTAATACAACATCAGCACCTCCCATTGGAATGGAAAGCATTAGACTTTCAATATATATTCCCCCATTTCTAGCTTGATATTATGGCATTTTCCAGAGCAATTTATAGTTCCTCCATTTGTAACCATCACTTGACATTCTGGTGCTGGGTATAAGAAATAATTCAATTCCTTGGCTACCTTACAATGAATAAAATTATGGGTACTATCCGAATCAATCAACACTATTACCTTTTTCTTCTTGATATGTCCTTCTATCTTGAGAGTTTGAGGAGTGGTAATTCCTACCAATGCATTACATGATATAGTCGGACTCATTTCTTCTTCTTCTAGGGTTGGTTCCTGGTGTATATCCTCTTCTTTTGAAGTTTCTTGTTCATTTTCTTCTTCCTCTTCACAATCTATGTAAAATAATTTCTTCTCAGCACACTTATGACCTTTGTGCTGCTACTATCTGCTTCTTCAGCAAAGCCCTTTGCTCTTTTCTCTTCAATTTTTTGTGGTGTCAACCTTATATTGTGGAAGTCTAATATTAGCAACTTGTTCCATCTTTATAGATACAGGTAGTGTCTTCCCTTGTCCCATAATTTTACATTCAATTTTTCTTTACAACCTAAATGCCTTCTCCAATGAACTAGATTTCCTTGGCAACGAACTTCATGTTGGATGTTATCCTTTAAATTCCCACTATGAAGACATCAATCTTTTGTGTTCTCTAGAATATCAGTTACCCTTATATTCAATTTTTGGAAGTCCTCAATGTGCTCCCCCACTGAACCCTTTTGTTTGAGATTTATCAATTGGCTAAAGAAGGTGTTTCTCTTTGTATCCTCATAATGTGCTATCATTTCCTCCATAAAAATTGACCAATTGACAATTTTTTTACAAGAGAAAAGTCATCGATACCATACAAATGTATTTTGTTCTAAATGTAAAGTTGCAATGCGTACCTTTTGTGTGTTTTGCACATTATTGAGATCAAAATATTCCTCCATTTGTATTATCCATGTTATGGGATCCTTGCTATCAAACTTCCTCATATCCATCTTTGGAATATGGTGGTTCTTCCATCCAACATTAGAGTTTATGAAATCACGATTAACATTTAGTTTGTTCTCATCATGGGTTTCCTCTACTATGTTTTCGACATTAGGAAACATTTCTTGTATCAACTTTGTCAAACCTTCCATGTCTGCTTTTAGATCATTCTTCATGTTTTCCATGTTGTCTTTTATTTTTTCTTCCATGTCATCCATCTGAGCTTCCATGCCAGATTCCATGCCATCCATCTTAGCTTCCACACCTTTCTTCAAAATATCCATCTTTGGTTCCACACCTTTCTTCAAAACTTCCATTTCATTTTTTGTTGCTCTTTGCGAAAGCGAAATTTGGTGCACTTTCTCTTGTAATTTTGATAGATCATGTTGCAATTATTTATCTTCATGAGTCATAGTAGAGTACTTTGAGGGCTTAATGGGTGTTGAATTATTTTTAGGAGGCATTTTAGAACCCAATACTGATATCTATGCTCAATAGGCCTTTGGAGTCACTTAAAACTGATTTTTCAAACAAGACTTATGCAATTTGAAAAAAAATACGCACCTTTTTCCTGATTTTGAGGAGCTCGATATTGAAACTGAATTATCTTGGTGATTTCAGAACTTAAATATCCAAAATTTTTCTTTGAAGTAGCCCTCTAAATCTTATTTTGAATGCCATAGGTCTCACCTAATTTGGATTCTTGAAGAAAACGTTATGCCTAATCTCCTACGATGACCTAATTATGGACTGGTTCAGTAGAGCGAACTTGTACAACTTTCCACGTGTCACTGTTTCCTCCTTCAGCTCTAAAGTTGATATAGAAGAAACTAAAATCCATGTACTTGTGGCCAATTTTTACAGAATTCCAATCCAATTCTCAAAGAGAGAGTTATGATGATTTTCCCATGGTCACCTCTTTGAGATGAAATTCGGGTTCCTGAAAAATCCCTAACTTCCATAGACCCTATCTCCAAAAATAATGCGAATCAAGCTCTGAAATTTTTCCACGATGTTCCTTAGGCTTGTGACTTCGTTCTGTGAAAATTTCAGCTTCTGAACCCTCGTAGAAAAAAATTTATAGCGAAAATTCCACGATGACCTGTTTAGGTTAAATTCAGGAGCCTGCAAAAATCCCTAACTTGCACAGATCATATCTCTGAAAATATTATGAAAGAAGATCTGAAATTTTTCCACGACGTTCCTTATGATTTCGGCTTTGCTGTGAAAAAATTTCAGCTTCTTAACCTTTGTAGAAAAAAAGTTATAGCGGAAAATTCCACGATGACCTGTTTGGAGCAGCAAAACCCTAGAATCCAAAGATTTGATACCAAATGTTATGAAACCATCTCCAAAAATAGAAGAAAAGAGAGATCAACGCCTTAAAAATAAGCCACTTTGAGGGGGAAACCTCCAATACATTACATAAATGAACAATTTTTGGATGATTCAAATGACCAGAACCTCCTTTCTATATAGAGGAGTCCATGGGGCCACAATGTAATCCTAGCCGACCTAACAATAATATGTAAGGGCGCAATAATAACAATATGGGGGTTACAAGGGTACAAAAATAACAATAAGCGGTTTACACTAGCAATAATAAGGGACTATACTAGTAATATAGGGACCTAAAAAATACCAAAATGATTTGTAATCCCTTGAGAGCCACTCAAACCATGTATAATATAAAACTCGTTATAATCTCAATTTGAGCTTAGGAGATTATGTTACGATACATGTATATATATATATATATATATATATATATATATATTTCATCCCTTCTCTGAAACTAAAAAAAGGATTATAAGAAAATACTCAATCATACCATGAAGAATAAAAATGTGCACACGACAGGTTTGATAATGGAGTTCACCCCCTCCACTGGGCTACCTCTCTGCATTCACCTCCAACAAGACGACTAGATCTATTGTATTTCTGAAAAGAGATAGATGTACATCAATTTTTACATCAAGGTGGCCATCCGAGAACGTAAACTATACATCAAAAACTTTGAAAGACTTATGGAGCTATATAAGCTCTACTCGAAAATGAATCTTTCAAGCACTCAATATCTCTCCTTCCTCTCCCTTTACAAAGTTCATAAAATGAAAATAGATAGCTCTTAAGAGCCCAAAACTAAGGAGGGAATATCTCCTTATTCCTTATTCAAAGTAGAAAAGTAATTCTCATATCCCTTAAAATATGCTCAAGAGATTTCTGTGGAGGAAATATCTCAATCTCTACTTTCAAGGGCCTTATCCCCAAAATCTTAGGGATGAGAGTAATCCCTTTAAACTATCAAATTCAACATGAATTTGAATTTTGAGGAAAATCCTCTGAAATATTCAATTTCTATTTTAAAATTTAAAATTAAATTATGAGCACAAATATATTAAAAAATCTCAGAAAAACCCTAGGCTTCAATGAGTGGTATTCACCTCGGTGCTTCTTGGGAAGCGTATCTAGGTCCTCCTAGATCATGAGAGGCCCTTGTCATGTATGAAGAAGATTCCTTGCACATGCTCTTAGTATTGTATTGTTGAGATATATTGTTGGTACTAGGGTGTCATTGCTTTTTCCTTGATGATTGAGCAAAAGAGGGCTCTTCACCTTAAAGAAACAAATTCAAATTATCACATGAAAAATTTTGTTACAAAGGGTATTTGGAATTATTAGGGTTTGTAAACCCTATCAACTAGAGGGCTTGGATAAGAAAGCCCTAGGTTTTGTGGATAAAACCCTAGAGTGGACCTAGAACAATGTTTCTACTAAAAGAAGAAACCCTAGCCCATTCAAAGGAAGGAAAGAAATTGATTATAAAGAGGTTGTTGAGGATGAATTCTACAAGATGAGAATGATAAAGAGGGAGTTTAAAATCCCCTTCAATCGATCAAAAGAAACACATATTTTATATCTCTTTCTTGATTGTTGTTGTTTTTTTTAGTATTCCTCTTGTCTTTGTTTGTTTTGATAGGTTATAATCGTTCTTACATGGATCCTTAATGATGTTTGTAGGTATATTGTAAAATAATTTGGCATCAGATGGAAGCACCAGGAAGAATGAATAAAATTATATGGAAATAGGATTCGCCTTGGATAGAGAACAAACTCAAGTTGATTGATTTGTGTTCAATAGGGATAAATCGAACAAGACATCTCAAACCATGCTAGATGAGCTTCTAGTTCAGAGGGAGAAGAAAAGCTAGAAAGTTTAAGGGATTTCATATCGAAGGAAAGTGTGATGAAGAACTGTAGAGAAGTTTGTGGTGACTTCCAAGTGAATCTACCAGATCTAGCATGTAATAGATTGTAGCATAAAGTGAGACTCATGGAAAGAGGGTTATCCTACAAAGAGGGATAATACTATGCTCCAATTGTAAGTGACACTTATGTTAAAATTATTATCTCTATGATTCATGTTGATGGATGTAAATACATTGTTTCTCTATGAAGTAATTAAAGAATAAGTGTACATATAGCTACCTCAAACTTTTGAGGTACATGAAAGAGTCTCTTTCTTACAAACACAACAAGGCTTTTTAAAAGTTTATCAGGTTTAGTGTTATTGGATCAAGGTCAATTTTTTTATCATATGGCTTGTTTCTAAGAAGATTAGAAGGAATCATGTAATTGAGGGAGTTGTTAAGCCTTGCTTCAAATTTAGAAGGATTTGGCCTCTGAATTTGAGATGAAGGACCTAGACTTTATGCACTACCTCTTTGGTCAAATAAAGCACCCAGTCAGGTGACCAAAAATAAAATGTGATGTTAGCTCTAGTAAAAAAATAATTGAGCAAAGGATTATGGCTCAACATGCATTGAAGTACCACCATGGTATATTTGGTTATGGTACAATAAATTATAGCTTGAGATATGTATCAAATAGTGCGGTATAGATATTTGGATATCCAGGTTGAGCAAAGAGTGCGGAAGAAAGAAATAGTACACTTGGATGTTACTCCAGGTTAGGCTCCACATGATTCTTACATGAAAAATAAGTAGACATCATTGCATTGAGTACTACTGAGGCTAAGTATATTGCAGCCTGGTTGGTGAGCTATGAAGCAACATGGATTCACTTGCAATATTGTTTGATCAAGTGTAGGCAATGAACATGATGATATGTCAATCCACACTAATTTCTAATACCGATACATGGTACATAATAGATCAGTATGACTGGAATACTATTGTACAGACAAGCAAGTTTTTGACAAAGCCTTAGTCCCAAGATAAAGTTTTTATATTTCGAGGACAAGCTTGGAGTGCCTCTCTCAACAAAAGAGAGTGTTTAAGTTGCAACATTAAGGACATCTCCTTGGTTCAGGTATATTGACCAAGAATATGGGTAATGGTCCACAGTGTTGATATGATAAGACCAGGGGTAATTATTCTCCCCCGGTCAAGTATGTTGACCAGAATTAGGGAGAATGGCCTGACAAAGGAAAATCATTATTCCTGGGACAAGTATGTTGACCAGGATCAGGAAGAATGGTCATGTATGATTAAAGGCACGTAATTACTCAACCATAGATTTGAGTGGGTTCCTTTCAACATTAGTTTGAGGATTACTCTCAAGACATGTTGAGTGAGCACATTTAGCATCATGGCCTAGAATTACTCATGTAGGGCAAGGCCTTTGAGATTAGGACAAGGATTACTCAATGGATTGAGTATGTCCCCGTGGTTTCACCATGGGTCAAAAGAGATTGATAATGATGATGGTGAACCAAGAGTATTTTGTATACCATGGGTCAGAGGCGCCGACCAAAATTATGGTGACTAGTTAATGCTTATGATGTACCATGGGTCAGAGATGCTAACCAGAATTATGGTACGTAGTTGATGTTATTGATTTACCATGGGTTAGAGTTTCGAACCAAGATTATGGTAATCATATGATTTTTATTTTGATTGTTAAGTCCTTTTAACCTTTTCTTAGATAAATTATTCAACAATAGAACATATAGATAGTCATTATGAATACCTCCTTAGCTAAGAGGAAGTGTTCAATTTTGTAGTTAATGTCGGTCTTCATAATTAAATGTTTTAACCCTTCAAATATATGCAAGAAATGTTCTTCATGTCGGATTCAAAAGAGAGGGAATTTTGAATTTATAATATTTATTTTTTAGCTCCAAAACATAAAGTCAACCCTCCAAGAAGTCAAGTCAACCTACCCTTATAGTCACACCAATTTAGCTCATTATATAAATGTCATTTTTTCATCATTTTAAGAATCCATCTTGAATCAAATGAGATATTATGTTTATGTACACAAATGAGAAAAGGGAAGGTCGATATCATCTAAAGAATAATAAATTTATGTGACATCAAGCCAAAGTCTCATGAGGCAAACCAAGTTTGAGAAAGAGCCAACTGACCAAGTTTATGCACAATCTAAGGCAGAACTAATCTTTGAGGCGAATAAAATTTTAGAGGCTTTTAGATATACCTAATCTTTGTATAAGGTTTAATTTCTAAGACAGACAAAAGGCCAAATATCCTAGATAGTTTGACCTCCATTATCTAAAGTTAGTTATGGGTAGTTTGGCTCGGTGTAACCTATACTTTGTTTATGGTTAGGTCAAACTTGTTTTGACTGAAAATATTAGATGTATCTCTTATTTAATTGAATAATTACTCTAAGGAATTTTTTTTTGGGTTTTTCCCCCATGTGGGTTTTCCCAGGGTAAACTATTTGTATCTCTTGTCTAGTTGTTTCTTTATAAATGTTTCTATTTTTGATGTCTTCTATGTAATTTCTTAAGGATGAATGAGAATATGAAAAATGATTAAATCATTAGAACTAATTTTAATTTTATAAGACCTATGAAAATAATACATGGATATCCTTCATTTTAAATTATGGAAAGGATTTCCACAAGAATCAGTCTAAGGACTTTTCATGAGGTTTGTTTGGACTGATTTTGTATAATTGGTTGGTAAATTTTTACCCATTTTGTGTCCTTATAGCTATAAAACAAGTTTGGGCCATATTTTTGAGCTTTCCTATAGTGTTCTGGACTTAGGTGGCTCTTTGTGTGATTGAAGAAAAGTTAGGTTGTTTCATGAGCTTGGATCCAAGTTGACATCCATCCACTTATAGGCATTGAGCTTGGATATTGATCAAGGTTTGGGTTAGAGAGGGCCTTTATGGAAAACCTGACCTATTATACAACAATTTTACTTGGTACCATAAGGTATATTAATGGAAAATCTTGTTTCATTGTTTCAATTGTCACAAAGTTGGTAATTTTAAAATTCAATGTTCAAAGGTGACTCCTTCATTCAAAAGGAAGAAAATGGAATGGGTGAAAGTTAAAAATGAGTCCATCTCTACAGATGCATACATGGATTCACTTGGAAAGAGGGAAGCTTTGGAGGTTCCTTAATCAACACAAGCTATCATATTTGAGGAGAATTATCCTATGGTTGGTAAGTCTCTGAATCCTACCTCTATTTATCCTTTTATATTTGTAAAGGGGGATGCTACCAACTAGTCAATAAAAGCTCCCTGGTCACCATCCCCTACCGATTTTACTTCAAAGATTCAAGGCCTACTCAACTCTCTGGTTATTTCCCTTATGATGGATATTGAGGGTGCATCTTCCATCCCATCGTCAAATTTGTATGGAGACTATGTCCTAAGTTTACATGCATCCTCAGGTCTACAGTAAAACTATAGGAGGATTTCTCACCAAAGGGTGGAGTGGCACACAATACCCTTCTTGCCAACCCTATAAGTTAAAAATCACACCTACTCAAAGAATAACATAAAGCAATGATGGAAATCAAAAGGGTGAAACAATCCACCATTTCTAGGACCTTTGGAGTAGGGAAATCCCTTCCATAGGAACCCACATGATTATTTTCTCCTTTAATGCTCATGGGATGGGGGATGCCCATAAACAATTAGCCCTCAAAAGGATAATCTAGAGCCATAATCTAGATATCATACTATTGGAAGTGATGATTACTTTAGGTGAAAATACTATTTCATTACTATATTTGTGGCTAAAAGAATGTTCCTTTTCTTCTTTGGATGCAAATGGTATGTCAGGTAGACTCGTTATGAGATGGATCCCAACTTACTTCAATTTATCATACTTAGCTACACAATCCACTATTTATGTAGTTTTGGAACAAAAAAGTACATGTTTGTTTTTCAATGTACAAAATGTATATTTACATTACTCAAACAAATAGAATTTTTAGAACCAATTGGATGGATTGGGTGTTATGGATGTTTCATTTCTTATTGTTGGAGGAGAATTGAGTTTTACTATGTCACATACAAGATTTTGAGGAGTCAGGTCAATAATATATCCTCTATTCCTTTTCATTAACTCTTTCTTTCAAAATAAACATATATTGGACTTAGAACTTATCAATTTGTCACCCACTTGGAGAATTTTTTTTATCTAACAATGAGGTGGTGGGAAAATATTGCATATATTTTTTGTTCTAGATAGGTGGATGGCAAGAAATTTATCTCTAAAGATAAGGGTTTCTACAAAGGGTTTATTATATCACCTCCCTATACTCTTATAGATTGATTCTGGAAATTGAAAGCCTCCTTCCACATTCAAATTCAATCGAGATTGGTTTTCAATGAAAGACTCTTGATAATTGGTGGAGAAGTCCTAGACTCCCCTATCTCTTGCCACCTTTATGACATTTATGTTGTAATTTTTGGATGACATTTTGAGGGTGAATTTGCTGTAAATATTTGGCTAAAGCATTTAAGGATAGATCAAAAGAAAATATAAGAGATATATAAGAGAATATCATGAAATTTTCAAGAGAAAGCTACAACTTCATTAGAAGCCTCAAACATTCCCATATTTGTAGTATGTGATATGCCAAGCAATCCCTACTGAATAATAAAGTGTCATAATGGTAGTTGAAAAGAATGGGAATTTGGAGAAATAAGGGTGACAAAAATATGAAAATGTTTCATAGCGATACAAACTATAGGGAGAATTTAAATGATATTTGGAATTTATGATTGAGTAATGGAGATTTTATACACTTTTTCTTTGACATGGAAAAGGAAGGAGTGAAGTATTTTATTGCAATGTTTAAAGAACCAACAAGATGCCCCATTCAAGGGTTTTTGAAGTTGTTAATATTTTTCCTTTTGTGATATTAGAAGAAATGAATTCAATTATGTTAGAAAAGATATTCTGAGAGGTGGAGGTCCTTTATGCCCTTTCCTCTACGCAGAAAGACAAAATCCCAGGTCTAAATGGTTTTCCAGTGGAATTTTACATAAATTTTAATATTTGATCAAATTAAATGTTCTACAGACATTTAGGAAATCACAAAGCACTAGAAGGTTTTTAGGCTCCATTAAAGGGAAACATATTTCACTTATTCCAAAGATACTATCGAAGTTCCCTAGTAGATTTCAAGCCTATATCAAGTTGCAATATTATATAAAAAAATATTGCAAATTTCATAGCTATCCGTCTAAATATGATACTTAGCTACGCCATTTCAAAAGAGAAATTTGGTTTCCTACAAGGAAGACCAGTTCATTACATAGTGTCCATCACAAAAGAATCCATCCACACTATCAAGACCTCAAAGAAGTTAACAACAATACTCAATATTGATTTATCTAAAGCACATGACATGGTCAATTGAACCTTCCTAATATTATTCCTAATAATTTTTTTTTTTATCATTTTGGTGGTAAATTAGAAATTGGGCTATCATCAATTAGTTACTTTTCACATCCTCATAAAGGGGGGGGGGGGGGTGGTGTTCTTTTAGTTTCTTTTAAGTCTCTAGAGGTTTAAGGAAGTGATGTCCATTTCCCTGCTCTTGTTTCTTACTACAATGGAAGCCCTAAGAAAACTCATTGGTCATGGAAAAAGGAATGGATATTACTCTAGAGTTAATACCTCACCTATTAGGAAATGCAATATACTTCACAAATGGTTATTTGGAGGACATCACATCATTAAGATCAATCTTGAATAGTTTTTTCATAGCCACATAGTATGAAAATCAATCAGGAAAATTCTTGTTTGTTGTATTCCATTTTTACTTGCATGATTTATTTCCCTTCCTCTAAAGGGATCTAGACATTGGATTTAAATACTTGGGAGCTCATTTAAATCCAAATGGTTACATGAAATAAACTTACACTAAATGATTTTAAATAACTTAAAGTTTTAATGAACTTATCATAAATTAAAAAAATTAATGAACAATTAAAAAGAAGAACTAAGAAATAAATAGCAAGAATAAATTCATATAGCTACAACTTGATAATGGATTTCACCTAATTTGGGCTACATATTTGGTCCCATTCCACTACAAAACCACTCCATTATTATAATCCGAAGAAATACAATTCTTTATTACATCACTATGAAACTTAATTCAACAAGAAATTGTCTTGACGAGCTCTAGGAAGATTGTTGCACTAATATCAGGCTCTTCCTACTCTCAATATACTTGAAAAAATTATTGCAACTGCCTCAAATTTCCATTCAACACCTTTAGTATCTCAGAACCAAACCAGTAACTACCTTGTCTTGCACACTTTTTCAACAAGAAACTTCTTAGCACATTGGTAACCTATAGAATGGATAGATCTTAAATTATTCCTAACATTTTCATCCTTGGGATGCTTATCAAATGGACTATAAAACATCATTCCTTAAAAACTACAGAGAGTATCCATGGCATAAACTTATATTGGTTTCGTAGTCCTCTCAACATACACTAGAAAATTTGGCCCAATTTCCGATGGCCACTTCGTCACTATTCCGACACATAGTTGTTGCAAGAGCAACAGTTCAAGGATGGGCAAAACATGGTTTTCCATTACGTCGCAATTTCGACGCATTGACAAAGTGTCGCACTACCGACACTTTTTCCATCGCTTCCAAACAAGCATCGCTCTTTCGACGTTTCCCAAACCGTCGCGCTTCCGACGTTTGTAGACTGTCGCAATTCCGATGAAATGTGGTCCGACGTTTTGAACGTCGCTCTTCCAACGTTTGTAAACTGTCGCAATTTCGACGAAATGTGGTCCGACGTTTTGAACGTCACTCTTCCAACGTTTTTATACTGTCGCTCTTCCGACGTTTTTAGGCTATCGCAATTCCGACATCGTACAAAAGTGTCGCAAGACCGAGGCATTGCAAAAGTGTCGCAAGACCGACACATTGCAAAAGTTTCTCAAGACCGACGCGTCCCAGAAGCGTCACAATACCGACGCATTCCAAAAGCGTCGCAATACCGACCCTAGGAAGAACTTTCGCAATATCGACGGACGTCAAAAGACTGACGGAAATCGTTCAATACGTTAGAAGATCGACGCTTACAAAGCGTCGGTATACCGACGACGGGTTCAATTTAAAAAAAAAAAAATGAAACTTTAAAACAGGACAATAAATCTCCAATATCTGTTATGAATTGTGGGCATTTCAATGACTGTGAAATATTAATATAATAAACCACCCCGCAGCACTTCGACTATAAACAATCATATAAACATGGCTCTGTATTTCAAAAAAAGGTTTAAAATAGAAACAGGGCAACATTTTTTTTTTCCAATTGTTATGAACATAATTCGACCGTGAAATATTAATATAATAAACCACCCCGCAGCGCTTCGACTATAAACAATCATTTTTTTTTCACAAGAGAAAAAACGCTGCTTTGAATATATTATATGAAGAAAAACAGTCCATGAAGTCATTACATTTTCACATCTGAAGATTGGAACCCAAATATCCATCCAGAAAAGTCGAAGTCCCACCCCAGACAATGATAGAAAAATACCCCATGTCACATACAGGGACATGATATAAAACCCAGTAATGGTCCACATGGAGATTATCGACAATATGAGAAAGCATCCAAATATGCCCGAGGCATCTATAAGAAAGTGAAATAGCAGTATGTAGAATAGTAAAGCAACAGATAGAGTACCGACGTCCATTGTTCCAAATACAAATTAAAGTACCCAAATCCTTGAACAGAGAAAAACGCTAATCATGTGAGGAGTGTGATATGTCCAAAATATAAAAATACCATCAGACCATATCAATAAACCAACATCACTAGTTTTGAAGGCAGAGTGATAACCTATCAACACATAAAATAGTATCATAAAGCGGATACAGGAAATGTGCAGAGACATGTACTGTTGATATATGCCTCACACAAAAAGCATCCATGATAGAGCAAAAATATGTATAAACCCAGGGTCGATTGTATGTTCTGGCTCGCTTGTTCCCGAAAATAAAAACCATCTGCAGAAACCCAGGCTCGCTTGTAAGATCAGGCTCGCTTGATTCCAAAATTGGTAACCATCTGTTGCATCCGAGATGTAAGGTTCAGGCTCGCTTGTTTCCATTAGTAGCCCGCTACAGCATCCACCCTATTCATAGCAAAAAGGTTCCTGTAGATATACAGAGAAAGAGTATAATACGTAGACCATATAAACATGGCTCTTTATTTCAAAAAACAGGTTTAAAATAGAAACAGGGCAACATTTTTTTTCCAATTGTTATGAACATAATTAGACCGTGAAATATTAATATAATAAACCACCCCGCAGCGGTTCGACTATAAACAATCATATAAACATGGCTCTGTATTTCAAAAAACAGGTTTAAAATAGAAACAGGGCAACATTTTTTTTCCCAATTGTTATGAACATAATTCGACTGTGAAATATTAATATAATAAACCACCCCGTAGCGCTTCGACTATAAACAATCATATAAACATGGCTCTGTATTTCAAAAAATAGGTTTAAAATAGAAAAAGGGCAACATTTTTTTTTTCTAAGTAAAGTTAATCTATTAACAGTGGGAATAAAATTACAGCATGACTGAAGTCAAAAACATCCAGACTTATGGAAAATTTGTCATCAAAAAATAAAAAAAGAAGACTGCCCTCATACGGGGAAACCAGTCTTGAACGTTTATAGAATTCAAAAATATTACAGAGGTCCAGCACAGTAATATAATCTAAAACATGCCCAATTAAGTGGGCCACGAAGCAAGAAAACCAAATTAACCAAACTACTCCTCCGGTGGTTCCTCGACGATTCGGCACCATCCTTCGGAAGGTTCAGGATTTCCAGGTGCTATCTCCACATTCACGCCACCGCTCCCCTCCCGAAGGCCCAAATGCTGGCCAGCTTTTTCTGAGCTCAGACCCACTGGACGGGTGCATTGTTCCTCCACTTGGGCCTCCTCACGGAAAACCACGGTGATTGAAGCTATGATTCGTGGGCGGTTCAGAGATAAATTAAAGGAAAAAATCATAGTGCACGTCGTGGGAGAAGGTGAAGCGGTGGGGAAATGAGGAGCAGGGGAGCCCCTATGGTGGCCAGATCCTAGAACCCGACCCCGCCCACTTCTAGTGTTTGGATAGTTTCCTGCGTAATAATCACTGGACTGGGAAGACGACTCGGTTGAGGGGCTGGAGGGAGCGCGCAGGGGTTGACCTCTAGTGCTCCCCCTGCGGCAACACATCCTTTGACGCAGGCGAGGCATGGGTGCAGTCTTAGCAGTGGGCACAAGACAAGACGGAGAAGCAGGATTCCAAGAAACCGAGGAAGAAAGACACAGACCAGACCGAGAGAAATGCAGATATGCACCAAGGTCTAAGCAGCATTTCAACTGGCTTCTCCTTCTCGTCACAGTGAGCAGGTAGTGTAACCCAGCAACTGGAGAGCATCTGTAATTCAAAGGTTGTGGCTCGTCTGAAAAACCATAGCGAAATGCCATTTTATAGACCCGACTGCAATGGCATCGAAGAACGCCCGTCATAAATCTCTCATTGATGAGAGCCGAAGGCCGGAGCATATTGGAGCATGTGGAATCACTAACAGGAGTGGAGGTCCGATCTTGAACAACATTAAAACTTAATGTGATTTGATGTGAAAAACTTGGAACTTAAATATCGGCTGATTGAAGAACATTAAAACTTAGTGAGATTGATATGAAATCGCCACATCCATGTCCCATTGCCTTAAATGCCATTGAATGCACCCGCATCTGGGAACATGGCAACTTTTGATTGAGGACACGTGGCAGAAATTGATTGGAGTGGATATTTGTTTAGACCACTTGGGCAGTGGAAATCTGGACCTGAAAAAGATTAGGGCGAATATGATAAGAAATTCGCGTCACAACTCTCTCTCCGTACGCCAGCCAAAATTCGGACTCGAAAAAGATTAGGGCGGAATTCATTTGGTTTTCGCGTCACAAAATTGGCCGATGTCAGCAGGCTATTTTGGAATGCGAATTTGGTTTGAATTATGGTTTATCGCCGTTTGAAGTCCGGCGAGCTCCACGGCTAAAGGGACAAAGGTTTTGTTATATGTTTTATATAATGCGCGACGGAATAGTTTTATTGTTTGTTAAGGTCCCACATAGTGATCAAATTTGAAGGGCAGGTCCGAATTTCAATTAGAAGGGCATATATCTATGTCCCCCTTCCATAATGAAAAGCTTTAAAAAAAAAACTTTTCAATTGACCACAATAAATTATTTTTACATTTCATTTTCAGAAAGACAAAACCATCAATCTTTATATTAATAAAAGGCTGTTACATATACAAAAATGAAGAAGGCTCCATCTTTCATTGCTTAAATATCTCATTGGCAATGTCAACATAAGTCTTGAAGACACTATTATAAGATTTTGGATACATACCACCGGGCTATAGGAGATTCTTATGTGTTAGATTGTGTAATGCAATTTTGACTTTGTCTCACAAGGAGTAGCAACATGGAGGTCTGGATTTTTCTTATAGAAATTTTTTATTATTATTTGAAACGTTGTTTATAGATATGAATACAACAATGAAATTATGAGCATGGTGGACAATTAGTGAAGCTCATGATGCCAAACCATGATGATGTAAGTTTGGAATTTAACATTTTTACATGTTAAAGACAAATAGTCAAAATCACTGACAACTTAGTATGCCATAATTAATAATCATTCCCTGCTCACTTTTGTTAATAGGTTTATGTCACACGATGATCTCTCTTCTCTGGCATTTACTTGTATTGAAGATCACTATTCTAGGAATAAGGAGTTATTTTCTCCAAAAATAACCCTAGCCAAAAATTGACAATGCATCAAGGATATCTTTCTATGCTTCATAAGTACATATGTTCTACTTCTAAATCATGTTTTGGAAGTGGTTGTTTTGCTGGAAATTATTCACCAGTTGGTTTCATACCAAAGTATTTTTCTCATTTTCAGCATCCAATACATGAAAAAGATAATGGTTTAAAAAAACATAAATATTTGAAATTTTGCAAGAATTGTCTGGCACACTTTGAATATGAATTTTGAAGTCAAGTGCATGATGCTGTATAGGATCAAGTGTCATTTTGAATACCAAATGTTTCACAAGAAAATTCTCAACATGCTACCCTACAGTAAGGATTAAATGACAATATTGCATCAACTATTTCCATAATAAAAGTGCACCTTGGCCATAAGACTAAACAACTACAAATGTTGTAGATCTAACAAGACCACACAATCAAATGTATTCCACAAGGCCAATACTATATGAAAAATGAAAAGGAGTTTGCAACCAAAAATACCTTAGGCAACTAATTCAATTAGATACACCAAACCATCAACAAAAAGGAAAACCAGCCTACTCAAAAGGCAAGCGTTTACCTCCTTTGACAAAATTTTGAGTTCTGAAACAAGGGTCTTTATTGTCTTGTCAATGCCCCTAGTAATTTGAATGGGGTTTGCACCTGCCGCAACAACCTAAACAAAAAGGTTTCATTTCAAATTATTTTCCACAAATTTAAGATACAACCATTGTCAGTTTTGTATTTCCTAACAAGCTCATAAATTTTTACAAAAGAACCAAAAATTTTTAATACCTGATAGTAATTTTTTCACTCAAAAACTATCTTAGACTCAATAAGCCCAACCCAAAACTAAAAATCCAAACACCATAAGACCCTACAAAAATGAATAGATGATCTTAATCCAGTACTATCAACAAAAATTTACCTTCACACCCTCACTTATTAAACCCTGTGCAAGAACAACAGATGTTGTGGTTCCATCCCCAGCTAAATCATTTGTCTTTGCCGCAGCTTGCCTTACCAACTTGGCCCCAATATTTTCAACTGGGTCCTCTAATTCAACCAATAAAAAGGCCAAAACCATAGCATTGAGATACATTTCATTACACTGTTAATAACAATAAAATTTGACTCAGCCATAACCCTTTCCTTTTATTGTTGCGAAAATATTTATGCATTACTCTAGTGTGGCTAGTCCATAGGCCAAGTAGACCACTGGGTAAAAAATATGTTTCCTTTCACCTTTGAGTTTTCAAATTATGCCTACCAAATCTAATACATTTAAGAGGGGGAACTACTACACATCTACAAATTACCTCCTTAGCTACTGTCACACCATCATTAACTATTTTCGGAGAACCATGTTTTCTCTCCAAGACAACATTTTACCCTTCGCCCCAAGGGTGACTCCAACAAGATCAGAAATTTTGTTCACATCGCCTGCAAGACAAATTGACAATGCTTTCAGTAAGTGTGAAATTGAATGCCAGACCATATGCCAAAACAACCCTCCATGAAAAATTAAAATAACACATTAAAATCGAATATAAGTGGACAAGGAAAGATCCAATGTAGTGAAGTTTTACGTGCAGGTGACCTTCCTTTAAACATAATTTTTTCTCTGACCTGCAATTTTTTTTGTCACTGAGCCATCCTTGTTGAAGTACAACTCCTTTTCCATAGCTCTTGTATTAAATACCTTCTCTTTGTCACATAATCTTAGAGTCCCTCTTCTGCTTGAGTGATTAAAGGAAATGGGTGAAAAAACTGAAAGAGAAGACAATTGTCTGCCATAATTATCAAACATTGTACCCAATTTCTTCCCCTTTCCATTGTTACCCAATGAGGTAGATGTGGCAATTGTTGTCATACTGCCCAAAGCAGAGGCCATCTTCTCTTATCCTGAATATAGAATTACAAGATCTTCATATTAGTACGAACCTTAAAAAACATGACTCCCATTGCTAAAAACCACTTTTAAGTTGTAACAGGCAAACTAAACAACTATCGCAACTTTTGGCAACTTCTGGAGCATTAAGAGAGAAACAACCAAAGATAAATACAACCACAATCCTCATTTTAATGAGACCGGACTATATATTTGCGTTAAGATAATAGAAAGAAATCACGACTATATTAAGCCCAACACAAAACAATCTTTAACCGGTGTCTCTCGCGGCCTTCAGGTTGCCATGCTAGAGGTAGCATATTTTTAATTTAAATTCTTGACCTCTCGTGCCCATCTATGAATGCATCCAATGGGATATCTATATCAAATGCTCCTTTATATCCCCAAAAACAAATTCCCTACTACAAGAGCACCAGTATTGATGGATCACCCCACACCATTCCACCCACTAGAAACGGTGAAAAAGGAAACCCGAGAAAACTTCTGAAATATCTCAAGATGACTATATGGGTGGTTCTTATGAATCAGCCAACCATTCAGAGCATGCTCATCAATCCAAACCATGAGTATTATGTGACAATATTCAAGCAGGCATTGAATCAGATTTCTGAAGCTATGTTATAGAAACCATAAACTCTCACTGAAAAAATATAAATATACTCAGCAACAAATATGATCACACTTTGGGTAGCCCTGGAGGTTATTTGGGGGTGATGAGTCCAATAGGTCTCAATGAACTGTTGCCCTCGCCGGGGAATACTATTGCAGTGGAATTTGATACTATTTTGGATGTTTAATTCCATGATCCTAATCGAAACCAGTACCTTCAGCTCCAGTACCTGTTCACAAAAGAGGGTTTCATAGTCATTCATGCGTGCAGAGAGGGTGAATTGCAGGCATTGTAACAGGAGGTGTTGTTGTTGTTGGATTGGCCACTAGATTGTTTGTCTGGTTCTGCTACAAGCGTAGAGTATTGAAAAGGACAGACAAATTTAGTTCAGATATTGTGAAATTGCCTCGGAAATTCACCTACAAAGAGCTCAGAAATGCTACAATTTTTTTTTTTGAATGTGATTGATAATCAATAATTGCAAGCAAGGGTAATCCCCTTGTGAAACCCAAATTTCTGAGCATTTTCTAAAACCTGATGATAGAGTCATTGTAATGAACAAGCGCCTAGGTCCATATTACATCCAAATCTACCAAGAACCAAGATCTATAAAAAAAATCCACAGTATTTGCGAACTAAGAAGAAGAGGCAGTAAATGTATTTTGCTTACCTATTCGAATAGTGGTTGGGGTTTACGTCACGGCAAAAATTTGACAGAGCCCATGTAGCATTTCTTATCATTGAAATTCTGGCAGTATCATTCAACTAGGCAAGCACCTGCCTCAGAGCTCCATGACTGAGGACAAGATCCCTAAATTTTGCAGAGTCTCCAGCAATATTTCCCAAAGCCCAAATAGCCTTACACGAACACCAGTTGAACTCAAAGTTGGGTACTAGTTTTTTAAATCAAATTCCAAAATTACAGACATATAAAGATAGTTGGGAAGAATAATTTTATGCCTCTAAAATAAACGTGCTACCTGTTCTCGAACATTATCATTCCGAGAGGTAAGAAGTTCCACAAATATAGGCAGTGCCCCGTAATCAATCACAACCTTTGTATTCTCAGAGGTTCCTGAGACTATATTAGTCAAAGCCAAAGCTGCTTCAAACTGCATTATCAATCACAAGGTATCACCATCAAAGCTATAATTTTAAGATAACAATTTATCTACCATTGAAACTATAATTTTAAAATAGATACACCTAGTGATATAGACACCTAGTGAGAGTAGAGTTTAGGAAATTATAATAATAATTATTACAAGATATCACTCACAGTGTAGTTGATTGTTCATTTTCTGCTGTAACTATAATTTTAAAGAAGACACACTTAGTGATATATACAACACCAAGTGAGAGCAGAGGTTATGAAATTATAATGAGAATTATTTAAAGATATCATATTACTCATAGTACAGTTAATTGTTTATTGTTTGGTGTAATAATTGTTTATTATATATAAACACAATCAAACATATTATGAGGGACGGTAATGAAATTGACAACGGTCTCATAACAAACCATAACGGGCACATCCCCTGGCAAGATAGTCTCTGAATAAGAAAGAAAGAAAAACAAAGTGATTACTTACAGGATCATAGGCTTCCTGAAGAACAAGATCCAAAGCAACATCTGTAACCCCTAAAGCAACACCTCTCTTTGCAAGATGAATCGCTACATTTTTCATATGTAGTCTAGCAAATTTTCTGAGTTCATCATGAGAAAGAGGATCAAATACAACTATATCATCAAGTCTATTCAATAGCTCTGGCCTGAAATGTCTTCTAACCTGCAAAAATATTCAAAGGCATGTCAAAGCACTACAGCCAACTTCGTGATAAAATTATATGAAAAATAAGCATACACAGAGTCCAGGAGAATGAAACGGCAGGTGTATTGGCAGTCACCGAAATGCAGCAACTAAAACGGCAGGTGTATTGGCAGTTGTAGAAATGCAGCTACTAAAATGGTAGGTCTATCGACGGTTGTAGGTGTGTGGATTGTTGCTGGTATTTTCAGACCGATTACATGGAAATATACTAGAAACCAGTGGTATGTCAAACCTAGAAGGTAACCTGAGAGACTGCGACCGTCAGATTAAAGAAGTAACAGGTGTCGTGCCTAGATAAGAAGTGTTGAAGAATTTTTTTTTATCTCTTTCATAACAGAAGGCCTATCGGCCTAAATATCTAGGACATGTGGCACTCCATGATAAAGACACATGGTGTGTGGATTTTAGTTTTTCAGGTGGTCAAGTGGGCCGAAAATAGGTGAAATGTGCCACCACTCAAAGATTGACATGTGCCGATTGGTATAAGGGGCAGAAAATTGGCATGCTCAAACAACGAGGTGATGTAAGAATGACATGAGGGAGAAAATATCAGAAAAGCCCCAAATCTGGAGAACTAAAGCTCATCACCAACCTGAGATTGACAACTTTACATGATGTAACCTATGAAATCGAAAATGGAGAAATCATAGTAACAATAAAGTAACCTATGTAACAATAAAGTCGGATTCATCCTGGGAGTGGTAATGGGAGAAATCATAGTGAAAAACATGAAACATGCAGAGTTGCTTACAATCAAATAGATGAAAAAACACATACAAAAAACCTAGATAATAATCATGAACAAGCTTAATATTGAATTATGAACTGTAAAGGAACTTACAAAATTGGACATTACGAACCTGGTCAAGCGCACAAGCAAAAATATCCTGGACATGACCCTGGTTGACAAGTTGTATTGCTCATGATGCAAGAGGATTTGTACCTGCACTGGCAAGTCAATCAAAATCCATCATTATCTATACAATAAATACAAGTAATTGATGTAGTATTTTTTACTCTAAGATGCATTCTTATGATAATGTTAGAACATATGTTGAAAATTTCAAAACATACCTGAATAAGCTCCTCTTTGTTTCAAGAACAATTTATTGGAGTCGCATGAACTTGGAACAAGCCTCCCACGATCTGAAAGAGTAGCAACTAAGTCAATAATGAATTTTTTGTTGCTACGCTGGATCGAGGGAGGTTTTCTCCAAGATTAAATCGCTCCAATAAATTATTCTCTACTAAACAGGGCCAACCACGTGAAGGTGGAAGCTCTTATGGCCCTTCCACCCCACATCACTCTCAATTTCCCAATACCCAATCTATATTTCATTTTTTACTTTCATGAGCATAAAAAAAATTATTCAATAACTAATAAAAAAACAATTCAACAAAAAATACGCAAGGAACATTGAAATTAATGCTTGACATAAAAATAGTATGATAAATGAGTTTTTTATATAATGCAAAAAACGTCCGAGTATGGTAACATTTTTCTTATAATAATACAATATTTTACACTATCAAATTTTCTTTTTCTTCTTCCTATTTCTAAAGCTCCTAATTACATCATCAATATCATTATGCTCTACTCCTGTTTCGTGCCTTTCGACCCGCACTGCTGACCTAGTTGCGTAGTCATGATGTCTGGTCTCATCCAGTGACGGGGCATCGCCTATAAAAACAGATAATATTAAATTTTAATTGTCAGTTTTTAAATATCATTGAACTAGTTCGGTAATATTAATAAAAAAAATTGCAATGAGATTATTTACCTGGTGCACCAGTTATCGTCGTTGGGACTGTTGCCTTGTTTTCATTTCTAGTGGTAAGATCCTCAAGGGAAACATTCTCTGTCATTTAAACAAAAAGCGTTATAAGGACAACCATCAAGGTATAATTAGGAAAAATTATAAGTGGAAATTAATTACCGTCACGGCCCTCACTGATAGTAGCATTGTCAGCCTGGTCCCCACTACAATGATCAGGTTGCACGTGAGGATCATCTACATCTGGCTCTAAAACTGGGTTATTTGCCTCGTCGGTAGTGCTGCTCCCTTGATTTAAACAAAGTTGTTAGACATTAAATTTATGGAAGAAAAAAAACATATTGAAAGGTTAATGTTTTACCTTATCAGGCATTCTGGATCTTGGGACCTGCCCTAAGCTTCTGCGATGTTCAACTACGGCTTGATAGCCGAAATGGAAAGCGATATTTTTGTCTTCCTCTATAGTTTTTGTTCCGAAGTCATCACCCTACATTACATATGATTGTGTATTTTTAATCATATTTGATAGGATTAAAAAAACGTTGGAAGGCAATACAATTAATTATAAGATGTTTAGCTACTTAATTACAATTCTTGCAGCTAATTTCAAGTAGCCGCACTAGCCTAGCTTGTGATGGCCCTTTTTTTAAATCCTAGCTTTGGTTACCTTTGAGGTTTCAGGAAACCTAGCATCAAAATATTGAAGTCAGATATGACGTAGCTCACTTTTATTTTAGACATAGAGAAAATTAAAGCTATTGAATTAAAGTTGTAATTTACCTTGCGGGTCCAGTTGGCATTTTTCCTTCTTTATTTTCCCTTTTCTCTTTTTCGTCATGGATGAGTGCTCTCCACTCACTCTCTGGAACTGTGAGAGGACGCTCATATCTAGGGTTAAATTGCAATTGCATCCTATAGGTGTCCCTAGTATATTTCAAATATTTGCCGGCTACCCGAGCCACCGCTGTTCTGTCAAATGTGCCGACCCCAAAAAGGGCTTCTAGATAATCTAGAAGTTCTTTTTTCAGGTTGGAATTCTGGGAATTCCACCTTGTGTGTATGGTTGGGCCAAAAATTACCAACACATGGCTCTCCAAAAACCTGTAGAACTCATTGTTTCCTACACAGAAAAAAAAGATATTATCATTAATTTAAAAATAAAAATCATGATAAATATGTTTTAGATAGAGTACATGAAATAGTTAAAATATTAAAATTTACCTGGGATTTGTACGTACTTTATAGGGACACCTTCATCGTTCACCAAAAACATGCCATTAATGGTCTCTGTGGAGCTGACACGTGTAGCTCCAGGAAATGCAATAACGTAGTTGGCCATATCAGCCTCATCACTGCCAACATGTTCAACGGTTGGCTGGGTGTCTGCTTGGGCAGGGTGTGTTTCTTGGCTGGCACCTAAAGGAGTAGAAGGTGTACGAGAGGGTTGCTGGGCAATCTCTTGCCCTTGTGTCCCACTACCACCAACATCGGGTTCAGCAAGTGCCAGAAAACGCTACATACAAAATAACTTTTTGTTAGTTTAGTCAATGTAAACATTAAAAATCAAACTATCACAATTCATCTCATGCAGAAAAAAAAAAATATCCTTTTGACTTTTTATTATTACCTGATATGTTTCTAGCTGGGTCATAAGTTTTTTTATCCTCTCTTCTGTTTCAGGTGTTTGAGGCACGTCTATCAAAGTATTAAATTTTGACCTTGCAGCTCGTGCCTTTTTTCGCAACAAGAGCGCTGGAGATAGGGATGAAGAAAGCTCTTCTTCATAGAGGGAATCATTAGGCATACCATGGCTAGGTGTCTGCATATTTGAACAAAATTAATATTATTTCAACTATGTAAATAACTAAAATACCTGAAGATAGAGCAATGCTGACACTTTACATGTTCTTCCGCTGGCCTCTTTCCGCGATCATCTCGTCTCGGGGTTGTTCCTGTACTGCCCTGATCAGTCCGCCACATTTCAATAAAATTATAAATGTAAAAACTTGAAAACAATATCTAACTTGAAAACACAAAATGAAAACTGAAATAATTTCTAATAAGACACCAGAAGACAGAGTTAGAGTTTCAAATATGCCTTGCATTGAATTATCTAACTTGAAAACACAAAATGAAAACTGAAATAATTTCTAATAAGACACCAGAAGACAGAGTTAGAGTTCCAAATATGCCTTGCATTGAATTCAGTCCTGGAAACATGTCATTGCACATTAAGGCACCCAAACAAGAGACGAGTTGACAATGAAGACCTTATTGAATATATTGTTGGAGCAACTTCTAGTAAACTTGTTGTGAAGACCTTGAGGACATTTTTGGAGCAACATTGTTGAAGGTGATGGTATAGCATTGTTGGAGACGATCTTGAAGGGCCTTGAAGTGAAGCTTTTGGAGCAACTATTGAAAAATCCTTAGAGCATTTAAGTAAGGCACTTTCTATCTTCCATCACCTTTTCCTTTCAATATCCTTTAAATGATTTTGTTGATATTTAATGTTTGAAATCACGTTATAATTCCTTGATTATATGTGTTTGGGGACTTTCCCTTTGAAATTACCCAAAAATACCCTGGCAATTTTATCTTCAGGATGCATGTCTGACCCTATTGTTCAATATTTTGATTGATAGTAGAAAACATAGAGAGTTAGGGGGCTCTTGACTTGGTTTGGTTGGGCCATTAGATCCCTAACATCTACTAGGGAGAACCCCCCTTGAGTTGGAGGAGAGCTAGCCCGAAGTGAAAAGAGGTTGGTGAGGTGACAATGGGGCTATTGAATTACACATGGTATCACACTTTAGCTTTAGGACTTTATCTTGATAAGTACGAGATTTTGCTATATCAATTCTCAAATTGTTTACAACACTGTTGTTAAGAACTAATAAGAAGTGATGTTGAGGGGTTTTTGGGTATAAGAAACAATACCATTTAAAAACTATGGTTCTCAGTCCTTGGCATTCCTTCACCTGGGCCTAGGGGCACACAAGAATAATTTTACACTAAACCATGCAAACTTAAAAGTAACTTAACAGATCCATAAAGTAATAATAATCATAATTCCTAATTTCCTATTGTATGATATAATGCAAATCATTCAAACATGAAGCAATGAAGACATGCAATGTCTTAATTTCAAGATTTATGAACCAATACAAGAAGTTAGAAACTACAACTTTGATTCAATACTCTGTGTCCTAACTCCAGGAAGGAATCTAGTTTGTAGTACAAAACATGCATCGTGTATTATCAATTCTTAATTGACAACAACTAAATGTCATCTACCTCATCAATTCCTTCCCATTTTGTGTTTTTATGTTATATTCCTTATGAAACTGTCAAATTTCTCTCAAAGTAAGCAACCACTGAATAAAATAAAAAATAGTTGAGATATGATTGAGAAATGGTCATTTATTTCTTGAAAGGATCTTCACAATTTCTTTGGTTGTTTTTCATCTCAAGAAACAAGAAATGACCTAAGAAAATATCGTGATGTAATATAAGAAACAACACGGTGCAATGGCCATTTTCAAAGAAAAATGATCTCAATTGAGGACATGGCCTTTATTTGGTTCCTGTTTCATAGGAGTTTCGGGTAGAAATGGAACTTTGTTGTACAATTTCCAGTAGTAAAAAGGGAAAGCCTTATTTTTCCATGGGAAATAATTTACCTTTCCTTTTTCAGGATAATCTAAATCACAAAAAATATGAACTATACTGCACACATTCTTGGATAATGTGAAAGTAGAAAAGGAATACCCTACACAAGTGATGCACACATGTACATTTGAACACTAATAGATTTTTGTGGTTGAAATGCAATGCTTGTTTTCATTTAAATGTAGGGTTTTTAAAGTAGGGAGAAATAATGGCTGCCAATTTAATAAGCGTTTCTTTGGGAAAAATTTAAATCTTGTATTGGGTGATGAAGATAATAGAGGGTATTGAATCTTGATTCTTGACATTGTGTTTAACTTAAATAACTCAAATGATTATAAATATTAGTGGATGAGTTCTTTTTTTCAAGTATGTCACTCAAAACTCTTATGTCAAAGAATTGTATGATGGCTAGCATTTGCTTGTTTCCCTTTCTTCAGTTCAATGTAAAAATTATATTAATATATTGGAGCACGAATGATAACTACAATTTTTTGCTCTGCAGTATATCCAACCCCAAGATTATGAAAATTTTTCTCAAGTGGAGCTATTATTTATTGATGAAGCAACTGAAATTCCATTGCCTATTGTAAAGGCTCTGCTCGGGCCATATTTAGTGTTTCTGTGCTCTACTGTAAATGGGTAATAATTATAAATGAGCCAACCACAATCACAGATTTTGTAACCATTCAGTTTCCATGGATAGTGATGATGATATTAACCCTATATATCAGTGACCTATATCTATATGAGAATGATCTCAACATTGACCTTGATATGGTTGTATGGATGTGACCTTTGGTATGTCATCAGAAAATCCCAAAATATCAGAAAATACCCAAATCTGGAGAACTAAAGCTCATCACTTTCGATCTGGAGTACTACCCTTGTGATAAAGTTGATGAATTTTGATCTCCAATTCTCTACCACTATGCACTTCACCTTCAATATATATCAGACCAAGGGCAATTCGTTAATGGGTGTTGAGATGGATGAGTTTGTCGAACTAAAATCCATAGCTTAAACTTCATGAAACTGGTGGAGTCAAATTCATGCAAGCACAAACACATCTTACACATCCTCTTTGAAACTCATCCGAAAGAACATTGGAAGACATCTAGAGAGAACCCTATAACCTAACACAATCCAATGGAATTGACCAAAAAAACCCAAATAGAGTCAACCCTACTATAGGAGGAAGGGCCTGCAGTAAGAACTTACCATTTTGCAAGAGCTAAGGGCGAATGCTGTTCTGCAAGAGCTGAGCGTGAATGTTGTTCTACAAGAGCTGAGGGCAAAAGCTAAGGGCGAATGCAGGGCAAATGCTATTCTGCAAGAGCTGAGGGCGAATGCTGAGGGTGAATGCTATTCTGCAAGAGCTCAAGGCGAATGCTGAGGGCGAATGTTGTTCTGCAAGAGCTGAGGGCGAATGTTGAGGGCGAATGCTGTTCCGCAAGAGCTGAGGGTGAATGCTGACGGTGAATGATGTTCTGCAAGAGCTGAGGGCGACTGCTGTTCTATAAGAGCTGAGGGTGAATGCTGAGGCCAAATGCTATTCTGCAAGAGCTGAGGGTGAATGCTGAGGGAGAATGCTGTTCTGCAAGAGCTGAGGGCGAATGGTGAGGGCGAATGCTGTTCTGCAAGAGCTGAGGGTGAATGCTGAGGGCGAATGTTGTTCTGCAAGAGCGGAGGGCGAATTCACGCGTGATATTAGATGTTAATGTAGTTTTTAATAAAATCATTTTTATGTAGTGCGCATATAAGTGTCGTTATACTGACGGCGGACAAAGTGTCGCTATTGCGATGGATGCCTCCAAACGTCGCAATTGCGACACTTAGACATTGTGTCACACTTGCGACGTTTGGAGGCAGCCATTGAAATAGCGACGCTTTTGGGCATAGTGTCGCAATTGTGATGTCTTCCTCCAAACGTCACAATTGCGACACTTTGTCTAAGTGTCGGTATTGCGACACTTTTCTCTAAATGTCGGTATAACGACAGTTTCGGGTGGGATTGAAAAAATTTGGGGAAATTTTCGACATTTGGTCAAAAGCATTGGAACCAAGTGTCGGAATTTCCCCCAAAAGTGCTAGTGATAGCTCCCTCTAGTGCACTGGTAAATGGATAGAGTTGTTAAAAAATAATTCTTGTGTTTAATCCTGACCTTCCAATTGTTTCGTATTTGGTCTTATGTTTGCATTAAAATCTATGTTACATGATCTAATTCAACCTTCATCGTCCTTGGTGCAATGGTAAAAGAACATAATTTTTAAAGCATAGGTCATGGGTTCCATCTTCAACAATTGGGCTTTTAAAAACCTCTGTTTAACAATAAATTTAAATAAAAATTTGTTATCTCACCATATAAAGGAATAGGTTGGCGTGTTGGCTAAGTCATTGGATTGTCAGCGAAGTTTTGAAAAATTGACAGTTCAAGGATGAATCTCTAAAAATAGGAAGTCTAAAAATATAAAGTCTCAAGTATGACTTTCCAAAAATAGTAAATCACCATGCATCAATTGGTAATCAAGTATTGTTGATGGAAAATACGTTATGATCATCAATCAATCCTAATAGTCCAATTTTGAATTAATCATCAATATTATCATTAATATTATTACTGTTATTCTTATGATACTATTATATTATTATTAAAAATAAATTCAAGTCACTTAATCATGGATCTCAATAATGTTCTCTTACACTTAGTAAAAGAAATTCATAGAATATTCCTCTTACACACTCTTTAATGCATATGTTGTAACACTATCTCTTAAAAGCAATAGTTATAAAGGCATGCGTGCCTCCTTAATGGTGTGAGTAACATTTATTGAATGGGCATGAGTTACACTCCTATTGGCATGTAATTTACTCCTCCTTTATGGCATGGATTCTTTTCTCCTCCTATATATGTGCCTCATTCTTTCTCCCTTCACTACTTGTACATTGTGAAAGGAGAGGATGAACTTGAGAAAGAGATATTTAGAGAGTGTAGAGAATAATTGTATGTGTGAGAGAGAGACAAAGTCTTGAAGAGTAAGAGTAGAACTTGGTGAGCCAAGGATGATTCAGTTGAGGGGAAGGTTGATTCATTATGTGCATTTTTGCTGCTACCAGTGATATTCATGCTACAGCTTGTTCAAATTTGGGTGAAATTATTCATTCTCTTGATCTATAATTATATTATGTATCTTTGTTGAACAATTGGTTTCTAATAAAAGAAGAATATGGTTGGGTTTTCCCCTTGTGGGTTTTACGCTGGTCATTGGACCTAAATTATCTGTGTCTTATTGTATTCTTGACTACCTTCTATTGTTCATTTGATTTATGTTATATCTACAATTTCTTATCTAATATAGTAGCATTAAAGAAGTTTTGTAATAAGTTATTGTTACAACATAGAACATCATAACTTCAACACGGATAGGTCATGGGGTCGAATCCTATCGATGCCCATTTTAAACCATTGGTTATACTAGAAATTTCAAATATGAAATATTCATCTGCCATTACAAAACAAGTCAGTGGATTATTGGTTAAAATTTTTGTATTTTTGGGCAGAGGTTACAGGTTCAATGCCCATCAACACCATTTTTAACCACTCGATCATAGCTAAAATTTAAATAAATATTTCATATCAATTGTTACAACTAAAAATGATGGAAAATCGATACACCATTGGAATTTTGTTGAGGAGATAGGGGGTTCAATCTACCCCAAAAGAATTTTTGCCAACCCGTTTCTCGATCCTTTCTAGACAATTACAGGATTTCATGTGGCATCTTTTCATTAGCACACGTTGCTGCACAATCAACCTAGAAATTCAACATGTAACGTTATTGCTCAATCAACCTACCACATTTTTGCCACATCAACAAAATATTATCATCCTGCCATGTCAACAGTGACATGTGTTACATTATTGTGTTGCTACCCGTCAAGCATGTTAGTATGCTTTTCCATGTGCCACATTCTAATTGGGTCACCTATCATGCCATGTTAGCATTTGTAAAGTCTAGTCAACATGATACATCATCACAACCCATACTACCACATCAAAATCAGCATCCTCAACAAATTTTGGTATCTCTTCTCCCATAATCATCCAACAAAATTGAAATTATTTTGAGGTAAAACCATTTGGTCCAGGGGCCTTGCCAGTAGGCATACATTAAATAGTTTCTTCTACCTCCTAAATAGATAGTTTCTGCATTAATGCATCATATTTTTCATCTCACTACAACAAATCCCTATGATTAACTTCATCTTTAGCTCCCTTATTTGCTTCCACTGACTATTTTAGTGTATTTTTATCCACCTTTTTGAAAAAATCTACGCTATTTATCATGATGACGCTATTATTGAAATTTTTCTCACCAATTCTAGACAGTCGACACTAAATAGTGTTGAATTTTTTGCCGACATAAATGCCTAGTTTAATCTCATCTTTATCTCTTGATGTAGCTTCATGTATAATTTCCTGTGTAACGTCCTATTTTTCTCATGGTTATGGCATTATTTTTAGTGTCCACTTTAGCTTTCTTTTAGGCTTGTTTTGTAGCTTCCATTTTAGCTTCATGTGTAATGTCCTATTTTTCTCCTCATTATCACATTGTTTTTAGCATCCAATTTAGGTCCCTTTTTAGTTTCCTTTTTATCTTCCATTTTAGCTTCCTGTTAAACATCCTATTTTTCCCCTCGTTATGACATTGTTTTTAGCGTCACTTTAGCTTTGTTTCTAGTCACGCATGACATATTGTACAACATTGATCCAATGACTTTCCTTGTACAAACATATGTCATCACAATGGTAAGCCAGGGAATGTATGTTTAATTTTCATTTACTTGTATGATTTGGATTTAAGGGATGATATTATTTTTTCTATTACACATGTCGAGGAAAACTTTTGTAATTAAGTTGGGGGTGGGGATGGGGGAGTCTATTGTATATATTGTACGATACACTACGACTATACCCCAAATCGGTAATTACCATTTGGCTGACGAACAACACACTTATTCTAATTTAGTAATTACCCATTCTCATTGTTACTCCTACTGTCATTTCTGAAAATCAATGTGATTGCTTGGAAATAATTCTTGTTAGTTTTCATTTATGATTGTTGGACACCTACTCTGCCAAGGGTTAAGTTGTGGGAAATGGACAGTCAAAGGAAGTCAAGAGACCTTGGAATTTGGAATCTAACGGTCACCTAATGTACTATAAATGTATATCAATGTGAATAATAAATTATCTAACGCTTATCTTTCTTATGTCTTATGTGTTTACATCCCTGGGTTTAACATGGTATCAGAGCTAGTATGTTTTTAACCTGATCAATCTAATTCGCGCCACTGGTTTATGGCCTTTTTATGCATGTTATTTCTACCATAAGTTTTGGAATGTCGTGTTAGCTATATTCTAGTTGTGATTTCTGACCATTTTTGTAGCATATTTGAGAAACATTCCCTTAACATTTGCATAGTATTGTATAAACACACTTTTTGCACTCTTCCTCAAACCACCGGTCGACTTCTCATGCCCACTGTATACATTGGCCCTCCTTGTGTAGTCAGTCCTAGTCAGTCATATATACTATTGGTGTTTCCCAGGTCAAAACTGGGGACATACAAATGTTCTCTGTTCGAGCAATCATATATACCACTGACTCTCTGCTCCACCTGACTCCTCATCACATATAATCCTCCCAAAACACAGTCTCAGCTCCCCTCCATATTATAGTGTCGTCTCCATACCATTGCAAACGAGGCACACTTGTCCTACATACCACTGCAAACGTTGATTGTCCCTCCTCTAGACCTCTATTCCACCGGTGATTCATAACATTACGACATCTGTTATCTGCATAATGTTGGGGAAGGGGACATGTTGATAACCAGTGTCGAAATTCACAGTGTGTCTCTCTACCTATGCAACCCTCACTCCTCATACATCCCTCCTCCATTGCATTTGTGCTCCTTGGATCGTCGCATCCCGCTTCTCCTCATACACAAACTACATTCCCATTATTTTCAGTCGACTTACCATTTCTTATTACTTGAAGACCATCATTATCCTCATTGTCTCTGCCAAATTCAAAGCTACTTATCCTATGCAGAGTCAACCACTATTTTTTATATCCTCCATCCAACTTGTAATATTTTGGAATAGTCTTGAAAACTGTTCGTGTGTGTTATATTTAGTTGATATAAAAATATAATATTCTCTTTGTACATTTCTGAGGTGGAGCGTAAGGCAGCGTTGTGTTGAGGAGAGGCAGCACATGGAAAAAGGTTGTGTATGACGGTGTGAAGTGCTCTACCTGGAATAGATTCATATGGAGTCAGGTAATGGGGCTTGGGATAGGCCGTGTGGAGAGGACGAGAGTGCCAAGATAGTGAGTTTTGCATGCATAAATCCCATCAAAGGCATGAGAATTGTGCATAGAAATATTGCTATCATTTAAGATTTGTTGTGTGTGAAATTTAAGGTGGAGAGAACATAGGAGTGGTGTTGTAATGATGAGGAGGCTACTCAGGATCAATGGGCACTCCATAAATTCTGGATGGTAAGTGACATTCTGAGAAATGGAATTTGGAATATCAAATGGTTTAGTAAAAAAGTTCCCATTGACCTTAGCTATCTGAAAATTCTCATCCTCATCCCTTTGTTAAAATTGGCATCTTGTATTTTGTGGGTTGCATTGCACTAGAGCAGACTGGATTGGTCAAATTTGGTCAATTTTCATGGAATTCAAGGGTCTGACGTTTCTGAGCCTCTCCTCTCTGGAATGGACATCATAGGTATTGCCGAATCTATTTTCTTCTACTATGGTTATGGACAGAATCATTAAGACAATTCTATTTGGTTGAAAGCTATGTTCTTATTGATTTTATAATGTTAACTATATGTTGACAATTTATCAAATTATTTAATACAATTGAAGCTTCTCGCTTGACTGATGCCATAGATTTTTTCGACTTGCTGCAATCCATCAAAATGCTTGTATTTTTTGCAATCGGTTAATATTGGTCTATCTGTAGAACAATCTGTGGACGAAGTCCTTTTATCTGCAAACAATAATACACATATTTGAAGCACATTCCTTAGCTTAGACATTTTAATATGAGCATGGAGGTATAGTAGAGTTGTCACTCTTGCTTACAATTTTATAGGTTCCATTATTTATTTAAGAGAGTCAAAGGCCAATTGGTGTTCCTCGGAGCTTAAAATCAAATAACAACATTTATATTTATCAATGATATTGGAGTAAATATTTTTTTAGTTATGATGATGAATCCTTATTTTTCAAGGTATTGAAAGAATCCCTTGCGACTCATAATGGTGCATTTCTAGTTGAAATTATTTGAGGCCTTTACTTTTGCTGAAACAATGGCCAGACTAAATGATTTGTTAGAATTATTAGGAACTCTAATGTTGTATAATTTCGAAGACATGGTTAAAGTCATCAAGGACGCCCTTTTCGATATTCATACATGTTTACAAGATGCACATGACAAGATTTAATTTTTGTAGCTTGAGTCAGAGCTACAACGAGATGAGCTTCAATGGAAGAGATGTCAATATGAATTTTTTTTTGTTCAAAACATTGAGACAAAATCCCATCAGCAACAAGAAACTGCTCAGATCATTGAGTCCAGTACAAGAGCATATTTGAATGTAGAAGAAAAAATCCAGCCCGCACTTCCCAAGCAATCATTAAACCTTGGCAAGAGCTTGTCCACAACAAGCACAAAACTAGTATTGGATATGACAAGGATGTGTACTTTCATATTCCATACTATTCCATGCCCATATAGTTTCAGAGTGCTGGATTTATTTATGACAGTTAACCTTCATATGTTCTATATTCTTCTCCTCTTCCACAGTAGCAACAAGAAATTGTTAAATTCCAACACTGTGACCGAGTTGGCCATATGAAATATCATTGTTTCGATCTTCACCCATGCAAGCACTGTTGTCAGTACACTCATTCTTCACACAAATTCTTCAGAAACAAGCCTCCTACAAGAATAAATATTCATCTTGGATGGATCACTTCTTAGCAATGGGCATCAAAAACTAAGAATATGTTTCAGTCATATGACATAAGTTGTTCTAGAGTGTTGAACAGTCTTACAATTGAGTTTTTGCCATCATCTCACCTTGTATCTAACATGGGGGGAAATGATGGTCATATACA
The DNA here is from genome assembly GCA_034641835.2 of Pinus albicaulis. Lineage (NCBI taxonomy): Eukaryota > Viridiplantae > Streptophyta > Pinopsida > Pinales > Pinaceae > Pinus > Pinus albicaulis. The sequence continues at coordinate 1,646,598,384 of CM076584.1, read as the reverse complement.
AGCTTCAAATCCACTTCAAGCGAGCCTGAGCCACAATCTGCCATTCTAGATTTAGATTTGTAGCTAGACAGAAGATAAAGTGAGCCTGAGCCACAACCTGTCATTCCAAATTCAGAGTTGTAGCCAGAGACACAAAAGTTCAAGTGAGCTTGAGGCATAATATGTCATTCTAGATTCAAAGTTGTATCCAGAGACATAGATGCCCATGAGCATGCCTTTAGTTGGTGGTCAGCCTTAAACCATCTATGCGAGGTTGATATTCTTCCTATTCAAATAATTCGAGACACTTCCTCTAGCAGAAGACTTCAGCGTCTTGCAAGTTTTGGTAGATTTCCAGGAGATGCATCAAGCATTCCAGAGTTGGTGGTCATCCTTAAACCATTGCATGTTGTAGACCTCCCTTCTTCTAGATGGAAGGTCTCCCTCTTCAAAATATGAAGAGAACTTCCTCTAGCAGAAGACCTCAAATTCTTGCCAGATTTTGAAGAGTTCTGGGAACTTCACTAAGCGTTCTAGTGTTGGTGTTCATCCTTAAACCACCTCCTTATTCCAACATTTCAGAGAGCCAATTCAGCCTAGTGTTTCCATTTTTTATTACAGCTCTCTTCTTGGACTCACACATACCCCTTCGGATTAAGGGGGGGGAATGTTGGACACATAATCCGCTAAGGGTTAAGGTGTGGGAAATGGGCAGTTGAAGGAACTCCAAGACACCTTGGAATGGGGAATCTAAGGGTAACCTAATGTACTATAAATCTATATCAATGTGAATAATAAATTATCTCATGCTTATATTCCTTATGTCTTGTGTGTTTACATACCTGGGTTTAACAATGACGAAGAGCGTAAATTCAATGAAATGGTAACCTTAATTATTCCCTACCCATTTCCAGATTTCATCAACTTATATTCTCTACCCTATCAAGTGTTTGTATGTACCAAGTGTAGCCCTGTAACAGTCCCTAATCAACTCTAAGTAGTAATAATATTTTAAACAACCATGGGAGGAGTGTTAGTCCATCATGAACAAGACTCCATTAATGCACTACTACACAATCCAAAAGCCCTAAAAATATTTAGGAATGTAGGGTGGATAGTAAACGTTGAGAAGCTGCAGGGTTTCAACAAACATATTGCTATGGAGTTCACATAGGATTTTCAATAGTAGCATTCAAAGGTTAGAGGATTCAAAATTGTTGTTATAGAGGAAATAATTACCAGGGTGACATGTTTATCTCAGATAGTGGCTCATGTTTTTTCTAGGAAAATATTATTTCTAGATCAACTAGGGAAAATTTTTTACAGCCAAGAGAAGAAATATGGAGAAAGGGGAGAGGTTGTAATATTCCCAAATGGGGAAATCAGCAATACATGCACATAAAATGAAATTTTCATAAATTTATGCTATAATAACTCATAACAGTTCATGGATCCCTTATTTTATTCATTATAGGACCCAAATACAAAAGGAGATAAAAAAAAATCATGAAAGATGAGTTAAACAAGTCTCCCACACCCAGATTAGCCCAAAAACAATGCAACCCCAAAACTACTGCAACAAGTGACAGTGCAGTCTAATGAGGGTTTATACTTAGAAATTGTAGAGACAAATAGATCTGATATTATATTAATCAATAATGCTAAAAAACTGAGATCTAGTCTCTTTTATACCATTCCAAGAGAACCCGGAAAGGGTTTCTGGAAATACACCCAAATACAAATGGTGATCTACAACCAAAGGACTGATGAGTCACTGAAAACTGAAGCACATGAAGATAGGAGGCTGAAATAATATATATCTGATGTAGATATACTCAAATGTCTCCTCCAATGAAAGGTTGAACACTTCAATCATAGGAAAACACTCTAAAAGAGCCACAAGATCCCTCACTGAAGCTGCCCTCCAAAATAACACAATTCCACACTGAAATTACACTGTAAGTGATGGGAATAGATTAGCTTGATGCCAAAGATATGAAATGTGCTCAAGAACCCTCCAAACTGATCTCCTAAGAGAAGGAATCCTTCCTCCTATAAAAAACTAGCTCAGAAAGTGGGTTTCTCAACCCCCCTACTGCAACACCCTGCAACACAACATAATATTCTGCAGAAACTGTGTTGTAGTTGAAGACTGAAGATTGGCCAGAATTTTGGATATGTGGAATGACAGGTTAGGAATATCCCAAGATGCCTCTCAAGGAAAGAGATGGGGTTCCTAAACAGGAATACCTTGTGTTAAACAGCACCAACAATCTTAGCTAAACAACTGTAGAGAGAAAAGTCTAAACAAACATATCAAAATATAATTCGTAAGCCAACCCCATATGGCTACCATGCTCTTCCTTATAAAAAATGTGAGCCTTCTCACCTTGGGTCCCACACATTAGTGTTTCCACCATCACACAATCAATATCCCTCAAAAACTGCGTCGTCCCATCATTAATGCCACTCCTCCATAACATCACTACTTGATTTGGTCAAAGTTGACCTCTTCAACCTGCTCCATCCCTTTTCAAACCTAAAGTTCTTCATTCCATATTTTATATAGTTGTATAAACTAATCCACATTCATACTGGTTGTCTCTATTGATGATTCACTCCCTCCATTCCATCTTTGTTGACCTGGTCAAAATTGACCTTGTCTTCATGCATTAGCCCTTGTTCACACATGAGGGTGTTTTATCCAGCTATGAATATGATCCCTTTTCACATTAATATGGATTTTATTACTTTTAAAAATATTTGTGGGCATCCCTACCCATTTATTCATCTAACTATAAGTTAAGAGCAAAATTAATATTCCAATTAGCTACATGCTAAATTAGGAATATTACAGTCCTCCCCTCCCAAATGTTGCTTGTCCTCAAGAAAATGCAAGGATAGAACTGAAGATCCTCCTATCCTCCTCCTGTAGCATCCTCATATGATAAACTCCTCCAAGGAACAATATTTTGTCTCATCAATACATATCCAAGTTTCCCCTCCCAAGTATGCAAGTTAGCTTTTGGTGACCATCCCAAATAGCTATCATCATGTAGAAGTAAAACACCCATGGAGGAAAAAATGTGCTGTCTAGATACCTTCTTGAGGCATGAGATCTGATATATGTTGGGATCTATCATCCCCATGTGAATCTCCCATGCCCAAGCTATCATCCATACAAAATGAGCCACCCTCCAAAATGGTAACTCATGAAAAAAATCCTCCACCTTTAGCTCTTGCAATGTAGGTGGGTTGAATAGCTAAACATGGTAGACAAAATAGCCTACCCCACGTTGTCTCTCTCTCCACTTATGATAAGTGTAGAGTAGCTACTGACCTTGGGCTTCAATAATGTTGCCCTCAAGTGGCAAGAAGAAAATTGGATCTTCAAATATCCTCTCCATAGAATCATGAATCATGTTGGCCCAATCCATCCCATACAAAGTGAATGGTACATCATCACCATATGGTATCCACATCAGAAAATTTCTGAAGGTTATGTGCAAGTTTGGATAGTCCCAATGGTTTTTCCAGTGGATACAGCGCAGTCTTTCCAACTGTTGTTTTAGAACATCATGTGGCAAGTTGTCCTCCAACAAGTTACTAGCTGTGCATGTTTGCTTATCTATTATGAGGTAGTAAATAGCATTATATATCAGCGGAACATAAGAATAATACCACACTTGCCCAAAGTCATGTGGAGAAGATATATCTCCATCATAAATGTTGGTCCTAGAATGACCATGAAACCCAAAAGTAATCTTGCCCTCTTGTGGAGAAATGCACTGTACATAGATGGTGAGATAATGAAAATACTCAATGAAATGATCAATAAGTACAGAAATACATTTCTTACCATGTATTGTGAGTAGGCTAAAAGTGAGATCCATGGATGAGTCCTACCATGAGAATATCCTCATAAAAGTCTGCAAAGTGAAGGGATGCATAATCCCCTTGGAACACTCCATCACTAGAAACATACTCCCAAGTGACAATGTTGTTGGCCTTAGTGATAAGGCTCTTGTCACTCCATGACTTCCTTCTTTGACATGCCATATTCCAAAGTCATCCACCATCATGCTGCTATGTGTGGCAATCTCCTTCCTATGTGGAAGTACCTCGTTATCCTCCAATGTTGAAAGGTAGCCTCTTTGCACTTTGATTGTGCCATCCCTTTCTCTTGAAATATCATGCCAAGTATGGGAAAAAATATGCCCATACTCTCCCAAGAGTAGCCAAAGCAACAATAACTCTTGTTGCTCCCTCATACCTCCATCATACAAATCATGAGGTGAAGATATGATGATTGACATGAAGAATGTCATATCAACACAATGCACCCAAACTCCTTGTTGCCATATGATGCAAGTGTCCTGCCAAGTTTCCTCCACCAACATACCCTTTGAAGAAGGACATGTCACATGATGGCCAAACTCTTTCAAGAGTAGCCAATGCAGCCATGCCTCCTACTGCCCTATGTCATAGATATGCAAGTGGCTCACCAACCTCTTGCTCACCATCCACACCCATTGATCCAAATGTGGGTGTCTCCGACCATGCTCCATCTTGGTACTCCTCCCATGGAGAATACCATCTTCCCAAATCAAATTTCTTCCTTTGCATTTCATGGGATGCTGAAATGAAACCTCTTGGAGTTCTCCCGGTGAAGACCCCACATCAATGACCATGTTGAATCCATAAGGATCCAAGTATGCTGAAAGAAAAACCTCCTCATAGGGTTGTACAATTCTCATCCCAAAAGATCCATCACAATCATGAAAAACAAGATGTATCTCATTGATCATCTGCTCATCCAATTTCACAAAAGTGTAATGGTTATCAGAATGCTCTAATAATAACTGGGCCCCCAACTCATCACTGCTGCTCAATGACAGCGTTGTTGATCTCCTCGATGGTGTATTTGTTGTCTCATGCTCAAGCTCAATGCTGAACATATAGTTTTGCATAAGATTGTTTAGGACAAAGCTCATCTTATCCTCCAAAAATCCACACCCCAACCCCAAGTGTTGTGTGCAGCTCAATAATGACACACTAGGATGATTGTTCATCCCCTCCTTGAACGACTCAAGGATGCACAATGTAGTGAATTTCTACTACTCTAAATCAGCAGTATTTTTTGACCCTTGATCATGCAATGGCATATTTCCACAACCTTCCATAAGATTTTCTGAAATAAAAGAAAATGGAAACTTATGAATACCTTGGTGAAGCTTGGGAACATCTTGTATGGTTGCAAGAGTTCCTTCATCCAATGTGTTCGATCCCCCAACTATTGAAGATGATTGCTGGTCTTCCATAGTTGTATCAACGTTGGTACAAGTCTCCTCAAGTGGCGGTGAAGGCTACTTTTCCTTTGATTCCTTCTTTTCAATTTTTTTTATCAACCTTTGAGTGAAATTTTCAGAAGCAATCACTCTTGCATGGCTCAAATGGTCGAACCACCAAATGTTTTCTTCACCCTCAAGGTGCAGCACTGCAATCTCAACAACCCTTCTTTCTACCACTGGATGTAGTAGGCAAAATTTATCTAGCTTCATTACCCAATCCATTTCTGTACATGTGGATGAACCATCAAAACTAGACAATAGAAATCTATTTCCCCTTATTCTCATATTGCTGCAAGGCCTCCTTTATTCTTCAAGTTGAATAAACTGTGGAAGAGTTAGAGTTTCCTTGAAAGCTCTAGGTTGAGACTTATATTCTGCAAGGTATCCATTTAGGATCTCATGTTCCAAGTGCCCTCCATCTCCATGCCCCTTGTCTTCTTTCTCAAAATAAAAATGCATAGTGTATTTCTTTGGAGCTCTCTGCAACACTGGTTCTTTCTTCTGATAATAGGAATTACATGAATCTTCCTCTTCTTGAAACCCTCTAGAGGTCTCATTGTATCTTTCCTCTTTCATCTGCTTAACCTCCTTGGAGAGGTTCTTCATAGATCTGAAAAGTGATGAGACAAAGCTCATTCCATCCATCATTTTAGATCCATTCTCCTTCTATTCTTCTTCTTATAGCATATTGGCTGAAAACTCACAGGTTGAGCCAAGATTATGCTCTAATACCATTGTAATATTCCTAAATGGGGAAATCAGTAATACATGCACAAAAAACACATTTTTCATAAATTTATGCTATAATAACTCATAAAATCTCATGGATCCCTTATTTTATTCATTATAGGACCCAAATCCAAAAGGAGATCATAAAAAAATCATGAAAGATGAGTTAAACAAGTCTCCCACACCCAGATTAGCCCAAAAACAATGCAACCCCAAAACTACTGCAACACAGAAATACTGCAACAAGTAACAACGCAGTATAATGAGGGTTTATACTCAGAAATTATAGAGACAAATAGATTTGATATTATATTAATCAATAATGAAAAAAAACTGAGATCTAGTCTCTTTTACACCATTCCAAGAGAACCTGGAAAGGGTTTTTGGAAATACACCCAAATACAAATGGTGATCTACAACCCAAGGATTGATGAGTCACTGCAAACTAAATAAAATGAAGATAGGAGGCTGAAATAATATAGATCTGATGTAGATCTACTCAAATTTCTCCTCCAATGAAAGGTTGAACCCTTCAATCATAGGAAAACACTCTAAAAGAGCCACAAGATCCCTCACTGAAGTTGCCCTCCAAAATAATGCAATTCCACATTGAAATTACATTGTAAGTGATGGGAATAGATTAGCTTGATGCCAAAGATCTGAAATTTTCTCAAGAACCCTCCAAACTGATCTCCCGAGAGAAGGAATCCTTCCTCCTATGAAAAACTAGCTTAGAAAGTGGGTTTCTCAACCCCCCCACTGCAACACCCTACAACACAACACAATATTCTACAGAAATTGCGTTGTAGCTGAAGACTGAACCTTGTCCAGAATGCCAGATATGTGGAATGATAGATCAAGACTCTCCCAAGAGGCCTCTCAAGGAAAGAGATGGGATTCCTAAACAGGAATACCTTGTGCTAAATAGCACCAACAATCTTAGCTAAACAACTAAAGAGAGAAAAAGTCTAAAAATACATATCAAAATATAATTCATAAGATAACCTCATATGGCTGTCATCCTCTTCCTTATAACCAATGTGAGCCTTCTCACCTTGGGTCCCACTCATTAGGGTTTCCACCATCACACAATCAATCTCCCTCTAAAACTACACTGTCCCATCATTAATGCCACTCCTCCATAACAACGCTGTTTAATTTGGTCAAATTTGACCTCTTCAACCTGCTCCAGCCCTTTTCACATCTAAGGGTCTTCAATATAGCTTTTATATAGCTGTCTAAACTATTCCACATTCATACTAGCTGTCTCTATTGATGATTCACTCCCTCCATTCCATCTCTGTTGACTTGGTCAAACTTTACCTTGTCTTCATGAATTAGCCCTTGCTCACACATGAGGGTGTTTTATCCAGCTATGAATATGATCCCTTTTCACATTAAGAGGGATTTTATTGTTGTTAAAAATATTTGTGGGCATGACTACCCATTTATTCATCTAACTATAGGTTAAGAGAAAAAATAATATTCCAAGTAGATGCATGATAATTTAGGAATATTATAGAGGTAGTGAGAGAAAATCCCTTCCTCACCCTTGGATTGATGTCGATTTATTTATTTAGATGTTCAGTACTTGTGAGGGACATTTTGGGACAATATTCAATTATTATTTTTAGTTATTGGCACATATTCATAATGTACAATTGATAAGTTTTCTCTATTATTTTCTCAAATATTTACAACATATGGAAGAGGAGGTGGATATGGAAAAACATATAAGGACCTACTTAACCAACCATGCACTCATCAAGTTAATCATAATTCATTCATTGCAACAACGGGGAAGCACATGGACTGGTTTATTGGCAAAGTCATATGCACCAGCCACTAAAAAAAAGGAAAGTGAAAGTGAAGAACAAGAGGTAAGTACTGAAACAACACTAGGAGATAGATTAGTTACACCTCACATACAAAGTAGAGTAGATAAACTTCCTAGACAAAGAAGAGCAGTTACACCTCCTAGATCTCGTCATAGAAACCCTAAGAGATGGAGTTCCAAAATAACGTTTGTTGGTACATCCAATGATGGAAAAATAGCAGGCACTAAAGAACCTGCAGATATATCTAGTGGATAATATGAGGATAGATATTATGGATTACTTATTGTGGAAAAAGGGATTGAGGTAGAGACTGTTGAAACAAGGGCACCTGGAACAATATCAACTGAAGCAGTGTTCCAGGAATAAAAATGCAGTGAAAATATACTCTCGTACAAAATGCAGTGAAAAAGAGGAATTGAAGAAGACATTGGGTGGAAAGAATCCCAAGGAGTGTGGGTAATTGTTACACCATCAACTACCCAAATATCCATGGAATGTAGTGATACAACAAAACCAAAGAATTTTGAGGGACAACAAAATGAAGAGAAAGAATACAAAATTGTAAAAAAACATACCTCGACACCTGAAGTTCATGTTGTTCCACTTGAATTAAAGGAACTTGAGGAACAATAGAAAAGTAGGAGATAAAAAGAGAACAAGAAGATGTCTCTTTACCAGGTAAGCATGAAATTGACCTCCTTATTTAGTAAATTAATAAATTGAAGGAAGAAAATGAGAATTTAAGAAAACAACTTACCATGGTTAAAGGGAAGCTTCAGTTTAGAAACCAAAATAGATTAGAAATTGTGGTAGAAGTAATGGCACTTAGATTATGCAATGGATATAAGCAAGTGTTGGAAGAAGAATATTATGAAAGGCAAACCCCTATTTGGTTAGAATTCAAGTTGGAGAGAAAGATGAATAATTCCAAACTGTTTTTTAACAAGAACCTATTGAAGATGTTGTTGTTACAAAAGTACCAACAATTTAAGCAGATAAGGATAGAGAAAAACAATGTGTTATTCCACAAAAATATTTTTATGATGCTACTCTTACACAAGAAAAAATAGTTGAAATAAAAAAAACTGAAATAAAATTGATCATTTCTCAACAAGAAACTATCAATGATGTTTCTATCACACAAGAACTAGTATTTGAGATAGTACAACTGGTGGATAAAGCGAATGAAGAGATGCTTCAAGAAATTGTTGAAACTAGCAATGTAATAGTAACAAAAAAAACTCAGTTAAAACCTAAGGAGCCATTAAATTCAAAATTATTTATTGAGGAATTGGAGAAGTGGAGGAAATTAGTACTCTCATTGAAAGATGAAGCTATTCCTCTAAAATGACATAAGGAATTTGTTGATAATCTAAAGAGGAAACATGTTGAAATTTATGTTTAGGACTTGGTAAGGATTCCGAAAGAAAGGAAGCAAGTATTGTTGAATGTGGAAGAATTGAAAAAGGAAGTACAATTGTTACAATATGAAAAGGAGTCTAGACCTCCTTCTCCGTCCTATCCCATTTTTTTGCAAGAAAAAGTGATTTTTCAGTTGATAGTCCTCAAAGAGAAATTACCATATGAGGTAAGGAAGGTTCAAGACTTCTTGGAAACTCTTTAGAAGGCCAATTTTCCAGAACAACATCTACTATGTGAACTATATTAGCATGACTATGTTTGTTTTGGTGAAATGTATCTTAACCTCACATCATATGTTGGATATTTCCAGTTGAGAACCTTTGTGTCTTTTATGAAAAATCATGTTAGTTGGAAGGCTACCCATGATACTGCAATAGTTAATGGAGAAAGGGTGAATTTTCTTGTTCAAAATGAACCAGAGTCTACTAAAAGTGTCTTGAGGCTATATAGCATGATATGGTAGTATCCAAACTCCAATAATATGCAAATGGATTTCATAAATAGGGTTTTGGAAAATTGCCTTAGAAGCATCAAAGGAATGAGATAGTATGCATTAGATGGGAGCAGAATTATATGGGACCCTTGGAGGAAAGAGTTAAGAGATGGGGACCCTTATTGTTTTTTGAATTTTATCTAGGCACTCTCTAGTGTTTTTTAGAATGTGGATTGCATTAGGATATGTGGGACTAGTTGGCTTGGAATTAAGTTCACATTTACTCTTATTTGGATCTATGCCTATCAGTATCAATATCCATACCATCTTACTGATAAATTATGGGAAACGTAAATGGTACTTTCCCAAGGCTACATAACATATACAAAGGACACTATAAGAGCCTATAATTTTTCAAAATTCCACTCTCAGCACATCAGAAACCATTTACAAGAGTTTGCATGAGGACATGCAGATACCTACGTTCGGGGAAGATCTTGGGACTTGAAATTGATATATTTTTGCACTTTTTTTCCTACCTTTTCTTTACCCTTTTTTATTCTCAAGACCATAACTGCCACTGTAACAACCATTGTCAACCTAAGTATGTATCTTTTTATATCTCATCCTTATGATCCAAATGTACTTGTAATTTGACATGAGCGCTACTATTTTAGGCTATTTTTCTTGTAAAACTGACAACTGGGTTGTTATAGGGTTTGTGGTTTGTTGATATGTTGTTGCATAATTACACTTTCTAGTTTTTCCTCACTAAGGACAGGACAAGGAGTCACTTATCATTATTGTTACACATTAATATCTATTTTGGACATGCTGGACTCCTTAAATTAGTTATGAATATCGATTTGGAGAGCATCTGGTCAGAAGATAGTTCAATTGTTAAAGGAGAAGTTTTTGGACAATGTAAATGAAATAATTAGGATTTTCTATTGATAACTATTGTAATTTGGAAAAGTTGTTACAACTTTGTCCTAAGCTTGGAAATTGTTATCAAATTTTTAATATGTATTCTCAAATTATATCACATGAGAATCTACAGATTCTCATGATGATTTTATCATTGTAATCTGAAATTATAAAGAGGTGCGCTCTCTACCCACATCAGATAGATATATAGAAACAAATAGACAATGATAGAGGGGGAGAGAAACAACATTGTAATCTTGTGTGTTTAATTAATTCAAACTCATTCATTCATGGCACCATACCTTTCTATTGATTAGCTTGTGTGTTGTGGGTACACAGAAACCCTGGTAGGAAGGAGGGTCCTCCTTCTTAGCGGGGTTCAGTTAGGAAGGTGTTTGTGCTCAACCTAGTCTCCTAAATTGAGTTCATTAATTGTCAACCAGGGTTGGTAAAATGCTGAAGTTTGGTGCACTATATGTGCCTAGGTATTTGTTTCTCACTACGTTGTGTTTAGTGTTTTATGATGTTTTTGGGTTTTCTTTTATGGTTTTATGTTCACAAGGGAAAGAACTAAATGCTGATGGAAAGGAGCTACTAGTTAAAAATAGAGTGAAGCCTAAATTATGGATGACAAATGACAAATGCAAATACTGAAACAAAACAAAGCCTAAACTATGGCTAGCAAAATACAAAGCTTGATAATGACTTCAAGGAAATAAATCACAACATGAGCTTAACTTGTCCAATTCATTCATTAATGATGTTTTGGAAGAGCTTTGAGAAATGGGCAAGTCAAGTATAAATGAAATTCTCTGAACTAGACAATCAAACAATCAATTTACAATGTTACAACATCTCATCCATGTTTATAGATCTATTGGAATATATTTGGAAAAGAACGTTTGTAGCACCATAAAGTTTCTATTCTAAACTAACTTCTAATTCTGTTCTGCAACTCAATTTAACACCACTAGGCCTCATTCCAAAAGTTATAGATTTCCCTTTTTTAAAATAGTCTTTGAGAAAAGGCTTGTTTGTGAAATGGTAAGAAGGTTGCAAAAATACTCTAGGTCTTAGACTGATACTAACTCCTGTCCAAATGATTGTGTATTAATATAAGGTTGGAACAAAAGAAGTTTTGTAAATAATGAAGACAGTGGTATTTAAATTTAACAACTAATATGATTCAAGAATGCAATGGATGACAACAAGACTGGAGTGCTAATACAGTGAACTAAAACTAAAATAGAGTGTCACTAGTCTATTTGAAGTACAGTGAACAATGTTAGACTGAAAAGCCATTATCAAACTGAAAATAAAATGACAGAGCTGAATCACATGCATTCTACCTCGGGAGTGCTATCATTAAGTTAACATGCAACTAACCTAAGGAATTCTACAATCCATCCCGTTTAGTATGAATGATGTTTTGGAAGAGTTTGTGAGAATGAGTATGGTTGTATCATTCAAAGCAATTGAACGTAAACAAAAGACTGAAAGCAAATACAACTAAAATCCAAGAAACCACAGCTACTTCTTACTCATTGTTATGATATTTTGGAAGAGCTTTGTAAGAGTAAGATTGGCTATGCCACTTGGTGTAAACTAGCAATTAAAACCTACAGTACCACGGTTATGCCTTATTCATCATAATGATATTTTGGAAAAGTTTATTAGAGTAAGTTTTAACTATGGATAACTAACGAAAGTAAATGCAACTAAAACCTACACTATCACAGTTGTGCCTCATTCTTCATAATGATATTTTGGAAGAGTTGATTAGAGTAAGTTTGACTGCGATAGTAAATATAAACAAATATGAACATAAGCTTCAGAAATCTACTAAAACTAGAAATAAAAGCGAGATTAAAACACTTATCTACTATATAAACAAGGCCGCTCAGGAGGCAGGGGCCCTCTACCACCAGAGTAGCACGAAATCTAGTTCAAAATCGACTCAACGCGTTCAAGGAAATGCTGCTTCTTTCATTAAAGAGGAATCACCTCAAAATAGAGTATTCTCGGACTTCAAAGATTTAGCAGTCAACCATAAAATCTAACCAAAATCTAACCTTTTTCTCTCGGTTTCCCGAGCATATTTATAGCAAATTTACATAACAGAACTTGAGATAATACGGGGATTATTGTCTTTCCTAATAGAAACTAAACTAGGACTCTGATCATGATCACATAACAGAATCTGGACTGTCCTTATTCTGTTAGGAGTCTACCTCCTAGTTTGAGTTTCCACGTGCTTAACCACGTACAGAATTCCATTCAATCTCCATGGAGGGAAAAAAATGATGAGGACATGACGTGGAATACACCCATGTGTGCTTTTCTCCAAGATGACATCCGGAACCTGTATAAACATGAAGCTGGCTACAGAATTGGCAACTAGCTACAGAATGTCTGCATTCTGTAGCTAGTTTCAGTTCAAAAAGTACTACAATGACACAACCATAAAAACATAGTAAGTTAGCCACGATATTCATTCTTAAAGAAATTTTAACTAATTTCATTGATCATTTGAGCCTGGGATTAATAATGGATAAAAGAAATAGAGTGGAATGTGGTGGAAGAAAGAACATTTTTGGAGCTCAACATACCCCCACTGCTAGATTCTTGCATGTCCTCATGCAACTATTCCATGAATTCAGAGACCTCTGCAAGAACATCCAATCCTCTTCTTCTGCTTTGTCTGGTAGTTAAAGGCCTTTTGGGCTTTCTGATGACTAACTTGAACCTTAAATTGGTAAGTGCCCTAATTAACTTTTTGTTCCTCTTTTTCAACTTTTCATTAGCCTTTTCCACTTTGTCCATTTGTAGAGATAGGGCTAAGTTCATACTGGTTTTTAGTTTAACTTGTTCCCTCAGAATATCATTCTCAGTTTTGATATGTCTATTAAGTACTTCCAGCTCGTACCTATCTCTTCTTAGCACATCTATTTCAGACAGTGGAGGACTAGGGGTTCTGTCTCTACTCTCTAAAGCTTTTCTCTCCAATGTTTCAACATAGTTGTAAATTTCTTGCTGTGCAGGATCAATTTCTGGAACTTCTTCATCAAAATCCTCCTCAGTAGGTGTTTCTTCGTCTTCTATGTTTATAACCCCAGTTTTTTTAACTTTTGTTTTCTTTAGTATGCCCCTCAGTCTGTGGCTCCTCCTCGGTTGAGATGGCCCTTCTCCTTTTTCTCTGGCAACTCTTCTTATGATTCTCTTTTTCTTAAGCTGCTTCTTAATCTGAACTAATTTTTCAGAGATCATTTCTTCACTACTTTCTTGTATTGTTTTACCAATTTCAGTTTTGGAGGGTCTCCATCTTCTGCTTCTTTTTGTAGGTTGATGTTCAGGTGAAGGTTCTTTTGGTTCCTCAAAGTGATTTCTCACCAAGAAGTTATCCCAATTATCCCCTATTTTTCTCAAATGATGTTCAATCAAAATCTTGACTAAACCATGGTGGTATAAGGTTGTCTCCAGAAATTGAATTCTCTTTTGGACACTTGAAGCCATTTTCTTTAAACTTTGAAGCAAGAAATAGGGCAAATTAAGTTCTTCTTCTAGGAAATGCATTATCAACCTAATATGGTAAACATATAAAGTACCATATCTACCTTCACAAGTGATGAATTTTTGTAGGATAAGCAACATGTTTCTCCATTTGTTCTTTAATGCAGAACTAGGGATACCCTTTTTAAAAATAGTGACATCCATACCTGGTGACTTGAGTATCTGCTTCCATGATTCGTTATGGAATTCTCTGTTCTTAAACCACCTTTCTCCTTGTCTAGGCAGTCCTGTTGCTTCTGCAATAAAAGCCTCTGTGACAGTGAATTTAATATCTCCAACTTCAACCTCGGCCCCATTAAAAGATCTTGCAAAAGTTTTAGTAACCTCTTTGTGGAAGCCACTGAATCTTTCAAGGAATTGCAACCATCCTGCTTGTTGTAAGATTTCTCGGATTTGGGGATAGCCTTCCAAGTATTTAGTGCCAACTGGTTCTGTTCTCACGATGAGGCCCATAACTCTTCTTCAATCTTCAATTCACCAGCCTTCTGATCACGGTGAGAATGGTCGTTAACAAGTTGTTTTTGCTCCCCAAATGTTTCCTCTGTTTCACGGTGACAATGGTTGTTACAGAGATACCTCTGTTTTACAAAATGAAATGGTTTAAGAGTTGGCTGCGGAAAGGAGTGATATGGAATGGTTACGGAATGAATTAATGAGGCGAGGTGAAGAAAATGAATCAATGAGTGAAAATACCGCGGAGATATTTCAAAAATCATCATTAAATGCTTAGTGTCGTGATTAATCCAATCACTTCAGCACTTTAACTGTTTAGATTTTTTTTTTAAATGATGATCGGATATGGGTTTTGAAATGGTGAAATAGAAGAATTTTTATCCAAGGTTTTGCGGAAGGTTTGTTCGGCATGATCAATAAAATTAATCAAAACAACTTTTTGAATTATTCATAGCTAAACTATACTAAAATTTTTCATGATATGTCATTATAATCACTTCATACCTTTGCCTTTGCTTTGATTTTCTTGTGATCTTCATATGCTTTGTTTTCTCCTGAAAATCATTAATTTTTGAGTCTTCATAACCTTCTTGATCTTGACTTGTTCATGGATATGCATGATCATTTTGTTGCAACTCAAATAATTGCTGGTCAGTGCCTTCAGGATCTGTAGCTGCAGAATGTCTATCTGGCTGCAGAAAGTCTGATTAGCTACAGAATGTCTGTTTGATTGCAGAATGTACCTGTAGAGAACTTGAAACATGGAATGGAGTGGTTTGGAATGTAAGTGGAATGTTGTATGGAATGAGTGAATATGGATGATGAAATATGGTATAATGGGATATGTATGAAGTGAATGATGGAGTGGGATGGATCACAACTTATGAAATGGAGTGAAAAAGTGCCCTGCAATTTCTGCTGTGTATTATTCAATTGCAGAAAGGAGATCAAACTTAAAGATATGAAATGGAAATGAAGTGGACCATGAAGTGAAATGGATGAAGTGTGGAGAATGAATGGAATAAGATATGATATGAATGAATGGAATGAAATGAATAAAGTATGGAATGAGATGAAGTGAAATGAGATGGATCATAAGTGAAATGGATCTGCACTTATGATTTTGTAACAGCTGCTTGTAAAAAAAACAAAATGGAAAAGTTAGTGTGTCAGAAAGATTCTGATTTTCACTCCATCTTTTCTGTATAAACATCCCAATCAGTGATTGGTTTTCATGTCTATACTTTATTTTTATTTATTTTTTTTATTTTTTTTATTTTTTTTATTTTTTTCATATATATCTGACTTCAGAAAATTCAATTAAGTTGATGAAGAAGAAAGATTCTTCTTCATTAACTTCACATCACTGTTTTCCTGGAACTTCTTGAAAAATTCTTCTCTTGAGAGTGGTTTGTGATACAGCTTCAATCTATGACCATTCACAAGAAAAGTGACCTCTTCTTCATCTATTGTCTTGATTTTTACTGCTCCATTGTCAAAAATTTTAACAATTTCATATGGCCCAAGCCAATGTGTTTGAAATTTACCTTGAAAATCCTTGAATTTTGAATCAAACAAGAGAGCCCAGTCACCTTCTTTGAACTTCTTCTCTTTGATGTACTTGTCATGCCATCTAGTCCTTTGCTGTTGGACTAGACTTGTTTTCTGAACTGCATCTTGTTTGATCTCATCCAATTCATTAATCTGCTCCAATCTGTGCTTTTGTGCCTCTGATAGATCAAGTCCTAGCTGAACTGCCATTTTGAAAGTTTGAATCTGGAACTCTATGGGAAACAAAACTTGCTTTCCATAAACAAGTTCATAAGGAGTATGGTTTGTTGTGCTTCTCCATGTAGTTCTATAGGCCCACAAGGCTTTAGGAAGCCTATCTACCCAATCTTTTCTATGTAAATGGACAGTCTTTGTTAGGATTCCTTCAATAACCTTATTAGTAGATTCCACTTGACCATTTGCTTGTGGATGATAGGGAGTATATTTTCTGTGTCTGATTTTGTACCTCTCCATCATTTGTTCCACTAGCTTTGATGTAAATTGAGCTCCTTGATCTGTAACAATTTCCCTTGGGACACCAAAACGAGTAAAGATATCCTCAAAAAGAAAATTAACTACAGATGCTTCAGTAGCAGAAAGTAATGGCTTGGCCTCTATCCATTTGGTAACATAATCAGTGCAAACTAATATATATTTCTTTTGCCTTGATGGAGGACTAATAGGTCCTACAAAATCTAAAGCCCATTTCTCAAAAGGTTCAATATGTACCTGAGGCTGCAATGGCATCTCACCTGAAGGAGAAGGTTTCCCTACCCTTTGGCAACTGTCACACCTTTTGACATACTCTTTAGCATCTTTGAAAAGGGATGGCCAATAATATCCTAAGTGAAGGATCTTATAGGTTGTCCTCTTATCAGAAAAGTGTCCGCCACAAGGTTCATCATGACATGCTTTGAGAATCTCAGGCATCTCATCTTCCCGAACACATCTCCTGATGATAAAATCTGGACCTGTCCTGTACAACTCATTAGCAACCCATGAATATTTTGCACTGTCATAAATGATTTTTCTTTTCTCTCTTGCATTCATTATTGAAGGAAATTTCCCTGAAACTAAATAATTAGCAATGTCAGCAAACCAGGGAGTCTGAGTAGAAATTGCAAAAAGATATTCATCAGGAAATTGATCTTCAACTGGAGTATCATATTTGATGTTTTGGAGTCTAGATAGGAAATCAGCTACTGTTTTTTGTTTTCTAGGCATATCTAGAATGGTAATGTTGAATTCTTGTGAAATCAATAACCATATTATAACTCTGCCATTAGTAATTGATTTGTTCATTAAGTATCTAATTGCAGAATGATCTGTGTGAACAAAAGTTTCATAGCCTGTTATATAGTGTCTAAATTTGTTTATGGCATGAACAACAGCTAAAAACTCTTTTTCAGTTACGGTATAGTTTAACTCTGCAGGAGTCAAATTTTTACTGGTATAGTAGATGGCATAAGGAATTAGGTATTTTTGTCCCAATACTGCTCCTAGAGCTGTATCTGAGGCATCTGTTGAAATATGAAAAGGTAACTTCCAGTTAGGTCCCCTTAAAATAGGTTCTTCAGAAATTTTTGTTTTTAGGGTCTCAAAAGCTAATTGGCAATCATAATTCCATTTGAATTCATAGTCTTTGGTAAGCAATTTAAAGAGTGGAGATGCTATCTTGGTGAAGTTTTCTATAAACCTCCGATAATATCCTGTAAATCCTAGAAAACTCCTAACATCTTTTTGACAACTTGGAATAGATAAGTTAGAGATGACTTCAACTTTTGACTCATCAACTCTAATCCCATTCCCTGAAATATGATGCCCCAAAACAATACCTTCAGTAAACATCATGAAACATTTCTCATGACTAAGTGAAATATTTTCTTCTTGACATCTCTTTAAAACTTTTTCCAAGTTTGCTAAAGCTTCTTCAAATGTGTTTCCATAAACTGTGAAATCATCCATATATACCTCTACACAGTCATGTATTAGATCTGAAAAAATTCCTAATACTGCCCTTTGGAATGTTGCAGGTGCATTGCATAATCCAAATGGCAATACTTGGTAAGCATAAGTACCCCAAGGACAGGTAAATGTGGTTTTGTCTTGGTCCTCAAGTGCTACTTGAATTTGATTATAACCACTAAACCCATCTAGAAATGAGAAGTACTTTTTTCCAGCTAAGGTATCTAACACCTGATCTATGAAAGGTAAAGGGAAATGATCTTTAAGAGTAGCTTTGTTTAATTCTCGATAGTCAATACATACCCTCCATTTACCATTTTTATTTGGCACAATTACCAAAGGAGAAACCCACTGACTATCTAAAATAGGATAGATAAAGTTGACATTCAACAATTTCTGCAATTCTTCTTTAACAATCTCCCTAAGATTTGGATTCATCCTTCTTTGAGGTTGTTTGATTGGTTTACAATTTTCCTCTATGTAGATGTGATGAGTGCAAGTCTTAGGAATTATCCCTTTCATATCAGTGTACTCCCATGCATATGCAGAAGAATGTCTCTGTAATATCTTGACTAACTCTTCTTGTTGAGATTTTTCTAGGTTCTTGTTTATTTTTAAAGTTTTGCCTGGAAATATCTCACTTGTATAGCTGCCAAATTTATCCATAGAATGAAGAGACATCTGTCTTGATGACAAAACTCAATGTTGGATTCTTCTTGAAATTGGTCATGTTTATGTTCTGAAGAGGATTCAAAGTTTTCTAAAGTATTCAGAATTTGACTATCTTCACTAATTTCTGAAATTGTGAAGAGAGGTTGTAAGTCTTCTTCATCCTCTATCCATTGAGTATCATCTAAATCTGTAACTTTCCTAGCTGGAGGATACAAAGTGAATTTCTTAGTTGAACTACCATGAGATATGTACATATCACCAGATCTACAACTAATGAAAGCATCAGTTGTAGCCAACCAAGGTCTTCCTAGTATAACAGGATGCCCTCCTAGATTATTCTTAGGAGTTAGGATCATGAAATCCACAGGGTACTCCCAAGAATCTAGGGACACTGGAATGTCTTCTATTACCCCATCAGGTTTGATCACATATATGTCTGCTAATTGTAATAATGTGGGTGTAAAGAGAATATTAGGAAGTTTCAGTTTATCCATGATTTGTCTACTCATAATATTGATTGCTGCTCCTAAATCAATGAGTGTGTTTTGGATTTCAATTCCATTGATGTGAATTTTAACAACTAGATTTCCTGGGTCTAGATACTTTGGAATAGAAATCTTACCCATCATAATGTCTGCTATTTTTCCTGCCAGTTGAATTTTCTTTGTCTCTCTTATTATTTTTCTTGTTTTCTTCATGCTCAACTCCTTTATTGTCTTTGCTAAAATTGGGATTTCCTTGATGGCTTGTAATAATGGAATCTTAATGCAAACATTTCTTAGTTCATCTAGGAAATCATAATTAGGCACCATAATTTGTTTTTCTACACCTCTATCAATTTGTAATATTTTTGGAAAGGGAGGTGTAGGAGTGGATGTTGATGGCTGCTCTAATACAGGAGTTGAAATTATTGGTTCTTTTTGTTTTGATTTTTCAATGTTTGGGTCCTAAAAAGATGTGTCTTCTTCAAGACTTTTATTTTCTCGTAGAGAATCTTCCTCAGAGTTGTCTTGTTCTTGTATAATCACAGAAGGTTTCCTCTTTTCAAGTATTCTTCCAGACCTAAGTTGAACATCACTAAGGTCTAGAGGAGTAATTAAATAAGTTGGAAATTGTTGGCCTTCTATCATATATGTATTCTAAGGATTCCTATTGTTGGAGTTTGGTATGGGTTGAGCAAGCAACTGATTTGATTTTTGAGGAAATGGTAACGGAAGGGGTTGATTTTGATGTTGTGGATTTTGAGGGTTTGTTGAGGATTTTGTTGTTGAGGAAAATGTGGATATGGTGGATAGAATGGTGGATACTGATAGTACTGAGAGTATCTTCCATAGGGATTTTGTGCCCCTTGTGCCCAAGCTTGAGATTGATTTTGAAATTGGGGCCAAGGTTGCTGCCAAAAATTCCAATTTGGTGGAGGTTGATTATACATTTGATCATGAAATCCTTGTGTTTGGGGTCCTTGCCAAGGCCTTCTAGAGACAAAATTGAGAGATTCTGTGGCACTTGTAGGAATTTCTTCTTGAAAGATAGCTAGCTTTAAGACCAGGAAGTGAAGGACAACTCTTGGTCTCATGTTTAAAAAAATGACACAGGTCTTTACAACTTTTGCATCCAAAGGACACTCTCTTAAGGCATGCTTCTTTCTACATCTGGGACAAAAGATTGCTAAAGCATCAGATTCAGCTTTTTGCTTGTTTTGTAACTTAAGGGTGTCTATTTGTTCACTAAGAATCCCTAAGATGTCAGATTTAAAATCATCAAGCATGTGTCCTATTTCTGATCTACTTACTGTCCCAGAAGCAGACTTACTTGCCCTTGCAAGAGCAGGATCTCTTGGACCTTTTACAGTTTTAGATTTCCCTCTTGAAAGGTTGATACATAACTCAGATATTTCAGGTAATGTGAGCTGTGATATATTCCCTTTTCCCATCATGTTAAGGATATCCAACCATTCATCCCTAATTGTTTTCAACAAAAGAGCTTTTAAGGTGTCTTGATCTAAGTTTTCCATTTTTACTCTTTTGATGTTGTAATGAAATCTCTCCAACAAATCTTCCAAGTTTTCATCTTCTTTTTGTAACATCTTAAAAACTTCTTCCTTATGATTGACCAGCATACAATAATCCAAATACCTCTCTAGAAATGCTTGTTTCATGTCTTCCCATGTCCTAATAGAACTGTTGATCAAACTCATAAACCACTTCAATGCTGTTCCTTTCAATGTTGAAGGAAATAGTTTAAGTTTTTGAGCATCTTGTAAGTAGTCATAAGTTCTACATAGGACTTCAAATTCAAATAGGAAGGTTTCAGGATCTTTAGTTTTAAGTCCATATAAGTTTGGAAGGACAGAGGGTGAAATGTTTTTCATGGTTGTATTGGTTTCTTCATCTACTATAGGAAACCCAAAAGAGCTTCCTATTTCTCTTCTACCTCTTCCTCTACCTCCTTCTCCTTCTACACCTCTACCTCCTTCTCCTCTACCTCTACCTCTACCTCCTCCAAATAATGTGTGTTCTCCATTAAAGACTCCCCCTCCTCCTTCTTCTGCCATAGTTGATTCTTCTGTGGAAGTGGAAAAGTTTGTGTCCCTAACAGGAGTCCTTGAATCTTCTTCTAAGACAGGTTCAGTGGATGAAGTGGAAGGTATTTCTAATGGAATATCTGATCTTAAGTCTTCTAGAAGTCTAGGATCAGTAAAGGATGGAATGTGGGTCTGAGTTGGAGGTGTGCTGGCTCTTGGTCTAGGTGAAACAAGTGGTGTTCTAGGAATCAAGCTTCTGCTTCTACTTCTTATGAATCTACCCCTTGAGTCTCTCTCTCTACGCATATAATTGTTTTTGGGAGTTAAGAAACAAGGCTACCTAGTTACACTTCCCCGGCAACGGCGCCAAAATGTTTGTGCTCAACCTAGTCTCCTAAATTGAGTTCATTAATTGTCAACCAGGGTTGGTAAACTGCTGAAGTGTGGTGCACTATATGTGCCTAGGTATTTTTTTCTCACTACGTTGTGTCTAGTGTTTTATGATGTTTTTGGGTTTTCTTTTATGGTTTTATGTTCAAAAGGGAAAGAACTAAATGCTGGTGGAAAGAAGCTATTGGTTAAAAATAGAGTGAAGCCTAAATTATGGATGACAAATGACAAATGCAAATACTGAAACAAAACAAAGCCTAAACTATGGCTAGCAAAATACAAAGCTTGATAATGACTTCAAGGAAATAAATCACAACATGAGCTTAACTTGTTCAATTCATTCATTAATGATATTTTGGAAGAGCTTTGAGAAATGGGCAAGTTAAGTATAAATGAAATTCTTTGAACTAGACAATCAAACAATCAATTTACAATGTTACAACATCTCATCCATGTTTATAGATCTATTGGAATATATTTGGAAAAGAAAATTTGTAGCACCATAAAGTTTTTATTCTAAACTAGCTTCTAACTTTGTTCTACAACTCAATCTAGCACCACTAGGCCTCACACAAAAGTTATAGATTTCTTTTTAGAATGGTCTTTGAGAAAAGGCTTGTTTGTGAAATGGTAAAAAGGTTGCAAAAATACTCCAGACCTTAGACTGATACCACCTTTTGTCCAGATAATTATGTGTTAGTATGAGTTTGGAACAAAAGAAGTTTTGTAAATAATGAAGACCGTGGTATTTAAATTTAACAACTAATATGATTTAAGAATGCAATGGATGACAACAAGACTGGAGTGCTAATATAGTGAACTAAAACTAAACTAGAGTGCCACTAGTCTATTTGAAGTACAGTGAACAATGTTAGACTGAAAAGCCATTATCAAACTGAAAATAAAATGACAGAGCTGAATCACATGCATTCTACCTTCGGAGTGCTATCATTAAGTTAACATGCAACTAACCTAAGGAATTCTACAGTCCATCCTGTTCAGTATGAATGATGTTTTGGAAGAGTTTGTGAGAACGAGTATGGTTGTATCATTCAAAGCAATCAAACATAAACACAAGACTGCAAGAAAATACAACTAAAATCCAAGACACCACAACTACTTCTTACTCATTGTTATGATATTTTGGAAGAGATTTGTAAGAGTAATATTGGCTATGCCACTTGGTGTAAACTAGCAATTAAAACCTACAGTACCACAATTATGCCTTATTCATCATAATGATATTTTGGAAAAGTTTATTAGAGTAAGTTTTAACTGTGATAACTAACGAAAGTAAATGCAACTAAAACCTACACTATCACAGTTGTGCCTCATTCTTCATAATGATATTTTGGAAGAGTTGATTAGAGTAAGTTTGACTGCGATAGTAAATATAAACAAATATGAACATAAGCTTCAGAAATCTACTTAAACTAGAAATAAAAGCGAGACTAAAACACTTATCTACTGTATAAACAAGGCCGCTCAGGAGGCAGGGGCCCTCTACCACCAGAGTAGCACGAAATCTAGTTCAAAATCGACTCAACGCGTTCAAGGAAATGCTGCTTCTTTCATTAAAGAGGAATCACCTCAAAACAGAGTATTCACGGACTTCAAAGATCTAACAGTCAAACATAAAATCTAACCAAAATCTAACCTTTTTCTCTCGGTTTCCCGAGCATATTTATAGTAAATTTACATAACAGAACTTGAGATAATACGGGGATTATTGTCTTTCCTAATAGAAACTAAACTAGGACTCTAATCATGATCACGTAACAGAATCTGGACTGTCCTTATTCTGTTAGGAGTCTACCTCCTAGTTTAATTTCCCACGTGCTTATCCACGTACAGAATTCCGTTCAATCTCCATGGAGGGCAAAAAATGATGAGGACATGATGTGGAACACGCCCATGTGTGCTTTTCTCCAAGATGACATCTGGAACCTGTATAAACATGAAGCTGGCTACAGAATTGGCAACTAGCTACAGAATGTCTGCATTCTGTAGCTAGTTTCAGTTCAAAAAGTACTACAATGACACAATCATAAAAACATAGCAAGTTAGCCACGATATTCATTCTTAAAGCAATTTTAACTAATTTCATTGATCATTTGAGCCTGGGATTAATAATGGATAAAAGAAATAGAGTGGAATGTGGTGGAAGAAAGAACATTTTTGGAGCTCAATAGAAGGTATTGTATCTATTTTATTTATTTTCTCTGAGTTATAATTCATGTGTCAATGTTTTTACTATTATTATTAGTCTTTTTCATGCTTTTAATTTTTTGTAGAATTCTAACCTTTGTGTTGTGTAACAACATAGGTCTTGGACCGATCCCTTTGTTAGTGTGCTAGTTATTAATTCCTGTTACAGTTTGATGGTGTGTTCATTTCACTGGAATGTGTGTTTCAACATTTGTTGAGAGAATGGTTTCCAAGAGTTTTTTTCTTTTCTAAA
This sequence comes from Pinus albicaulis, assembly GCA_034641835.2. NCBI lineage: Eukaryota > Viridiplantae > Streptophyta > Pinopsida > Pinales > Pinaceae > Pinus > Pinus albicaulis. The sequence goes on along the minus strand of CM076584.1, from coordinate 1,646,574,119 downwards.
TAAGGGTGACAATGTGACAAAGTGGTTTTATTTTGCATTATGTCTTTATTTCTTAATAGCGTGAACAGGGTTTAAGAGTGTAAGAACCAGAGTGTTGAATTTTTGAGAATTTGATTACAACCATTGAGTTTGAGATTCATTAGCACTATTCATCATTTTCACTTGCATATATTTTGCGCAATATCCTTCCAATAACAAAACCTACCCGGATTGACAATTTGAAGTGTTGGAACCATTTCTCTAAATTAAAAGGACAATTATTCTGCCCAATAGCAATTTGAAGCAAAAACTATACATAACTTTCACATAATGCAAGTTGAAGCAAATCTTGGAATGTTGTATGAAATCCGAAGAAAAATTATTTAAGGATCAAAGTAAACATATAATAATTCAAAAGTGTGTAAATAATTAAATAAACAACATACAATTTGAATCAATCAGATTGGCCAATAAATGAAGGTTTGACATGCATTTCAGTTAACCAAGGAATTTTTTCCTACTTAAAAAAAATGCATTCCCAACCTTCATTGCAAGGCCAAATTGAATGAATCATATTGGAGAGTGTTTTTTACTCATAATTGACATTAATTTGTCACATAGAATCTTTTGTTGTGCAAGAATATGCTAAATTGGATCACATTCATAGGGTTATAGTCAAGTTTTGTGTGCCTCAAATAAATACGCACCAGGACTTGTAATTAATTGGAAATACAATAATGATCATTCCATCCTAAATATAAAACCATTTTATGCAACACATCATAGTCATTTTCATAAAGGAAATGTTATACACTGAAATCCAAGTCTGTCGGAATAGAAATTGATCATATCTACCAATGATCACATTCAGAACAAATATGCATTCCTAGGCCCAACCAATTACACTCTTGGTAATAAAAGTTGAAATGGGACATGATTAGAAAATTCCTAACCTTAGGACATAACCTTGCATCATCCCTGAAAAATATCCTACATAACTATGTTTCCATGTATACAGAACTTTCACATAAGGTAATTCAAAGCAAAACTTAGAATGTTGTATGAAATATGAAGTATAAATATATAAGCTCAAAGTAAATATATAACAATGTAAAAGTGTGTAAAATAATTAAATAAAAAATATACAATTTGAATAAATAAAACTGGCCAAGAAATGAAGCCTGGGTGTGCATTTTAGTGAACAAAGGGAATTTTGGCCCGCTTCACAAAAATGCACACCCAACCTTCATTTCAAGGCCAAATTGAATGATTCAACTTGGAGAGTATTTTTTTACTCATAGGTAACATTAATAGAAATTAAATATTTTTATTTTTTCACATAGATATTTATGTTGTTCAAGAATACTCCAAATTACATGGATTTCATAGGGTAAAAGGAAGATCTTGTGTGCCTCAAATAAATGCACATGGGGAATGTTTGGGAACAAGTGGTTGGACAAAGAAAAATCAAACTTGAATTTTAATAGTTGGAACCTGTAGTTTCTTGGTCAAAACCCTATAAGTAAGGATGGATGACCTTATTTTAGTAGTAATTAGGTTTAAATGTTTCCAAGGGATAGATAAAGAGATATAAGCACTTAGGGTTTGCAGGGTCTATTTTAGGTTTATCTATATTGTACATATTTTGTAGGGTTTTAAGTTTAATATTAGGTAAAGTGACCTAGATAGGATTTGAAGATAAATAGGTAAGGAGAATGGAGACAAATAGGAATAGTTCTTATTTTTTATTTGGAAATGAAGTATAAGTAGATCTAGGGTTTCAATGTCACTCATCGATTGGAAAATTCTTGGAAAGGAATTACCAACACACTTGAAAATGGTGACTAGAATTCTAGGGGCTAAGAGAATTAAGGAAGTTGTGGGATTCATTATCAACTAGAGCTTTCTACTAGCATTCAATATTCAAGAACTATGCTAACATGCCATGATAATACCTCAAGAAAATACATAGCATTTTAGTGTTAAACAAATTTTAAGAGATTAAAACTTAAAACCAATCTCACAGAAACACATAGTACCTTATAAACCAGTAAATTTCATCATCATGAGAATAAATTCCACAACAATGTTATTCTCCCTCAATAGTAGTATAGTTCCAAACAAGAAAAAGAAAAAGGTAAAAGATAGCGAACTCCTTCCACTTGTCACCAATGTGTTATGATTTAAAAATTAGAAGCCTCCTCTTTATTCACTAGTAAAAAATGATGAAATTAGTGACTAGGTGACTAAAAAAGTTAGTCACCGCAATTATTTCAAGTGAATTACTACTAAATTTGAGCAATTTTAAGTGACCGAACTAAAAATGACTAACTTAAATGACTAATTTAGTCTAGGGATAAAATATATGACTAGATAATAAGTGACTAAACTAAAAGCAACTAACTTAAATGACTAATTAGTCATTTAAGTTAGTCATTTTTAGTTTGGTCACTTAAAATTGTTCAAATTTGGTAGTAATTCACTTGAAATAATTGCGGTGACTAACTTTTTTAGTCACCTAGTCACTAATTTCATCATTTTCCACTGGTGCACGTGGCATCGTCTAGGTGATTGATGAATTCCTAGAGGACTTAAACCAAATTAATCATGGAGGTTAAAACTACAATTGAAAAAAGAACATTACCACACACGTGATAATTCACACTAGAATTCATCCTCTCATAGTCAAGAGTTGATGAATAAAATGTTAATTCTTTGATGAAGCCATTGAAACCAAGAAGATACTTATCAACCCTTACTTAATTATGAAGTTAAGAAAATATTCACAAGGAGGATATGTATTTCATCCAATTAAAGATTGAAAGACATGCTCTTTTTTATTTCAAGGAAAACTTTATGGAGAAACTTGAGATCAACAACTCATTAGAGTGACTTGAGCTACACTTGAGATGAACTAAAATGATTTCCATTGTAACCCAAGAGTATATTCAATATGTTGCAAGTCCATAATAATAACATACAATTCAACGAGGGTCGAGACATCTCTAAATACACTTGTGGGGTGGTCACACTGCTTAGGGAAACTACCATTCTAGATCGAAAGTCATGTTCTTTTTCACTTCTAGGGAAATTTTATAGAGAAACCAAACAATGGTAATTAGTCAAAGTGGTTTGAGGTACAGTTGAGATGAAATGGAATGATTGCCAATATAACCCAAAAGTATATCCAATATGTTGATATTATATATTAATAACTTTTGATTTAGTAAGAATGGTCAAGACGTTTGGACATACACTTGCGAGGTGGTCCTACTCCTTGGAGGCTTCTACCTTTCAAGTGTTATAAAGATAGGAAAAATGTCTTATCAGAAATTTGAACCTAGGTAGAAAAATTAAAAAAATAAACAAATATTATAACATTAATAATAAACAAATTAAATCAACCAACCTATTAATATTTTTCCCTTAATAATCCATTTTACCCTAATTTATTACCCCTCTTATCAAAATTTCTCCACAAAATTCTTTGAAAAACCCCTTATCATGGAATTTTTTCTACTATAAATTTTACCCTTCCTTATATATCTAAATTGATTGTCTCTCTTTACACCTATAAAGTTTAATTTTCCACATCACTCAAAATTAAAATACGCATTCAAATTTTGTTCCAGAAAATAATAAATGATAAACATTTTTGAAAATAGGACAAATAAAGACCGTCAACATTATTTTTCAAAGCCACTAGAGAATTTAATATCTTTCAAAATTGGAGCCTCAATTCCCGCCTTAAGCAGAAATCACACCATAGCTTTCAAAATTGAAGCCTCAATTCCCGCCTTAAGCAGCAAACACAGCATCACACAGTGAGTTTAACAGATTTCAGAACTGGCGCCCTAATTTGTGCCTTATGAAGCCGTAATCGCACCATCACACAGAGAGTCTAGTAGCTTTCAAAACTGGCGCCCTAATTCATGCCTTATGAAGCTGCAATCACATTCAAAAATTTGAGGAAGGTTCAACCCACTATCTCTATGGAGAGTGGCAGGAAGAATGAGGGCAATGGCATGCTGATGATGAACAATTCAGGAGATAATGCAGTGGTATTTGAGAAGACTATTTTTCTTCTGCGAAAGAACAGATGAACACATGCCCTACTTCGTGCCTTATGAAGCCGCAATCACATTCAAAAGTTTGAAGAAGGTTCAACCCACTACCTCTATGGAGAGTGGCGGGAAGAATGAGGGCAATGGCATGCCTACGATGCACAGTTCAGGAGACAACACAGCGGTATTTGAGAAGACTATTTTCTTTTGCTAAAGAACTGATAAGACTAAATGGTACAATGAAATCACCCATTGAAAATCATTCCGGCGAGTCCATAGTAAGAGGAATGACCATTAGGGCTTTCAGGGTTGAGGATCAGTTATTGAAGAAGAACATAGACATTATTGACAAAAATTCGAGCCCCTTTTTTTACAGTTTCTGAGCCATTGAATGGTTGATTCAGCGTCTAGAGGTGTTAAATGCAACTCTTCTTTCCTCCTCTGCTCTTGTTATGGTTCTACTCCCACTGGGCAGCTTCAATCTTGGTAAGAACAATGAAATTAAATGTCAACTGTTGGTGATTTATGCTATTGTTGAATGTTTTTATGTATAAGATTATCATTTCTAAAAATTTGAACTGGTGCAAGTTTCATTGGGATGACCTTCTCTTATGGTCTATCATTGAATAGATCGTTTGTTGAAAGTATACATAACAAATTTACACTTGCAAACTACATTATTTCTTTATAACACATCAAACCGTACATGCGCATTCCTAGTGAGGCCCCAGCTGTTATAGAAGATCGCAGAGCACCGGATAATGGATAAATTAGTGGCAAGATGGAGTACCTAGCACACACTGCCCCATACTTTTCCTTGTTTTGGACCATGAGCACAAAGATTGACGAAAAAAATAGGATGCTTAGCACTAAGAAAATTTTCCTTGTCTTGGACCATGATTACACACTTCTAAATTCAACTAAGGTGTCATAAAAATATAAACCATCTTGTTATAATTTTGGTAATTCCTAGGCAAAGAGGGATATGAAGTAAATAAACTGATTCATGATAATGTGAGTATATAAATGTTTCTAATTCATGATTTTTTTTTCCAACAATTTATTGAAATAGATCATGTGCACAAGGAAATGCTAAGGAAGCAGGAGCAAGACCAAGAGAAACCTCAACATCAGATTTTTCGCTTTCCTTATATAGGAATGTGGACTAAATTGTGGCCTAGCATCTGAAATTATTTGGACAAGGTTAGTATAATTTGGGTTGAACTATTTATTTTTTTTACAGTAATGGTTATGGAGTATTATATTAAACTTGGCCTGAATGCCGAAAATCTGGTTACATTGAGGATGTCTAAATCCTGTTGCACCTCACCGCTAAGGTTGAGAATGCAGCTAAAGCTTGGAGACTTCCTCCTTGATGAGGTAACTATAGATTCAATTTCAGATATTTTCCCCAACTTGAAGATACATACAAATTGATTTAAGAGTAAGCAGTAATACATGACAACAAGTCAGCTTATGGAATGGATTCCCATGATTCTTCTTCGTCTTTCATCTTGACCCCAGCAGAGAGGAGGGCAGCTTTGTTGGCTTCCAAGTCCGCCTCTTTATTATGAGTTCTTAGCACATGATAGTAATTCAGCTTCTGAAAAGCGTTTTCCAAGCACTTAATTCTGGCTATCAGCCTTGCAAGTTTAAGGTCCAAAGCTGGAGAGTTGGAGACCATTGCATTTATGATGATCTGGGAATCGCCAATAACATTTGCTTCACTTATGTTTAAATCTTTGAGAAGCTTGAGACCTTGAAAGAGAGCCAAAGCCTCAACTTGAATGCTGGTTGAATGACCTAGCCCCCAAGCAAAAGAATGAATTTTTTCCCCAACTGGGTTTACAACAACGCCTCTTGCACCAGCTTTGCCCAGATTACCCTTTGCTGCCCCATCAAAAAAGAGGGAGTGTCTTGAATGTGATGTAAGCCAGTCTTGAAAGTCTGTTTCAAATTTTCTTATTTGCCAGTCTTTGGGAGGAGGGACGTTCCTAATTGTTGTTTGAAATTGCAAATCAAGAAAAGAAACCCAAGAAATGTCCTGTTGGCTGAGATTAGAATCATCTTTTATAGCAATCAAGCACTCTTTTAGGTGACATTTAATCTTGATTTCTAATGCCTTGTGATTTTGTTCAGTATTTCTGAAGATTATTCTATTTCGTTCAAGCCAGATCTGCCAACAAATTACCTTTGGGAGGACAGACCATGCAGCTTTGATTATCTGGTTTTTAGGTGGAGGACCAGGATACCTGTTCGCCCATTTAGAAAATAGATCAATAGTGGAGCAAGGGAGCGAAATGATGGGATCCAAATTGTGAATGAAGGTGGACCAAATCTGCATAGAGAATCTGCATTCAAGCATTAAGTGGACAACACTCTCTGCATTTTCATTACACAGCGAACATTTGGAGGGGCTGTGGAACCCTTTCTTCTGCAGGATGTCATACGTGAGGATTTTGCCATGACATAGAAGCCAAGAAAAGAAGTCTACTTTGGGCCACGAAGGAAAACGCTAGACACCATGCCAAGGTGCTGGGTCAGGGGGAACGAAAGGTCTCTCTCAGCTTAGCATATCCCATGGAGACAGCGTACCCTCTGGTATTCGGTCCCCAGCCTCTCGAATCTCTTTTCCTTATGTGCGAAGGCGCCAAACCATGAAGGAGATCAAGTAGCGTGGTCCATTCGTTATGCAGGTTAGCCGGCACGACAATACATTTCTAGCCTGCCCAATCAGAATTGCTCCACAACGAGATATCCCACAACGAGCGCAGCCCCTCTCCTTCCATCCAGCAGCGCAGCGCTCTAATGGGGGCTCTGTCTTCAATGGGATCCATATTCATAATTTTATCTGTCCATATGTTTATCTTTTTACTGTTTCCTGGAATCCAGAAGGAGTGCGCATTGACTAGAGGAGCAGCTTTAGCATATAGTTTGAGGAAAGACGAGTTAGGCAGATGGATCAAGTTGTCCAAACAGCTAGAACGAGGACCTCTGAAATATTTTTTCTAGAGAGCCAATTGAGCCCAGCCTGGCTTGGGCGCAATGATCTTCCAAATTATCTTCGCTCCCATAGCTATATTCTGCTGACAGAGGTTTTTGAAATTCAAACCACCCTCCCACAATGGCTTGGAGATGGTTTCCCAACTGACAAGGGGAAGTTTGTTTTCATTTTGTCTGCCTCCCTTCCAAAAGAACCTTCGAATGTACTCCTCCATTTTTTTTAAGATGCTTGCCAGAGCGAGAAGCACAAAAAATTGAAATAGAGGGGGACTGGTGAGCACAGATTTTATTAAGACAGAGTTACCAGCCATGTTGAGCCAGGAGTATCCCCAGGCTTGGATCTTGGTCTTGAATTTTTCAAGTTGTGGAAGCCATTCTTTACTTACAGATATTTTATGATAAACAGGGAGGCCCAAGTATTTGAAAGAGGTCCAAGAAGAGGAGGCTGCAAAGCCCAAACATCTAGAAATAGCAGAGAGCAATCTGGGCAATGTGTTCCAACTGCAGATGTGACATTTGTTCTTGTTTAAGGCGCTGCCTGAGGCCTCACAGAATTCATCCAGAACTGCTTTAAATTTGATGGCCGAGGAAAGAGTAGTAGCTCCCAATAACAGGGTGTCATCCGCAAATAGGACGTGATTTATGTTTTTGACCCCTCTTGCTATACACAGTCCATTAATATCTTGATCTTGCATCTTTTTGTCTATAAGAAAACTGAGGACAGAGGCTTGGATGACAAAGAGCAGAGGGGAGAGTGGGCACCCCTGCCTAAGCCCTCTCGAAGCTTTAAAAAATTCAGTGGCTCTGCCATTTACTAGAGGTGCAATCCATGGCTCCGAGATGCATGCCCGGGTCCATTTAATGAACTTTACTCCAAAACCAAACTTGCTCATGACTTTTAACAGAAAGCTATGATTTACTCGATCAAAAGCATTTGCTAAGTCGAGTTTGATAACCATACCTTGTTCATTTCGATGCAGACTTGAGTGAATTGCCTCTTGTACAAGGGTGAAGTTGTCCACGATCTGCCTGCCTTGGATGAAGCCTCCTTGGTTCTCCAGAATGATTTTGGGAAGGATGAGCTTCAGTCTATTTGCAATTACTTTGGTGATTAGCTTGTACCCTGTATTGCATAAGGAGATCAGACGGATTCTGTTGAAATTGTTGGCGCCTTTCTCCTTGGGGATGAGGGCTAAGAAAGCTGAGTTTGTGGTGCCTTCGATTTTTTGACTATCTTGAGATTTTTGGACCATTTTGAATAGGTCCTTTTCAACTATCAGCCAACAAACTTGTAGGAACCTGGCAGTAAAGCCATCCGATCCAGGGGCCTTATTCGGATCCATGGAAAAAAGGGCATTTTTTACTTCTTTTTTGGAAACTTTGGCCTCAAGGATCTCATTCATACGAGGAGAGATTGAAGATGGAACAATGTATAACAAATCTGAATATTGGTCCGGATCCGTGTCCTCACTATACAAGTTTTGAAAATGAGAAAAAGTTGCTTTCTTGATGTCCTCAAATTCCTTGTGGGTAACGTTATCCTCCTTGATCTTAGATATCGTGTTGAAGCATTTCCTGGCCTGGGCTTGTTTATGGAAGAAAGAAGAATTCTTGTCCCCTGCTTTGAGCCAGAGATTTCGAGATTTTAATCTCCAATATTCTTCTTCGGCTAAAAAGGCCTTATGAAGACTCTGCTGCAGTTGAGCCTCTTGATCTAGTAGCTCCTCTGTGACTATAGCATTCTCCATTTGAAGTTGATGAGAGGCTAGAGAAGCTTTGATGGTTTTCCTTTCTGAAGCAGGATTGGACAGGGTTTTGGCCCATCGTTTTAGAGCTCCTTTCACCCTTCTAAGCTTTTCCTCCCAGACAAAGAAAGGAGATCCTTTGACTGGCTGTCTCCAACATTCCTTGACTAATTGCATGAAATCTGGCTCCTTGACCCAGAGGGGACTAAATCTTAAAGGAATAGGGCCCATTTCTTGATGGGACAAGAGTTCTAGCTTTATGGGCTTATGGTCCGAGATGCTGTTTGTGAGAATATGCATTCTAGGTTCTAATCCTAGTAACAGAAAGGAGCTTTGGATGAAAAATCTATCTAATCTGACAGCAATGTGACCTGGACCAGCTCTTTTGTTAGACCAAGAGTACTTACCGGAGGAAGGTTTGATATCCAGCAACTCCCATTCCTGCATAAGATCCTCCGCCCATTCCCTTGCCGGATCTCGGACTACAGTGCCTCCTCTTTTTTCAGACGAGTGAAGAGTGAGGTTGAGATCTCCAGCAATAATTATATTTTCCAGGTTTGCCAAGTCTGCTTGCTGCCTTATAGAATCCCAACAGTCCTTTTTTTCCCCAACATTGATTGGAGAGTAAACATTGAAAAGGAAAAAAATTTCTTTGGTGTCCAGATTCTGCATTTTAAGCAGCAACAAATGAGTGTTGCTAGCCTCATAGATGACTGCAAATTTGCTGGCAATCCATAGAATGCCAAGCCCTCCTGAGGCTCCCCGGGCAGAGATTGCTCTTGCTTCACTTTTGATCCAAAGTTTCTTACTTGCATGCAGGAAGACTGCGTCTTCCAGCTTGGTCTCCTGGACGAGAAGTATGTCTGGAGATTCTGTTCTTATTAAGCTTCTAATGGCTTCTTCCTTAACTTTGCTCCCCATACCTCTACAGTTCCAGGAGATGACCTTCATTATTTATGTTTCTGATGGGCTCCCTTGGAGCCTTGAGGCTGATTTTTCTTCATCCTAGGCTTTGAGGCTAGCAGTTTTTCCAGAGTTGGCTGGCTGCCCTGTAGCTTGTCTTTGTAAGTCTCTTGCTCTCTTTTTTCCCTGTCAGTTTTGCGACCTCTTGTGGATCTCCTTACCGAGGTTTGAGACTCTCCTATTTCTCCTTCCTCCTCTGACTCGTCCGTTTCCTGTTCTTCTTCCTCATCTTCTATAGTCATGCCTTTGGCATCTTCAACTCTTGTTCCTTTAGGGGAGGTTGAGGGAGTGCCTTTGCTTGGAGAGACTGGTTTTTGGGTCTCGATCTCCTGAATTGCTTCTGTTTGCTGGATTAGAGGATCGAACTTATTTTCTTGTGCCTTTTTGGGGGGGGGCGCTGAGCATTGGCCTGAAGAGGGCCTTTTCCATTGGGTCCTCCCGGTTTTTGACCTTTGTGATTGATCTTTGTACGCTTGACTTGATTCCAACCCTCTTCATTTCCTTTCTCTGGCTCTGCGTTGGATGGACAGTTTCTAGCAAAGTGTCCATGAACATGGCATTTCCTGCATTTCAATGGCAGCTGCTCATAATCCAAGATCTGCAGATGAGACCAGCTGCCGACATTGATTTTGATTGCCTCTAGGAGGCCCACCTCTAGATCTACCTCTACGCATATTCTAGCGCAGTCATACTGGTCCTTGTTGTTTGCCTGATCTATGAATTTCCCAAGAGCGTTGCCGATGTGTTTCAAGGAGTCCCAGTTCCAGCAATGAACTGGGAGATTTGGGAGCCGAACCCACACCGGGACAGCCTTGGGAACATCGACTGCCGGATCAAAATCCGGAGTCCATTTGTTCAGATAGAGGCCCTAAGGGCCCATGAAATATGGCCCATTTTGGAAGATCAAATCTTTGTCTTCTTTGGAAGAGAATTCGAAGAGGAAGAACCCTCGCCCGAGAAAGTAAGATGTAACACTTTTCTTGATCAGAGGAGCCCAGTTCTTGTTGACCCATTGCTCAGTAGTTTTCGGAGAAGGCCAAAGCCCCGTGAATTGGCTAATGAGACCACGATCAGCCAGAGACAAAGCTACTTGGATGGGGGTCTCTGGAAGCAAAGAGATCTCTGGGATATCTTCGAGCTTCTTAATGAATTTAGTTGCTTCACTTTTTTTCTTCAAGGGCAAACCAGCCAGAAGCTGATTAAATGCATCAATAGCAGGGGAAGAAGGTGGCAATGGGGGCTCCTTGGGAGAGCCCTGCGTCTCCATGGGATCGGGCCTTAGGCAGGCCGCCGCAGGGGGCAGCCACGCTGCTCAGTAACTTGACCTAGCAGCGCAGCTCAGAAACGCACAGCAAAAAACAATGTAGTCCTCTTTTCTTAATATTTGGGTTGAACTATTAATATCCTTGCAAACTGTAGTTCTTATAGGAAACATTCGATTTACAATGTGGTATTGACAACTTGTGTATGCTAATAGATGAATCTATTATTTCATTCTTTGATATTTTATGTTGTAGGAAAGAAAGTTGTATGAAATACATGTTTATACAATATGCAACAAAGTTTATGCCACAAAGATGGCCAAAGTACTTGATCCCACATGAACTTTATTTGCAGAATGTGTTATTTTGAATGGTGATGAGGCTGATCTAGATGGAGATGATAGGCCACCTAAAAGTAAATATCTAGATGGTGTTTTTGGAATGGAATCTGTAGTAGTAATTATTGATGATTTTGCAAGGGTTTGACCTGATCATAGATATAATTTAATTGTGGTCGAAAGGTAAGTTCATTTCAATTCTTTTTTAGTGTCCAATCAAGACCTTACAATTGTTAATTTTTTTCTTTCAAAAGTGGTGGTTAAAGATATATGTTATTGTTCCTAAAACTGAAATACTACCATGTATAAATACATGTGTTCTCCCTATAGTAGGTGCCAATTTGGATTTCTAGGGTTGTCACTATTAGAAGTAGATGTTGATGAGAAGCTAGAGGATGGAACACTGGCATCTTCTTTAGCAGTGAGATGCTAAAAAATAATCTCTAACACACAGTGTGTTTGTGACACCTCAAAATTTAGAGAAATTTCCTGATTTTTCACTGTATGGTTGCTTTTATAATACATATACCCTTTAATTCAAACATAGGTGATTGAGAAAATTAACCATAATTTTTTCTCAAACAAACAGTTGCATGAAGTGGATGTCTGGGATTTCTTGCAATTGAACAACAAAAAGTTTTCAAAAATTGTAAAGTGGTTTTCAATAGGGTTTGTCTAGTTCGAGAAGTGTAGCTGCATCTTCACCCTTTGTGGCATATGGCTGAACAATTTGGTGTAGTATGCACAACAAAAATGATGGTAAAGTGAATCATGTTGTAACCCTTTCCCCTAGGACTGACAAGCTATGCATTTTACCTTCTGTCTAGTATGCAAGTCTTGGCATGCATTTTTTTCCCCAAGAAAAATCGTAATTTTATTAATGAAAACAAAATTACATGTTGTAGATGCTTGCAAAGCATTCCATCAAGCCAGTTAAGACTGGTGATCATAGAGCCAATAAATAAACTACTTTAATATGAAGAGAAACATGCTACCCTTTTCTCCATTTCTTCTTTTCTACTTTCTACCATTCTCCTTGAGATGGGGTGGTTGATACAAGTGCCAGCTGGTTCTCTACATATTTTCTTTGATTTTCCTTATATGAGTCCGAGCTTTTTGATGCATGGTGACGTTTGATACCCCCTAGCTCCTTTTCTTTTGGAATCCTCTTCGGTTGCACTGTTGGGTGTGGGTATTCTGCCGCTTCATGATTTGATTCCTCCTTTTCTACACTTTCTTGTGGATTTAGCACTTCTTCATTGGTAAAGGGGTTCGTTTCTTCTTCCTCCTCTTCGTCCTCAGGCAAATGCAGTGGAAATTGCTATCCTTTGGGTTGTTTTCTAGGTTTCTTCTTCCTTCGTGGCTCTTTCTTGGCATCAAGAAATGTATTTTGAAGATGACCCATCTGTTGACATATTCAACATTTGAAGGTCGTGTTCTCAAAATCAAGGAACTATGTCCGACATTGTTTGTTGTGTGTCAAAAGGATGTGATCTGGCAGTCCTTTGCTAAGGTCCACCTCCACACAAATTCTAGCAAAAGTGTAGATCCCCTCTTTAAGTCTTTGTGTATCTGTCTTTATGTATCACCCTAAGAGGTTCCCAATGCCTTCCAATACTTATGATGCCATAAGTGTAGGGGAATATTATGCAACTTGACCTACACTGGCATTCTTGAGACTACCATTGTGTTTGCATCAAAATATGGAAACCATGGGGTAACAAAAAGTCTTGTAGATCCCCAAAACCATGGGCCTTCTCGCAAAATATATTCTCGTTCCTTTGATGATGAAAAATTTACTATGAAGAATCCTTTGGAGCAGAGGTGGATCTCACAATTTATCGTCCAATTTGTGAAGATCCAATGAAAGAGATCCATCGGTTTTGGCCAAAAACTATTGAATTTGTTGATTTTCCACGACCTTGGGTATAGGATAGAGTCTTAAAAATCTTTGATGCTACCAAACCAAGAGTCTAAACATAACTAATTTACACAGCAGAATATAAACAATAGTAGATAACATATGCACAAAATATATACAAATTTTTACAAATTTTCAACCCAACTTCATTATATTAAACAACATATAATACAACAATCTATGGGTCACGTACTTGGGATAATGACCCTCATAAATCCACTAGTATAAGATACAAAATAAGATACTCTGACCATCTCGTTGTAGATGCTCTCACAGCTCCTCTCGGTCGTACCTTATACCTGCCTAGTCCTTTGGCTCTCGATCTGCAACTCTTGCCTCTATCAATGCTCCAATTCCATTTGGATACTGAAGGTCATCTGTCAATCTACTCACTATTTTTGCCTTATTCCATCAAGGGCATAACACATCGAGACTCCTGTTGAGTTGTTCACAACTCCAGTTGTGAACAACTCTCAATTTTCCCACGGTTTCTCCTCAACTACTCAGGGACTTCAACCCACTATGGTCTTCTTGCGCTGTCCGATGAAGACCAACATAGGGCACGAAGGGCTTCCACCCATCGCTGCAAGATGTCCATCTCCCACAATGAACACGGCCTAGGAAAACTGCCGATCATCTGTTGTAGAAGTACTTCTCCACACACAAGTCTCGGGCTCCACAAACTGCTCTTGGCTGATTAGAACCTTGAGCTTCAACAACTGCCTCTCTAGCAACTACTTTTGTCCATCAAGGTGTTGCACACTGGGTTCCAACATGGACACTATCATGCTGTCCTCCAACAGACCCTAAATGCCCAATCCACGTTCACACTTGGTCCACTCTCATGTTGCCCTCCAATAGTCCATGAGTGACCAAGTCCACGTTGTAGCATCTGCACCTAGTTAGGGCATCCTTACACCTAGGATACCCTTACACATGGCTTCCAATAGACTTCACCAATCTACCCTTTGCTCTGCAATAGACGAGCTATTGCACAAATGTAGGAGCCAATCTTCACTGTGGAAACTGCCCACTAGTTAGGGCTTCTAACATGCCATGTCAACCCTACCTCCTCGGCTTCCACAGGCTGCAACAACTTTGTCCACACTAGGACACCTACATCACTCCATAGCGGGATCTTCTCCTATTTGGAGTTCCTTCATGCCCAAGGAAACTCCAACAAATGGATCCCAACAATCAACAATGTAGACTGATCCAAACTGATCCTTCAAAACACCACAAAACCTACCTTTCTTCACTTCTGGACTGATGTGCCTATTGTCACCTTAGTTGCCTGGTTAGGGCTTCCTAACAGTCCTTGTTAGGCTCCTCCAAACAGCTCCTAAGGCCTCCTATAGCTTCTCATCAACTGATCCAACACTGGTCACTACAATGACCCAACATAAATGATAAGACAATAAAATTAATAGCTAAGATTACCATATCAAACATATTTACAACCTTGAACATGATTGATGGACCTACACATGATATTTCAATGCCTTCCTTAATGGAATTGTCTAGTATGGTGTTTGAATACTTTAAGTGAAAGCCTTTTATCTTCTTAGAGGGAATAATTTTGGAAATATTGTAATGCTAGCTCATGCACAAACTATGATGGATCAGCTCTGTAGAAGGGAAAAGACTCATGCATCTTGTAAGCTTTTGGGTATTATGAAACATGCCTTTATCTCGTAACTTTTTGGTTTCTCTAATAAGATTTCTACACCAGTCTTGTAATATTTGGTGTTTATGAGTGCAAATATTTTTTTGTGTACATCCTTTGTGAAGGTCTTAAGCATGCTAGTGTAGATGCTTAAATTTCTCTCTCAGCATAGATGATGCACACTTTCCCCATTCTACCGTCATGTTTGTTAACACTTGATTTTTCAAGCAAGAGATGTTGTAAGAAGAGTGTATGAAAATAAGTGTCTTCAACTAAGCCACCAGGAATCCAAGTGAGAATGTTTTGAAGTGATGGATAAGACAAGGGATACAATAAAAATATCTTCACTCAAGACTCAAGAGTCACGATTTCCATTGAGACAGTTGACTCAGTTTCAAGGAGAATCCAAAGATTTAGGGATGAGGAATTACAACCATAATTTATGGAGTTAATAAAAAGGTAATTGTGGTTGTTTTTACTTATTAAATTGCATCTTATGTTTTGTATGGTTTTGTTCTTGGTATATAAATGATAGCACAGTAGATAAAGGAATGGTTAGTGGTGTAAGTTTCCATGAGAACGTGTTTGTACAATTGGTACGTATCACTTGCAAGGAGTGTTCATGATTGTGTATTTAGAAAACGTTTTTTTTTTTAAAGACCTTGTTCTGCTCATGTCATCATATAATGTACTCTATTAGGTTACCATGCCACCATTCTTCCAATTAGGGTTTTCCAACCAGGGTCTACAGATAATTCAGAAACCATTAGAGGCTTTAGTATTGGTTTAAGAAACATATTTAGGTTATCCTGGAACAATCCATGGCCATTGGTTCCATGCAGTAGACGGGGAAAATATTGGCAAATCAATTTGGTCATTTGATCTCAACAATCTCTACTTAGATCGAGACTTGTGGAAATACCATGTTGCACATGATATCCTTTTCAAAAACAATAAGCTTTGGTGTAAAGGTTGCATCATTTCAAAATTCATATAGATATCTGAAGGTTGATCTCTTGCTTGGTTCCCACATGTATTTTTTCTACTATACATATGTTCTTATGTTATACTTATGTTGTTTTCTTGCTTTGTATTATTTTTGACACTTTCTAGGAGTTGCACTAGCACTCCCACATTGTATTCATGTTGGTTGTACTCTTCATTCCCATTGCCCTATTTTTGTGGTCATTTGTTGGACATTAGTAACATTATATTATCTTATATAAGAATTTCAAAAGTTCATGATTACCTTGTATGTAGATTCCAATTTACTCCTTTTGGAATAGAGTCTACTATTTACCTCCTTTAATTATAGTCAGCCATTTATTATACATTTTTAAGTCCCATGGTGTTTGCTTTAGATGTAACTCTTAGTGCCATTAACCTACTTTGTGGTCATTTGTTAGACACTGTTAAAATTATCCTATCCGGTGCCTAGCTTCTGCTTTCTCCAATAGCATGGACTTCTTTCATCCATATTTCTCTGTTCATTTTTAGCTCTGCACTTATGATTAGGGTGTCATCGTTTTGGAATTTGCTCAAACTATAGTGGGAAAAAAGATCACAGGCTACCCATCAGCAAGTATTCACTTGAAAGTCAAGTTTGCTCCAAATAAAACACATTTAAAGGTTACATAATCCACTATTGGTGCTACGTACTTCACAGCTGCAGTCATCCATAGGAAGCTGATTCTGACATGTTATATTTCTACATCGTTTGTAGCCAAAGATCTCAAGGAGGACTGCTTGAGTGACACTGATATCTGTATGCAAAAATTATTGAATACTTCTAACTAATTCTGTGTGCCCTGGAGTCAGGTGTAATATCCCTACTTCCTTGTACAAACTTTGCAAGAGGGCAAATTCTTCCTCACATTTAAGACTTGTTGTGCCTTCAATGATTGTTGTCCTCTTTGAAATTTGAATCTGACTACTGTCTTCTGTGATCTCATACTTAAAGGATTCAAAATAAACAATCCTTGTTATTTGTTACTGATTTTCTCTATTGTTGATGAATAGAGCTACCTTGTTAACTCCATGGGATCAGCCAACTATGAAAATACATGAAGTAGAACCCTTATTTCCTTCATTTTCATATTCTGGAATTTTTGTGCAAACCCCAATATAAACTAGTGGATAGCACGCCTCACCCATGGGATTCAAAATTGGAACCTAATGGCATGAAACTAGCAAAATGCCTAGTAAAATTGGAAATGACCAGTTATGCCAACTCTTTGAGCTTGAAAATGCAAGAGGCATATTCAATCCTGGACAATAGGCCTAGAAGAGGTTGTGTCATCTATTCAAAAGCTATAAAAATTTTATATCCTATATTCTCCAATGAGGAAAGCAAGGGAAACTCTTAAGGCTAGTATAAATATGCATGTGGCCCCAGGCCATTCATGCTGGAGCCTTCCCAAATGTCCATGAGAGCCACTTTTCCTAACCCAACTCAGCAACCCCAACTGATTCAATGAGATTATCCTCCCAGAAATGGCATTATGAAATGACATTCTGACAAAATAAGAAATACAGTAAGTGTCTAAGTCCTTAGGAGCCATGTCTGTCTAAGTTTCAACTGTGTTATCATGAGTCCTTCCCTTCTTTCCCATGGGACACTTGGCTAAAGATCCCTGGCAGCGCAATGCTTATTGAAACTTGGGTAACTCACGGTAAGTTGAGCTTGATTAAGTGAAATGATTGAATCCATACTAGTTATAACACACATAGAGCTCAGAGTAATGAGTTCCCACGCATGACAGAAGAGGATAAACCCCTCACAATATTGTATGGTACAGTACAGAGTTGACACTGAGGCAAACTGCCTCCTGATCGATTAAAACTTCATTGCATCTACAAATCAAGTTTTATTATAATTTAGATAGCTAAAAGTAAACTTACTCGTATGGCATCTAGATCCTGAACCTGGGGGGTCATCATCAGTTATTTGGATTGCTGCCAGATCACAGCCCCACCATGGACATTACTCATGGCCTGTGGGAGAATACTTTTTGTAATTCCTAATTTGTTTTTATAATGTGCCCCATTGGAAAATTCAGTGACAATAGCATAGGATTTGAAACATTGAAGTGTGTCAGATGCTCTTCTTGCCCACAATTTATAGTTGTTTGGACTGCTTGAGTGACAGTGATATATGTATGCAAAAATTATTGAATACTTATAATTAATTCTGTGTGCCCTGGAGTCAGCTGTAGTATCCCTCCTGCCTTGTACAAACTTTTGCAAAAGTACAAATTCTTCCGCACATTTAAGACTTGTTGTGCCTTCAATGATTTTTGTCCTCTTTAAAATTTGAATCTGACTACTGTATTTTGTGATCTCATACTTAAAAGATTCAAAATAAACAATCCCTGTTATTTGTCACTGATTTTCTCTATTTTTGATGAATTGAGCTTCCTTGTTAACTACATGGGATCAGCTAACTGTGAAAATACATGAACCCTTATTTCCTTCATTTTCATATTGTGGAATTTTTGTGCAAACCCCAATATAAACTAGTGGATAGCACGCCTCACCCATGGGATTCAAAATTGGAACCTAATGCCATGAAACTAGCAAAATGCCTAGTAAAATTGGAAATGACCAGTTATGCCAACTCTTTGAGCTTGAAAATGCAAGAGGCATATTCAATCTTGGAAAATAGGCCTAGAAGAGGTTGTGTCATCTATTCAAAAGCTATAACAATTTTATATCCTATCTTCTCCAATGAGGAAAGCAAGGGAAATGCTTAAGGCTAGTATAAATATGCATGTGTGCCCAGGCCATCCATGTTGGAGTCTTCCCAGATGTCCATGAGAGCCACTTTTCCTAACCCAACCCAGCAACCCCAACTGATTCAATGATATTATCCTCCCAGAAATGGCATTCTGACAAAATAAGAAAGCCAATAAGTGTATAAGTCCTTAGGAGCCATGTCTGTCTAAGTTTCAACTATGTTGCCATGATTCCATCCCTTCTTTCCCCTGGAACACTTGGCCAAATATCCCTGGTAGTGCAATGATTATTCAAACTTGGGTAACTCACTGTAAGCTGAGCTTGATTAAGTGAAATGACTGAATCCATACTAGTTATAACACACATAGAGCTCAGCGTAATGAGTTCCCATGCATGAAAGAAGAAGATATACCCCTCACAATACTGTATGGTACAGTACAGAGTCGACAATGTGAGGAACACTACCTGCTGATCGATTCAAACTTCATTGCATCTACAAATCAGGTTTTAGTATAAGTTAGATAGCTAAAAGTACCCTTACTCATATGCCATCTAGATCCTGAACCTGTGGGCTCATCATCAGTTATTTGTCTTGCTGCCAGATCACAGCCCCACCATGGACATTACTCATGGCCTGTGGGAGAATACTTTTTGTAATTGCTAATTTGTTTTTATAATGTTCCCCATGGGAAAATTTAGTGACAATAGCATATGATTTGAAACATTGTGTCAGATGCTCTTCTTGCCCACAATTTATAGTTGTTTGGACTCTTTGAGTGACATTGATATATGTATGCAAAAATTATTGAATACTTCTAACTAATTCTGTGTGCCCTGGAGTCAGGTGTAATATCCCTCCTGCCTTGTACAAAATTTTGCAAAAGGACAAATTCTTCCACACATTTAAGACTTGTTTTGCCTTCAATGATTGTTGTCCTCTTTGAAATTGGAATCTGACTACTGTCTTCTGTGATCTCATACTTAAAAGGATTCAAAATAAACAATCCCTGTTATTTGTCACTAATTTTCTCTATTTTTGATGAATAGAGCTACCTTGTTAACTCCATGGGATCAACCATCTGTGAAAATACATGAACCCTTATTTCCTTCATTTTCATATTCTAGAATTTTTGTGCAAAACCCAATATAAACTAGTGGATAGCACGCCTCACCCATGGGATTCAAAATTGGAACCTAATGCCATGAAACTAGAAAAATGCCTAGTAAAATTGGAAATGACCAGTTATGCCAAGTCTTTGAGCTTGAAAATGCAAGAGGCATATTCAATCTTGGACAATAGGCGTAGAAGAGGTTGTGTCATCTATTCAAAAGCTATAAAAATTTTATATCCTATCTTCTCCAATGAGGAAAGCAAGGGAAATGCTTAAGGCTAGTATAAATATGCATGTGTCCTCGAGCCATCCATGCTGGAGCCTTCCCAGATGTCCATGAGAGACACTTTTCCTAAACCAACCCAACAATCCCAATTGATTCAATGAGATTATCCTCCCATAAATGGCATTATGAAATGGCATTATGACAAAATAAGAAAGCCATTAAGTGTCTAAGTCCTTAGGAGCCATGTCTGTCTAAGTTTCAACTGTGTTTCCATGAGTCCTTCCCTTCTTTCCCCTGGGACACTTGGCCAAAGAGCCCTGGTAGTGCAATGATTATTGAAACTTGGGTA
This sequence comes from Pinus albicaulis, assembly GCA_034641835.2. NCBI lineage: Eukaryota > Viridiplantae > Streptophyta > Pinopsida > Pinales > Pinaceae > Pinus > Pinus albicaulis. The sequence continues at coordinate 1,646,553,756 of CM076584.1, read as the reverse complement.
ACTCACTGTAAGCTAAGCTTGATTAAGTGAAATGATTGAATCCATACTAGTTATAACACACACAGAGCTCAAAGTAATGAGTTCCCATGCATGACAGAAGAGGATATACCCCTCACAATATTGTATTGTAGAGTACAGAGTCAACACTGAGGCACACTCTCTACTGATCGATTCAAACTTCATTGCATCTACAAATCAGGTTTTATTATAAGTTAGATAGCTAAAAGTACCCTTACTCGTATGCCATCTAGATCCTGAACCTGGGGGGTCATCATCAATTATTTTGCTTATTGTCAGATCACAGCCCCACCATGGACATTACTCATGGCCTGTGGGAGAATACTTTTTGTAATTCCTTTTTTTTTTTTTATAATGTACCCCATTGGAAAATTTAGTGACAATAGCACAGGATTTGAAACATTGAAGTGTGTCAGATGCTCTTCTTGCCCACCATCTATAGTTGTTTGGATTGCTTGAGTGACACTGATATATGTATGCAAAACTTATTGAATACTTCTAAATAATTCTGTGTGCCATGGAGTCAGCTGTAATATCCCTCCTGCCTTGTACAAACTTTTGCAAAAGGAAAAATTCTTTCGCACATTTAAGACTTGTTGTGCCTTCAATGATTTTTGTCCTCTTTGAAATTTGAATCTGACTACTGTCTTCTGTGATCTCATACTTAAAAGATTCAAAATAAACAATCACTGTTATTTGTCAAAAGATTCAAAATAAACAATCACTGTTATTTGTCACTGATTTTCTCTAATTTTGATGAATAGAGCTACCTTGTTAACTCCATGGGATCAACCAACTGTGAAAATACATGAACCCTTATTTCCTTCATTTTCATATTCTGGAGTTTTTGTGCAAACCCCAATATAAACTAGTGGATAGCACACCTCACCCATGGGATTCAAAATTGGAACCTAATGGCATGAAACTAGAAAAATGCCTAGTAAAATTGGAAATAACCAGTAATGCCAACTCTTTGAGTTTGAAAATGCAAGAGGCATATTCAATCTTGGACAATAATCCTAGAAGAGGTTGTGTCATCTATTCAAAAGCTATAAAAATTTTATATCCTATCTTCTCCAATGAGGAAAGCAAGGGAAACGCTTAAGGCTAGTATAAATATGCATGTGTCCTCGGACCATCCATGCTGGAGCCTTCCCATATGTCCATGAGAGCCACTTTTCCTAACCCAACTCAGCAACCCCAACTAATTCAATGAGAATATCCTCCCAGAAATGGCATTATGAAATGGCATTTTGACAAAATGAGAAAGCTAGTAAGTGTCTAAGTCCTTAGGAGCCATGTATGTCTAAGTTTCAACTGTGTTGCCATGAGTCCTTCCCTTCTTTCCCCTGGGACACTTGGCCAAAGAGCCTTGGTAGTGCAATGATTATTGAAACTTGTGTAACTCACTGTAAGTTGAGCTTGATTAAGTGAAATGACTGAATCCATACTAGTTATAACACACATAGAGCTCAGAGTATTGAGTTCCCATGCATGAAAGAAGAGGATATACCCCTCACAATACTGTATGGTACAATAAAGAGTCGATAATGTGAGGAACAATGCCTGTTGATCGATTCAAACTTCATTGCATCTAAAAATCAGGTTTTATTATAAGTTAGATAGCTAAAAGTACCCTTACTCGTATGCCATCTAGATCCTAAACCTGGGGGGTTATCATCATCTATTTGGTTTGCTGCTAGATCAAAGCCCCACCATGAACATTACTCATGGACTATGGGAGAATACTTTTTGTAATTCCTAATTTGTTTTTATAATGTGCTCTGTTGGAAAATTTAGTGACAATATCATAGGATTTGAAACATTGAAGTGTGTCAGATGCTCTTCTTGCCCACCATTTATAGTTGTTTGGATTGCTTGAGTGACACTGATATATGTATGCAAAATTATTTAATAATTCTAACTAATTCTTTGTGCCCTGGAGTCAGGTGTAATATCCCTCCTGCCTTGTACAAACTTTTGCAAAAGGACAAATTCCTCCACACATTTAAGACTTTTTGTGCCTTCAATGATTGTTGTCCGCTTTGAAATTGTCTTCTGACTATTTTCTTCTGTGATCTCATACTTAAAGGATTCAAAATAAACAATCCCTATTATTTTTCACTCATTTTCTCTATTTTTGATGAATAGAGATACCTTGTTAACTCCATGGGATCAACCAACTGTGAAAATACATGAACCCTTATTTCCTTCATTTTCATATTCTAGAATTTTTGTGCAAATTAAAGCTTTTAAGCATTGGCTTAAACTAAGTTACTTTTTATTCAAACTTACACTCTTTTTCTACCCAAGTTACTATGCTGGCCTTGTTACAACTATTTTGAGAATATATATAGACACTTTAAAGATGTATATTTGCACCATCAGCTGTTTCTTCAGGTAAGAGAGCTGGTATTATCTGGAAATATTACACTCATTGTTGAGCCTGGGAGATCTCTTGTTGCAAACTCTGGTGTTCTTGTGAGTCAAGTTGTTGGAGTCAAGACAAATTGTAACAAGAAATTCATTGTAATTGATGGCAGCATGGCAGAGATTATTAGGCCTAGCCTTTATGGAGCTTACCAAGTTAGTACATAAATTTGACTTGGGGAAAACCCAACTTTTTTTGATGATGCATGATTGAAGGGATGATCATTTCCAAATGAATAGAAGGGATAATTTGTCCTACTTTTGTAGTCTCCTTGTTGACAGGAAATATTACTGGTATTGAGATTCCCAGATACTAAAAAGACCATTCTTTCTCATGAAAGGCACACAGTCTGAAATTTGTGATATGAATCATAAAATAATTTTGAGATTTTGAGACGTTTCTAACTACTATTATTCTTGATACACAACACATTGAGCTAATTTCTCCACCTACCCCAAAGGAAAAAATTCAAACTTTTGATGTTGTTGGAGCTATCGCATGAGTATGGCATCAACTTAAAACTTAAGAATGAGGCCAGCAGAATATTGGGTAAGTTGGGTTGTGAATGCATATTTTTGTTTCTAGATTGGAGTGAATGCTATATTTTCAAAGCTTGACAATGCTGATTTTGACGATTGAGAGAATGCTAGACAGATTCAAGATGGTGGATCAGTTAAAAAGATAAGACATGCTGAAACAATTGTAGGTGCTTGCTATAATTCATGACATTTTTGACCATCTTGTCTTATAGCGTACAAGAATAGTCAGGGTCTTCTTGTCAAGTTTGCTAGGCTGTTGGGCAGTTGGTGCTGAACTTAGGATCTTGAAAATTACGAAATTTTGGTTTGACGTTAACAGATTTTGATATGAATATTTTTTAGAGTAAAATGTAACTACCGATAAACTTTTCATTTTCCTCTTCTGGGCTATTGGTGTGTTCTCTATATGGATTACTTCATAGAGTGTATTTGTATAGCAGTTTATTGAAGGTGTTTGTATGACATCTTTTAAAGTTGTTAGAAGGCAGTTTTGGACCAGCTTTAAAACAGTCTTGTAGCAGCAATTTAAAGTTTTTTAAAAAAAACCTTTAAATACCCCTTTCTAGCACATTGAAAACCTTTTGATGATGGATTTAGAGCAGGTTTGAATATTTAGTTTCGACAGTTATTTGAATCATTTGAAGAGCTAGAGCAATCCCCTTGGAGCGACTATTGAAGGATCTTCGATACCATCATTACTATGCCATTATTCTGGGACAATTATATTAGTGTTCCTTTATGTTAGTGTAACTTTATTTTAAATTTTAACCTCCTATTACATTCTTTGAAAGATATATAGGAACTAAAATTTCCATATATTTCACTTAATTATTGTTTTCCCCACTCCCTGGTGTTACTTTGCACCTCTCGGTGCAAATGCTAGTTACATAGTCATTATAAGGAAGACCTACCTAGTTACACTCTTCAACATTATAACTATATATAATTTTGATGGTTCTAGGTTGGAGATTGTATTATTTTCATTGGAGGATGCTACTATTGATGCGCACAAGGCTCTTGAGTTACTTGGTAGGATTCTCGCAAAATTGGTTGTTGAAGGGATATTATTTATTCAAGATATAACAAGGGAAATCAAGGATGGAGGTACATAGCCATGAAGCTTATTAGAAACGAGGGGATTTTGAGGTATTTCTCAAGAAGAAAATTTCAAGGTAGTCTTCTCACAATTTTAATGCCTGATCAATTTTGTGGTTTATTTGTGATCTCTCATGTTGACTAGTGAATGGTTGGTTAGTTTTTAGCTCGTGCTCACATTTTTTGGTTCCTGAAGCTCGAGCACTTTATAACAAAAATAGGCAAAGTCAAACAACACAAATGGTCCACTAGCTCTCTTTTCATTTGCTAATATTATAATGAAGTTTTATTAGAGGCACTGTTTGTTTATTTATTTTGGTTAGAAAAGGGTTTTCTCTTGGTTTTATGTGATTTTCAATTTATCGTATGTAGCATGTTGAGAAATGGGAAAGAATAACGTGACATTTATTTTGCATAAATTGATGTTGAAGGAAAATTGCTTTGACATTGTTGATGTTAAGGTATATGTTGTATAAACTATTTATAGTTTAATTTATGTTATATTCTAGTGTTCATTGTCTTTCATTTCTTACAGTGCATTGTATTTTCTTTTGTTTTCAGAAAATGAAATCAATATTGATGGTAAGAAGCATGAATTGAAAAAAGAGAAGAGCAATAACATTGGAGCGACAAATGCAAAAAGAGAGGAGAACTGGTTTGGTGATACCCTTAGAACCAATATCTCGCATAAGACACACATATAAAGACTGATGATCAAGTCTTCAGAGTTGGTGAATTCATCTGTAATGCCTTGACAACACAACGATAATGTTTTGAAGTGATGAAACATCATTTCATGTGTAAATTGTAGTCCAACTAATATAAAGTTGGAAACTCATATTGTAATATTTTAAGTTTTCATATAATATAATTTATGTGGTTGAAATTATTTATAGTTGCACTTGATGTTGTTTAGTATTGTAATTAAAATATGCGACTTTGTGTTTTCATATTAGATGAACATGCACATTGTATGAAATTTTTTAAATCATACAAATTAATTTATGTTGATTAATAATGAACACAAATAAAATGAATATGCGACTAAATTAGTCATTTAGAATGATTATTAATGAAATGAATATAAACTACTAAATTAGTCGTTTATATAATGAATAAATGGCTACTGCAAATGATAAATTTGTGACTACAAATGATGACTAAATTTTTCATATATACGACTATTAGTAGCTAATTTACAGTATCTTATAACACTACTAAAATTTAGTCACATTTCTTCGGTCATTAATTGGTTTCAAACAATGACTAAAATTTGCATATATATGACTATTAGTAGCTAATTTACAATATCTTATAACACGACCAACATGTTGGTCATAGTTCTTTGGTCATTAATTGGTTTTCTCGGGTGATCATATAGTAATATATTTTGTTGTATATTTGGTCATTAATTGTGACATTTAATAACCAAATCAAAGACCAAATCAATGACTAAATGAATGACTAAATCAGTGACCAAATGAATGACTAAATCAGTGAAAAAATGAAAGACCAAATGAATGACTAAATTAGTGACCAAATCAGTGACTAAATCAATGACCAAATCAATGACCAAATATACAACTAGATAACAAAATTGAGATAACCAATTAATGACTAAGCTAAAAACGACCAAAAGTTGGTCACATTATAAGATACTGTAAATTAGCTACTATTGGTCGCCGACCGAAAAATAGTTGTTTATATGCAAATTTTAGTCATTTTTTTAGTAACAAATTAGCCATTTTGTACTAGTGTATTTATACATGACCTAAGAGACCTTTGAAAAGTGTGGGGAACATAAACTAGACATGCTCTCAAATACCATGAATTAGTCAAATACCATGAATTACATCCTCATTAAATTTGGGTGGAAAATAACTCATGCTCATTAAATTTCTATTCCGCATGAATACTCCAAATTGGATTGATTTTATAGGGTAAAAGGGAGGGAATGTGTGCCTAAAATAAATGGACACGAGGACTTGTAATTAATTGAAAGTCCAATAATGATCATTCCATCATAAATATACAAAAATTTTACACAACATATAATACTTATTATCCTAAAATAAATCTTACTCACTAAAATCCAAGTCTGCCAATGTAGCAATTCATCATATCTTCCAATTTTCAAGTTGGAACAAATATGCACTCCAGGGCCAAACCAATTACACTATTGGTAATGAAATTTGAAATTGGACATGATTGGACAACACCTAACCTTATGATATAACCTTGCATCATGTCTGAAAAATATCATACATAAGGAACATTAATTCATGTAAAATGAGTATTGTATTAAGATATTAATTATGATAGAAGGAACATTAATTAAATTAAATATTATTATTTTTTACCATATATAAGTAACATTAATACAATTAAATTTTTATAATTTAGTGATTTGAAGGTTGAAATTAATGTAAATGAAAGTGCTTCATAAAGAAACAGACGACGAAAGGTCACGAAGGATTGTGAAAGATTGCGAAACATCCTAAATGATTGCGAAAGATTATGAAATATCATAAAAGATTAAGAAACACCACAAAAAATCCTAAAAGACGATGAAAGATAAAAAAAGATGATGAAAGATTATGAAAAATCATGAAAATTGTGAAAGATGAAAAAGCATCATGAATGATCATGAAAGGTCCCAAAGGATCACGAAAGATCACGAAAGACCATGAAACATCCTAAAATATCACAAAAGATGACAAAAAATCATGAAAGATCACAAAATATCATGAAAAATCCTAAAATATCATGAAAGATGACAAAAGACTGCTAGAAAATTATATATTATGGAGCAATGCAACATATAAAATATGTGGAAAATACAAGCACACAAAACACATAAAACCAGAGAGACACAGATATACGTGGTTCACCCAGTTTGGGCTACGTCCACCCCGAACAGCCAGTCCTTCCTTTCTATTATCCAGCAAAAATGAAGAGACAAAACCTACAGCAAATCTGTTGTAATATCCTTTGTTCTCTCTCACGGTCTCCCTCTCTGTTTCTCGCTCCGAGAATACACACACAATGCACAGCCGCAATACAATGCCCTCATAAAAGCGAGGGGTTTCCTTCTAGGGAAAAATACCCTAATCTAAACATAACTTCTACCGTTATATCATTTGCCTAATGAATGGCCCAGATTGACTAGAAATTACTATACTTTTACAAGACAATTTTACATCTGTTTTTAGCTTCGGGGGCGCTGCCCCCGAAAACCCCCGCCAGGGGGGCGGCTCCATAAGTGCACGCCCCTAGACCCCTTAAGCGCTCGTAAAACAGCTGTAGCATTTCTTCCCATTAAGCCCAACAGGTCCAATGCTGTGATACAAAATAAACAAGATAATCAGGCTCCACACCAAACAATCTCCCACTTGGAGACTAATTGTAGCAACTCCACCGCTGCTTGATTTGTTGGACAATGACTCCTCTTTAGACCTAGATATTTCTCATCTTCATTGTCATCCTTGAAGACCAATTGAAACTAAGCATATTCTCAGTTTCTCCCTGGTTACAACTTTTGTTAGCATATCTGCAGGATTCTGGCTAGTGTGTATCTTTTCCAGCTTCAACTGTCCATCTTCCAATACTGACCGTATGAAATGGTACTTGAGCTATATGTGTTTAGTCCTAGAATGAAATGTTGAGTTCTTTGCAAGATGAATGGCACTTTGGCTATCACTGTATAACGTGCCCATATCATGCTTCTTACCCAATTCATCCATAAACCTTTGTAACCAAATCATTTCTTTACTAGCCTCTGTAGTAGCAACATACTTTGCTTCTGTTGTTGAAAGTGCAACAACACTTTGGATTTTTGAAACCCAACTGACAGCTGTTCCACCTACAGTAAATACATATCCTGTAGTGCTCCTCCTGTTATCTCTGTCACCTGCCATATCTGCATCAACATATCCTTGTAGAGCAATGTTTGAACCACCAAAGAATAATGCTTGATTTGTGGTACCTCTCAAATATCTGAGAATCCATTTCACTACCATCCAATGTTCTTTTCCTGGATTGTTCATGTACCTGCTTACAACTCCCACTGCATGTGCAATATCAGGCCTTGTGCAGACCATTGCATACATTAAGCTTCCAACTGCTGATGCATATGGAACTTTAGACATATAGTCCATTTCTTCTTAGGTCTTGGGGCACATCTCCTTACTAAGTTTGAAATGGCTAGCAAAAGGTGTACTAACTGGTTTTGCATTCTGCATATTAAATCTTTTCAACACCTTTTCTATGTACTCATTCTGAGACAGTGTTAATTTGCGATTTTTCCCGTCTCTAGTTATCCTCATACCAAGGATTTGTTTTGCAGCTCCCAAATCCTTCATTGCAAATGAATTTGCCAATTTTCTTTTGAGCACATTTATTTCCTGCATGTTAGACCCTACAACAAGCATGTCATCTACATACAATAACAATATAATATAGCCGCCATCATTTTGCCTTTTCAGATAAACACAATGATCAGAGTGACATCTAGTATAACCTTGTTCAGACATAAACTTGTCAAATTTTAGATACCACTGCCTTGGAGCCTGTTTTAAGCCATACAAGCTCTTCTTTAGCCTGCACACTAATTTTTCTTTCCCTTTGACCTCATATCCTTCTGGTTGCTCCATATATATCTCTTCCTCTAGATCTCCATGGAGAAATGCTGTCTTTACATCTAACTGTTCAAGATGTAAATCTTCTGTTGCTACAAGACTTAAAATAGTTCTGATTGAAGTCATTTTAACAACAGGAGAAAATATTTCATCAAAATCAATACCTTTCTTTTGTGCAAACCCCTTCACCACAAGTCTAGCTTTGTGCCTCTGTTTTCCTCCATCTTCTTCCTTCAGCCTGTAAACCCATTTATTCTACAATGTAGTTTTACCTGCAGGCAACCTAACTAAGTCCCAAGTCTAGTTATGCATTAAGGAGTCCATCTCTTCTTCCATGGCTAGCTCCCACTTCTTCCTGCTTTCAACTTGCATTGCTTCTTCATAACATTCAGGTTCACCAGAATCAGTCAGCAATAAATAATATAATGAAGGAGAGTATCGTTCGGGGGGTCTACTTATCCTGGTAGATCTTCTAACACCACTTTCAGGTGTTTGAGGTGCCTATTGCTCTTGTGGTGGTTGCTGCTGCTGTGGTTGTTGATTATTATTATTTTCAGGCACCTTTACTTTTTCAGTTATCTCATCAAGAACTGTGTATTCCTTGCTTTCTTTTTCCTGTTTCTTTTCCTGCAACCGATTCTTATACAAGACCTTTTCATTGAATATTACATCTCTGCTCCTAATGATTTTGTGATTTTCATAATCATATAAGCGATAACCAAAATCATTAGCACCATATCCAATAAAGGTACATTTCTTTGATTTTGCCTCAAGCTTTGTTCCGTTTTCTTTATTAATATGGACAAAGGCCTCACAACCAAAAGGCTTTAAAAAAGAGTAGTTTACCTTTTTACCTGTCCATGCTTCCTCTGGAATACCACCATCCAAGGAACTTGAAGGCCCTCTGTTTATTAGATAAACAGCAGTATCTACAGCATCTGCCCAAAATTTTAAAGGCAATCCCGCATGCAATCTCATGCACCTTGCACGCTCCATGATTGTTTTGTTCATCCTTTCTGACACACCATTTTCTTGTGGTGTTCTTGGAATTGTCTTCTCTCTATGAATTCCATGCTCTGAACAGTACCTATCAAACTCTTTGCTGCAATACTCACCTCCATTGTCTAATCTGAGACACTTCAACTTCTTTCCTGTCTCAATCTCAACCAAAGCTTTCCATTTCTTGAAAGTATCAAATACATCAGATTTATTCTGAATACAATAAATCCATGTTTTTCTAGTTGCATCATCAATAAAAGTAACATAATAATGAGATCCACCAAGAGATGATACCTGAGCAGGTCCCCATACATCTGTATGCACAAGCTCCAATTTTTCGCTCTTCTTTTCTTTCCCAACTCTGAGAAATCTGACTCTCTTCTATTTTCCATAAATGCAATTCTCACAGAAATCCAAATCAACATTCTTCAAACCTGGTAACAAATTTCTTGAGTGAAGAATCTTCATTCCCTTCTCACTCATGTGTCCGAGCCTATGATGCCATAATGCTGCATCTGCTCCTTTGGAAGTTAAAGCATTAACAGAGTTAGAAATACCATTGCATAAATATAATGTACCAACCTTTTCACCTTTTGCTATTACCAGCGCTCCTTTGGTGACCTTCCAAGTTTTATCTGTGAAAGTTGTCACACAACCTTCACTGCCTAACTGCCCTGTTGAAATCAGATTTTTCTTCAGATCCGGAACATGCCTTACCTCCTTTAGTAGCCATTGGTTTCCATTCTGTTGTTTTACAAGAACTTTACCCATTCCAACAATTTTACAAGGTTTATCATCACCCAAATGAACTTGTCCAAAATCTCCTTGAACATAGTCATGAAAATATTTCTTATCGGGTGTGGCATGGAATGAAGCCCCTGAATCTACAACCCAAGAATCAGTAACATTTTCAAAAGAAAGAATCAAAGAATCTTGTAACACATCACCTGTCACATTTGCTTCATGATTGTTTTCTTGTTGTGTATCTCCTTCTTTTCCCTTCCGAGATCTACAGTCTTTCTTTAGGTGTCCTTTCTTTCCGCAATTCCAGCACACTATCCCCGATCTGGACTTGGATCTTCCTTTCCTTGATTTACTGCGATATCCCAAGCTCTTTCCTCTTTCCATTCTTCTTCCCCTAGACTCTGCACTCAAAGCATTACCCGATGTCTCACCGGAGCTTTTCCGTCGCATTTCCTCACTAAGGATAGCACCGACAACATCATCAAACTTTAAAGTACTAGATCCAGAGACAGAGTTACTAATGGCCATAACTAAACCATTCCAGCTTTCTGGCAATGAGCACAGAAATAAAATAGCCCTAACTTCATCATCAAAGTTTACCCCTACAGAACTTAACTGACTGGTAACTGTATTAAAATCATTTAAATGGTTTGCAACAGATCCACCTTCTGACATCTTCATATTAAATAGTCGTTTCATAAGAAATACCTTATTTGAGGCCGAGGGTTTTTCATATAGTTTCGCCAACGTCTACATCAAACCCTCTGTTGTTGTTTCCTTCGAAATATTGAAGGCGACTGATGCCGCAAGACACAACCGTACTGTTCCGAGTGCCTTTCTATCGAGAATGTTCCATTCCGCGTCTGTCATGGTCGCCGGCTTCTTTGTTTTTCCGCTCAATGGTAGGTACATATCTTTCTGATACAGATAATCTTCCATCTGCATCTTCCACAGCGCAAAGTTTTGGCCGTTAAATTTCTCGACCCTAAACTTACCATCGTCTGCCATTGCTCCCACTCGAACCAGGAACCCTTCTTTCCTGCGAGTTTATCAGCCAAATAGACCTTCGGCTTTGATACCAGTTGTTAGAAAATTAAATATTACAGAGCAATGCAACACATAAAATATGCGGAAAATACAAGCACACAAAACACATAAAACCAGAGAGACACAGATATACGTGGTTCACCCAGTTTGGGCTACGTCCACCCCGAACAGCCAGTTCTTCCTTTCTATTATCCAGCAAAAATGAAGAGACAAAACCTACAGCAGATCCGCTGTAATATCCTCTGTTCTCTCTCACAGTCTCCCTCTCTGTTTCTCGCTCCGAGAATACACACACAATACACAGCCGCAATACAATGCCCTCATATATACAAGGGGGTTGCCTTCTAGGGCAAAAAACCCTAATCTAAACATAACTTCTACCGTTAGATCATTTGCCTAATGAACGGCCCAGATTGACTAGAAATTACTATACTTTTACAAGGCAATTTTACGTCTATTTTTAGCTTCGGGGGCACTGCCCTTGAAACCCCCCACCAAGGGGGGCTCCATAAAGTCGCAGTCGCGCCCGCCTAGACCCCCCAGGCAGTGTTTAATTACGGGCGGTGTTGCCGCCTCCATTAAGGTACAGGGGTCCAACGCTATGATACAAAATAAACAAGATAATCAGGCTCCACACCCAACAAGATCATGAAACATCCTAAACGATAACGAAAGATCGTGAAACATCACAAAAGACCCTAAAATATTGTGAAATACCATGAAAGATCACAAAATTTTTAAAAGATCACGAAAGATGATGAAATATTGGGAAAGATGATGAAATATCATGAAAAATGACAAAATATCATGAAAGATAGTGAAATATCACGAAATATGACAAAATATCACAAAACATGATGAAAGGTTGCAAAAGATGATGGAATTCCACAAAAGATCATGAAAGTTCACAAAACATTGCAAAAGGTTGTGAAGCATCCTTAAAGATCGCGAAAGATGAAGAAAGATCATGAATGATAACGAAATATCATGAAAGACCGTGAAGCATCCTAAAAGATGATGAGAAATGACAAAATATGACAAAAGAAAGGAAGATATTCAATTTAATTAAATAGTACACAATTTGAATCAAGTTTAAAATTCGGTCAAGTGACCTAGTTATGACATTTACTATAAAAAAAATTTGGGTTCCATTTTAATGCAAAAATCACATTTACTATCATTTATCAGTAAGTAGTTGCATGATGGAAATTTAGGCAATTCTACTGCCTATGAGAAAGAAGTGATGGCCATATAACATGCCATCAACATCTTGTGGCCCTATTTTTAAAAGTGTTATTTTTAATAAACTATATCTCATATCTAAATATTAAATTTCAGTTTTTAATTGTGTTTGAGAAAAAATATGAGTAAAGGAGAAAATTTAAAGCACCTTATAAATATTTTTTTCACTTAATAAAATTTTATTTTCTTTATAAAAGTGATTTATAAAAAAATAAAAACATAATTATAAAAAAAAATAATTTGCACATGCATTCCTTGTTGTTTATTGAGTGTGCATTCGTGCATTCAACATGCATTCCTCATTGTTTATTCAGAGTGAATTCTTGCATTCAATGTGGATTCCTCACGGTTTATTTAGCATGCATTATTGCATTTTGCGTGTAGGTTTTAACCCCGAACCGTAAATTATCTACACACGAATCTTATAACAGAAAATAAACAATAGCGAGAGCATAAAACATAAAAATGTATAAATCCCCTGGATCCCAAATCGGGACGACCAGCTTGATTTTTTCGTTATATTCCTTTTAGTGTTACAACACATATATATACATGCCGAAGCATGCATAAACCCCAATCCATTAACCCTGGATTAGAACATAACCGTATTTCCCTTGACCGGATCTACAAAATACCAGGGGCCAAAAACCACCGTACCCCAAAACCATGTGCAAACTCATGCACAAAATATGGGTGGGTCCGCTTATGAGTGGGTCCGCACAATAAAATTTTTTTTTTTTTCTGTGGCGCTACCGCACCCCCCGTGACCCACCCGCTATGCCCGACGATTGTACAAAGGTATGGCTAGTCGTGGAAATAATATAACACATACCCAACATTCTCCCACTTGTTTTTTTCTTTCCATAGGGGGCCACAAGAGAGCTTAGTCATTGGGCCAATTATTCAACACCCATTGTTTCTCTACACCATGAGAACTTCTGAGTGCTCACAGACTTCGTCAATGCATCTGCAACATTCTTCAAAGTGTCCACCTTTACCAGCAACACCCTTTTAGCTTCAACCATATCTCTAACAAAGTGATATTGAACATCAATGTGCTTTGTCTTTGAATGATAAGCAGGGTTCTTAGCCAAGAATATTGCACTTTGGCTATCACAGTCTATCCTTATAGCTCTTTGTACCAACCGCATACTTGAACACAATCTCCACAACCAAAATGCTTCCTTGCTTGCATGATTGGCTGCTATGTATTCTTCCTCTGTAGTTGAAAGCACCACTACAGACTGTCTTTTACTCATCCAACCGACTACACCTCCAAATAGGCTAAACACATACCCACTTGTAGATTTTCTTTGGTCTAGATCTCCAGCCTAGTCAGAATCAACAAAACCATGAATTTCCAACATTATTTCCAATCCTGGTCTTCCCTGGTAGCACAAGCCATAATCACTAGTGCCACGTAAATATCTGTAAACTTGCTTCATTGATGTCCAATGCTCCTTCCCTGGGTTTGACAAAAACCTGCTCAATACTCCCACTGCATGTGTAATGTCTGGTCTAGTACAGACCATTGCATACATAAGGCTACCCACTGCACTTGCATATGGAACACGGGACATGTCCTCCTCTTCTTCTTATGTCTTGGGACACTATTCAACAGATAGATTTAAACCTAGAAGAATAGGAAATTTCACCGGTTTACTATCCTGCATATTGAACCTCTGCAATATAGTCTCGACATACTTCCTCTGGTTTAACCAAAGCTTCCTCTTTGCCCGATCTCTCTTAATTTCCATGCCCAGAATATAATTTGCAGCACCAAGATCCTTCATGTCGAATTTGGAGAATAGTTGGGTATTCAAATCTTGGATAATTTCTTTTTCATTTCCAATCAACAACATATCATCCACATACAAGACCAAATAAATAACACTGTCACCAATTAATTTAAAATAAGCATAGTGATCCTCTTTTCTTCTGGTGAATCCGAGTTCCCGTATATAGGTATCGAATTTCTGATACCACATCCTTGGTGACTGTTTTAACCCATACATAGAATTTTTTAACCTGCATACCAGTTCTTTATTACCCTTCACCGTAAAGCCTTCAGGTTGCTTCATGTAGATATGCTCTTCTAGATCCCTGTGAAGAAATGTTGTCTTCACATCCATCTGTTCTATCTCAAAATCAAATGCAGCAGCAACAGATAAAAGTAATCTAATAGAAGTAACTTTGGTAACAGGAGAGAAAATATCACCAAAATCAATTCCTAGCACTTGGGAATAACCTTTTGCTACAAACCGAGCTTTGTATTTCTCCACCTTTCCTTCTACACTCATCTTCTTCTTAAACACCCTTTTGCTCCTGATGGGCTTCCTTCCAGCCGACAACTCCACCATATCCCATGCCTCATTTTTTTGCAAGGATGCCATTTCATCAACCATGGCTTCCTTCCAGAGTTTTCCATCCTCTGAATCTACTACCTCCCTGACAGTTCTGGAATCATCATCAGCTATAGTTAAGGCAAAACATAAACAAAAAGCAGATGGACTATACCTTCTGTTTCCTTCTTTTCCCGAACTAGATTCTCTCAAAGCTGGAGTTCGTGGCTCTTCCTCTTCTGAGTCTTCTTCTATTGTAGAGTCTGATTCATCCTCCTTTAGCTCAAAATCTATCTTCTCAGGTTCCTTTGGTAGGAATTCATGTGTAACAACATCCTTCACCTCTCTAAACACCACATCTCGACTGTACACAACCTTCCTTGTTTCTGGGTTCCAAAGCTTGTAACCCTTTTAACCATCCTTATACCCAATAAAGATGCACCTTTCAGATTTATTATCCAACTTGGTCCTTTTCTCCTTTGGAACGTGTACATATGCATCACATCCAAATACCCTTAGATGTGAAATAGAGGGTTTCTTACCAATTCATACCTCATGTGGAGTATTATCCTCCAATGCTAATGAAGGTGATCTGTTAACCAAGTAACATGAAGTCTCCACTGCCTCTGCCTAGAATTCCTGTCCTAACCCAGTACCACTGAGCATGCTTCTTACATTTTCCATCAACGTTCTGTTCATTCTTTCTGCAACTCTATTTTGCTGAGTTGTATATGGAGTAGTCTTCTGGCCGTGCTATGCCACAATTGGCGAACTCTTCCAATTCCTTCTTGCGTAACTCACCACCATTATCTTTCCTCTACGCCTTTATCTTCTTCTCTATCCGGTTTTCCACCAAAGCCTTAAATTCTTTAAATTTGTCAAAGAATTCATATTTCTTCCTCAAGAAATATATCCATGTATTCCTTGAGAAGTCATCTATGAATGAAACATAGTACACAGAATTTCCCAGTGATGGAACTGACACAGGTCTAAACACATCACTGTGCACAAGTTCTAATATCTTGTTTGCCCTCTTAGCACTAGAAGGAAAACTCACCCGATCCTGCTTCCCATATACACAATTTTCATAGAAATTGAAATCCAGAGAGAAATTAGACATACCTTCTACCATACCATTTCTATGTAGTATCTGAAGGCCCTTCTCTCCAATATGTCCAAGCCTTTGATGCCATAGCATGGTCTTTTCTCCAGAGACAACTAGGCTTTCTGCTCCACTTTTAGGAACCACATAATTGTTGCACCCATCAATAACAGTGCTACCCTAAATCTTGTAAAGAGTTCCAATCCGAACTCCCCACATTAATACTAGTGCTCCGTGATCCATCTTGCGTGTATCTTTCTCGAACACTTTTTTTACACCTACATCATCCATATTGCTTACCGAAATCAGATTTCCAGCCAATACAGGAATATGTAGACACCATGAATTATTCTAATCCTTCCACCTTGTAGCTTCAACTTGAATTTTCCATGTCCAATGATTCTGGCCTTCCTATCATCCCCTAAGAAGACATCACCACCATCATACTTCTCATACTCGTAGAACCACTCCCTATGGGGAGTGTAGTGAAAAGATGCACCTAATTCAATCAACCATACCTCATGATCTATATGTGTATTTGAAGAAGAAGCCAAATACGCATCCCCACCTTCATTTGAGGTGGATTTTTCCTCTACAGAAGGAGCATAATGAAATCCCTTTCCTTTTTCAGGAGTTTCTCTTAATCCTCGTAATTCTTTTGTAGTGCCCTTTCTTTCCGCATTTCCGAAAGATACCTTACAAACTTTCCAGGAGATTTAAAGGATCTCCCTCTAGATTTGATCTCCCCACTGAACCTTATTCTTGTTTCGTTTTGGGACCTTCCCCATACAAATAAGGCATCTCCATTCCGGCCCTCCATATTGCTCTATTTCCTCCGACAACAAGGTCGAGACAATGTCATCAAAATTCAAGGTAGTTGTATTGCAACCTATTGCAATAACTAGGTTATCCCACGAAACCGGTAGAGAGCACAACAAACTGATGCACTTATCTTCATCTGAGATTTTAATATCAACAGATGACAGCTGACTTACCATAGTATTGAAGGCATTCAGATGCTCTGTCACCGAGTCTCCATCCTTCATCCTCAAGTTATACAGCTTTTTCCGTAGGAAAAACTTATTCACCAGAGACTTAGATTGGTACAAAGTCCCAAGTTTTTCCCACAAATTCTTTGTCGTAGCTTCCCCAGATACATTCAACAATATTGAATCTGACACACACAACCGTATTGTGCTCTTAGCCTTCCGATCTAGTTTCTTCTAGTCTTCATCTGACATTGCTGTTGGTTTAGTACCTGGATCTACTGCGATCCACTGATCTTTATCCACCAGTAGATCCTCCATCTTGAGCTTCCACAACTCAAAACTCTAACCATTAAATTTCTCGATCTCTATCTTCCCACCGCTCGCCATCTTCTTTCACAGCAAGAATCGATCCCGTAGATCTCCCACTGAACAGGGTCTACCTCAGGCCCGAGCAAAAAACCCTCAGCAACAAAGGCGTCCCCTTGAAGCCGAAACAACTCTGATACCAAATGTAGGTTTTAACCCTGAACAGAAATTATCTACACATGAATCTTATAACAGAAAATAAACAATAGAGAGAGCATAAAACATAAAATAGATAAACACAGAGATTTTCCCCTAGATCCCAAATAGGACAACCACTGATTTTTCATTCATATTCTTTTAGTGTTACAACACATATATATACATGCTCACATACATAAACCCCAATCCATTAACCCTTGATTAGAACATAACCGTAGTTCCCTTGACCGGATCTACAAAATACCAGGGGTCGAAAACCATCGTACCCCAAAAAACCATGTGCAAACTCATGCACAAAACATGGGTGGGTCCGCCTATGAGTGGGACCGCACACCAAAAATTTTTTCGCCAGGGCGCTGCCGCCCCCCCCGTGACCCCCCTACTACGCCCGGCACAACGTACAGTGCTTGGGGCTAGTCGTGGAAAGAATATAACACATACCCAACGTTCTCCCACTTGTTTTTTCCTTTCCACAGGAGAGCTTAGTCATTTGGCCAATTCTTCAACACCCATTGTTTCTCAACACCAAGAGAACTTTTGAGTGCTTACAGACTTCGTCAATGCATCTGCAACATTCTTCAAAGTGTCCACCTTTACCAGCAACACCCTTTTAGCCTCAACCATATCTCTAACAAAGTGATATTGAACATCAATGTGCTTTGTCTTTGAATGGTAAGCAGGGTTCTTAGCTAAGAAAATTTCACTTTGGCTATCACAGTCTATCCTTATAGCTTGTTGCACCAACCCCATACTTGAACACAATCTCTGCAACCAAATTGCTTCCTTGCTTGCATGAGTGGCTGCTATGTATTCTGCCTCTGTAGTTGAAAGAGCCACTACAGACTGTCTTTTACTCATCCAACTGACTGCGCTTCCAAATAGGCTAAACACATACCCACTTGTAGATCTTCTTTGGTCCAGATCTCCAGCCCAGTCTGCATCAACAAAACCACGAATGTCCAACATTCTTTCCAATCCTGGTCTTCCCCGGTAGCACAAGCCATAATCACTAGTGCCACGTAAATATCTGAAAACCCGCTTCACTGCTGTCCAATGCTCCTTCCCTGGGTTTGACATAAACCTTCTCAATACTCCCACTGCATGTGCAATGTCTGGTCTAGTACAAACCATTGCATACATCAGGCTACCCACTTCACTTGCATATGGAACACGGGACATATCCTCCTCTTCTTCTTATGTCTTGGGACACTGTTCAGCAGACAGCTTTACACCTACAGGAATAGGAACATTCACCGGTTTACTATCCTGCATATTGAACCTCTGTAATATAGTCTCGACATACTTCCTCTGGTTTAACCAGAGCTTCCTCTTTGCCCGATCTCTCTTAATTTCCATGCCCAAAATATAGTTTGCAGCACCAAGATCCTTCATGTAGAATTTGGAGAACAGTTGGGTCTTCAAATCTTGGATAATTTCTTTGTCATTTCCAATCAACAACATATCATCCACATACAAGACCAAATAAATAACACGGTCACTAGTTAATTTAAAATAAACACAGTGATCCTCCTTGCTTCTGGTGAAGCCAAGTCCCCGTATATAGGTATCAAATTTCTGATACCACATCCTTGGTGACTGTTTTAACCCATACAAAGACTTCTTCAACTTGCATACCAGTTCTTTCTTACCCTTCACCATAAAGCCTTCAGGTTGCTTCATGTAGATCTCCTCTTCTAGATCCCCGTGAAGAAATGTTGTCTTCACATCCATCTGTTCTATCTCAAAATCAAATGCAGCAGCAACAGATAAAAGTAATCTAATATAAGTAACTTTGGCAACAGGAGAAAAAATATCACCAAAATCAATTCCCGGCACCTGGGAATAACCTTTTGCTACCAACCGAGCTTTGTATTTCTCCACCTTGCCTTCTACATTCATCTTCTTTTTAAACACCCATTTTCTCTCAATGGGCTTCCTTCCAGCCGGCAACTCCACCAGATCCCATGCATCGTTTTTGTGCAAGGATTCCATTTCATGAACCATGGCATCCTTCCAGAGTTTTCCATCCTCTGAATCTACTGCCTCCCTGACAGTTCTGGGTTCATCATCAGTTATAGTTAAGGCAAAACTTGAACAAAAAGTAGATGGAATATACCTTTCTAGTTGCCTTCTTTCCCGAAATGATCTTCTCAAAGCTGGAGTTTGTGGCTCTTCATCTTCTGAGTCTTCTTCTGTTGTAGAGTCTGATTCATCCTCCTTTAGCTCAAACTCTATCTTCTCAGGTTCCTTTGGTAGGAATTCATGTTTAACAACATCTTTCACTTCTCTAAACACTACATCTCGGCTGTACACAACCTTCCTTGTTTCTGGGTTCCAAAGCTTGTAACCCTTTAAACCATCCTTATACCCAATAAAGATGCACCTTTCAGATTTATTATCCAACTTGGTCCTTTTCTCCTTTGGAACATGTACATATGCATCACATCCAAATACCCTTAGATGTGAAAGAGAGGTTTTCTTACCAGTCCATACCTCATGTGGGGTCTTATCCTCCAACGCTGATGAAGGTGATCTATTAACTAAGTAACATGCAGTCTCCACTGCCTCTGCCCATAATTCTTGTCCTAACCCGGTACCACTGAGCATGCTTCTTGCCTTTTCCATCAGTGTTCTATTCATTCTTTCTGCAACTCCATTTTGCTGAGGTGTGTATGGAGTAGTCTTCTGTCGTGTTATACCACACTTCTTACAGAACTCTTCAAATTCCTTCTTGCAGAACTCCCCACCATTATCTGTCCTCAACGCCTTTATCTTCTTCTCTGTCTGGTTTTCCACCAGAGCCTTAAATTCTTTAAATTTGTCAAAGACTTTAGATTTTTTCCTCAAGAAATATATCCATGTATTCCTTGAGAAGTCATCTATGAATGAAACATAGTACACAGACTTTCCCAGTGATGGAACTGACACAGGCCCAAACACATCACTGTGCACAAGTTCTAATATCTTATTCGCCCTCTTAGCACCAGAAGGAAAACTCACCCGATTCTGCTTCCCATATACACAATGTTCACAGAAATCGAAATCCAGAGAGAAATTATACATACCTTCTACCATACCATTTCTATGTAGTATCTGAAGGCCCTTCTCTCCAATATGTCCAAGCCTTTGATGCCATAGCATGGTCTTTTCTCCAGAGACAGCTAGGCTTTCCGCTCCACTTTCAAGAACCACAGAACTGTTACACCCATCAATAACAGTGCTACCTTGTAGCTTGTACAGAGTTCCAGTCCGAACTCCCCACATTAATACTAGTGCTCCCCAAACCATCTTGCAGGCATCTTTCTTGAACACTGTTTTTACACCTGCATCATCCATCTTGCTTACAGAAATCAGATTTCTGGCCAATGCAGGAATATGCAGAACACCAGGAAGTGTTCTAATCCTTCCACCTTGCAGCTTCAGCTTGACCTTTCCACGTCCAATGATTCCGGCCTTCCTATCATCCCCTAGGAAGACATCACCACCATCATATTTCTCATACTCGCAGAACCACTCCCTATGGGGAGTGAAGTGAAAGGATGCACCTGAGTCAATCAACCATGACTCATGATCTACATGTGTATTTGAAGAAGAAGCCAATACACATCCCCACCTTAATTCGAGGTGGTTTTTTCCTCTGCAGAAGGAGCATCTTCAGATCCCTTTCCTTTCTCAGGAGCTTTAGATCTGCAATCCTTTTTGTAGTGCCCTTCCTTTCCGCATTTCCAGCACACCTTTACAAACTTTCCAGGAGATTTAGATCTCCCTCTAGATTTAGATCTCCCACTCGAAACCTTATTCTTGTTTCTCTTCTGGGACCTTCCTCGTACAGATAAGGCATCTCCATTCTGACCCTCCATATTTCTCTGTCTCATTTCCTCCGACAGCAAGGCCGAGACAATGTCATCAAAATTCAAGGTAGTTGTATTGCTACCTATTGCAATAACCAGACTGTCCCACGAGTCTGGTAGAGAACACAACAAACTGATGCACTTATCTTCATCTGAGATTTTAATATCAACAGATGACAGCTGACTTACCACAATATTGAAGGCATTCAGATGCTCTGTCACCAAGTCTCCATCCTTCATCCTCAGGTTATACAGCTTTTTCCGCAGGAACAACTTATTCACCAGAGACTTAGATTGGTACAAAGTCCCAAGTTTTTCCCACAAGGTCTTCGCCGTAGCTTTCCCAGATACATTCAACAATACTGAATCTGAGACACACAACCGTATTGTGCTCTTAGCCTTCCGATCCAGTTTCTTCCAGTCTTCATCTGACATTGCCGTTGGTTTAGTACCTGGATCTACCGCGATCCACTGATCTTTATCCACCAGCAGATCCTCCATCTTGAGCTTCCATAACTCAAAGCTCTGACCATTAAATTTCTCGATCTCTATCTTCCCACCGCTCGCCATCTTCTTTCACCGCAATAATCGATCCCGCAGATCTCCCACTGAACAGGGTCTACCTCAGGCCCGAACAAAAAACCCTCAGCAGCGAAGGCGTCCCCTTGAAGCCAAAACAACTCTGATACCAAATGTAGGTTTTAACCCTGAACATAAATTATCTACGCACGAATCTTATAACAGAAAATAAACAATAGCGAGAGCATAAAACATAAAACAGATAAACACAAAGATTTTCCCTTGTATCCCAAATCAAGACGACCAGCTTGATTTTTCATTATATTCCTTTTAGTGTTACAACACATATATATACATGCCGAAGCATACATAAACCCCAATCCATTAACCCTAGATTAGAACATAAACGTAGTTCCCTTGACCGGATCTACAAAATACCAAGGGCTGAAAACCATCGTACCCCAAAACCATGTGAAAACTCATTCACAAAACATGGGTGGGTCCGCCTATGAGTGGGTCCGCACACCAAAACAATTTTCGCCGGGGCACTGCCCCGGACCCCAACAGTGGGGCCTACCTCCTCCCTTATGACCCCCTTGCTGCGCTTGGCGCAACGTACAGCGCGTGGGGCTAGTCGTGGAAAGAATATAACACATACCCAACATTTTCCCACTTCTTGTTTTCTTTCCACAGGGGGCCACAAGAGAGCTTAGTCATTGGGCCAATTCTTCAACACCCATTGTTTCTCTACACCAAGAGAACTTTTGAGTGCTCACAGACTTCGTCAATGCATCTGCAACATTCTTCAAAGTGTCCACCTTTACCAGCAACACCCTTTTAGCTTCAACCATATCTCTAACAAAGTGATATTGAACATCAATGTGCTTTGTCTTTGAATGATAAGCAGGGTTCTTAGCCAAGAAAATTACACTTTGGCTATCACAGTCTATCCTTATAGCTTGTTGTACCAACCCCATACTTGAACACAATCTCTGCAACCAAACTTCTTCCTTGCTTGCATGAGTGGCTGCTATGTATTCTGCCTCTGTAGTTGAAAGCGCCACTATAGATTGTCTTTTACTCATCCAACTGACTGCACCTCCAAATAGGCTAAACACATACCCACTTGTAGATCTTCTTTGGTCCAGATCTCCAGCCCAGTCTGCATCAAAAAAACCACCAATGTCCAACATTCTTTCCAATCCTGGTCTTCCCTGGTAGCACAAGCCATAATCACTAGTGCCACGTAAATATCTGAAAACCCGCTTCACTACTATCCAATGCTCCTTCCCTGGGTTTGACATAAACCTGCTCAATACTCCCACTGCATGTGCAATGTCTAGTCTAGTATAGACCATTGCATACATCAGGCTACCCACTGCACTTGCATATGGAACACGGGACATATACTCCTCTTCTTCTTGTGTCTTGGGACACTGTTCAGCAGACAGCTTTACACCTACAGGAATAGGAACTTTCACCGGTTTACTATCCTGCATATTGAACCTCTGCAATATAGTCTCGACATACTTCCTCTGGTTTAACCAGAGCTTCCTCTTTGCTCGATCTCTCTTAATTTCCATGCCCAAAATATAGTTTGCAGCACTAAGATCCTTCATGTCGAATTTGGAGAACAGTTGGGTCTTCAAATCTTGGATAATTTCTTTGTCATTTCCAATCAACAACATATCATCCGCATACAAGACCAAATAAATAACACGGTCACCAATTAATTTAAAATAAACACAGTGATCCTCCTTGCTTCTAGTGAAGCCAAGTCCCCGTATATAGGTATCAAATTTCTGATACCACATCCTTGGTGACCGTTTTAACCCATACAGAGACTTCTTCAACCTGCATACCAGTTCTTTCTTACCCTTCACCATAAAGCCTTCAGGTTGCTTCATGTAGATCTCCTCTTCTAGATCCCCGTGAAGAAATGTTGTCTTCACATCCATCTGTTCTATCTCAAAATAAAATGCAACAACAACAGATAAAAGTAATCTAATAGAAGTAACTTTGGCAACAGGAGAAAAAATATCACCAAAATCAATTCCTGGCACCTGGGAATAACCTTTTTCTACCAATCGAGCTTTGTATTTCTCCACCTTGCCTTCTACATTCATCTTCTTCTTAAACACCCATTTTCTCCCGATGGGCTTCCTTCCAGCCGGCAACTCCACCAGATCCCATGCCTCATTTTTGTGCAAGGATGCCATTTCATCAACCATGGCCTCCTTCTAGATTTTTCCATCCTCTGAATCTACTGCCTCCCTGACAGTTCTGGGATCATCATCAGCTATAGTTAAGGAAAAACCTGAACAAAAAGCAGATGGACTATACCTTTCTGGTTGCCTTCTTTCCCGATTTGATCTTCTCACAGCTGGATATTGTGGCTCTTCCTCTTCTGAGTCTTCTTCTGTTGTAGAGTCTGATTCATCCTCCTTTAGCTCAAAATCTATCTTCTCAGGTTCCTTTGGTAGGAATTCATGTGTAACAACATCTTTCACCTCT